>OW388142.1:9971430-10298930 GCA_936450015.1 Meganola albula | reverse complement strand
GTTTCCCGCCCGCGACTTCGCCCGCGGATGTCGATTATCTCGCTAAACCATTCATCTCTTTTTTCGCAGTCGGATAAAACTATCCTTTCCCGGGTCTCAAACTATCACCATACAAAATTAGTTCAGTAGTGTAGGCATGTAAGCAACATTTTGAAATCGCCAAGCCCCCACGCATATCCATAAATATATAGGGGTTTCTTAATAAATACTACGGCTCCTAGACCATAATTATTGTAAGTTTTTCATTCTATAAAATTTAAATTTCTAATTCTATTCATTGCATTGAGTTATCAAACATGTCATTGAGTCAAAATAAAGAGTAATTTAAATCAAGAGCACGAAAGAGTATTAATATCAACTTCGAAAATTCCACTCAGAATAATTTCTCAAGCTTCGCCCGCATAGTATCAGGTTAAAAATAAAAAAATTCGAAAAATAAGAAATACGTGTTTCATTCTTTGTTTTAAGCTTTATTCGTACCGAATTTGAAGTGAATCGGACCACAGACTAAACAGTTCTAGAATATTTAATTTTTTGAAAAAAGCTCATTTTACACTCCCCCTGGGGGTAGTTTTGGAAAAATAAAAAACACTTGTTTCATGATTTCTTATAAGGTATATGCGTGACAAATTTGGAGTGAATCGGACTTGAGACTATACAGATCCAGAGAAACTATTATTTTTACCAATAAAACTCATTTTCCACACCTCATGGGGGTAATTATGGAAAAATAAAAAACCCGTATCTCATTATTTGTCTCAAGGTTTATGTGTACCGAATTTTATATGAATTGAATTGGTCCTACCAAGGAATAAAAAGTTGCATACAAACTTCACTCCTCTGTTTAACCCTCTTATGGGATGATTTTTGAAAATATTATTAGCCTATGTCCTATTCTAGGGTATACACTACGTACGTTTCACATTTCAATAATATCGGTTGAGCGGTTATGGAGATACGCGGTAACAAACCTTCACACACACACTTACTTTCGCATTTATAATATTAAGTAAGATACAGGCATCATTTAAACAACTTATTTTCTTTGATACCGCCTCGGTGTCCAGTGCCCATGATGTTCTGGGTTTGATTCCTGGGTCGAAAAAAAGACTTCTAATATACTTGTTTAGATAATCTTAGTTGCAGCTTGAATTTTGGAGTTGTGCCCGATGGACGGCAATAGGCTTAAACAAAGCCGGCGAAAATTTACCTCTGCCTTTACCTCCGGGTAATACGGGCAATAAAAATTAATTAAGAAAATATACATATGTAGCGCTCCCCGCTATGAATTCATATTTTCTTCAACCATTTTTATTATTGAGGTACCTAATTACGAAGACTCGCAGTGACACCAACCACCAATACTTAATTAAATAGTAGTCTACCGAGCTGCCCACCTCTACTACGTGGATGTGGTGCAAATATACTTTCTGAGAAAGTATTCCATAACTTTTTATTAAAAATCCCGTTACCAAACCCTTGTCTTGACAAGGGTATAATAAAACAATAGAAATTTTTAAATAAATAGATAAATTAAGACAACAACAAATATCTTTTTGAGTTAAGGAATTTAAAAAAGAATTAATCATTTCGGTGCAGTCACTCTTAATTTATGGCATCACCAAGGGAAACATGGAGCGTTCCCCATCAGGAGCGTTACCTAACGTGATTTGCATATACACAAAAAATAATTCAATCAGTCCCACCGTTTAGGAGAAATTATCTAATTAACACACCTGTACAGAATAAAATATCGGGTACTTAAACTAATTCAATATATTGAAATAAAACTAGAATAGAACTAGACAATACTAATTCAATATAGATATTTTTTCCGTTTTAGGTACCTTATAGCAGAATGCAGCGGCCATTTCCATACGCCGAGCCAGGCGAGAAGCAGGAAACACCTGCATGGTAGGTATAATAATAATAATAATAAAATTTATTCAATTCAAGCCGTCATTTTACATACTTAAGTAAATCAATCGAAAACAGTTAAATTAAGCTAATATTTACATTTTTACCCAAACTAGGTGGAACCTGTATTTCGGGTTTGTTACCACTACATAATAATAACGTAAGAATAATAATGATTACACAAAAACAATAACTTTTTTAAAATATGATTCTAATATAATGAGATAATAAGATAATAATAATAATATATTCTAATATACAAATAAGATACCCAATCACTTAAAATTAGATCAACCTTAAACTATATAAATCTAATGTCTTATAATTTGTAGTACAATAAGGGCCCTAGGAAGCAGAAAAACTGCTACGAAGTGTTTCGAAAATATAAATTAATTTACGTATTCTAGTGCAAAGTAGGTCAATATGATTACGGTAATTGAAGTTATTGTCAAGTGTAATACCTAGATATTTAATTGAATCAGTTTTTTCCAAAGTGGGGCAGACCCATGCAAAGTCAGCACCAAAGCGACAGTTGTTAATGTGCGCCAATTGTTATTAGGTAATACCACAGATTATATAATACTATACTAGTACAGATACCCCTTCGCCTACAACAAAACGCGTCAGCCCTAACTCGGGCTATTCTTCGGGCTATTTTCTTTCGCCTATATGCTCACTAGATGGCGCCACACGGACAAATTATTTGCGTGCTTGCATCAACAGATGGCGGTAAAAAATACTGTACCTACCTACCAGCTACTTGTAGGTACGTATACTACTAGCACAAGTTCGTCGATGCGAAAAAAGATTGTCGATTAGGTACTATCTCAAACTTCTCAAAATTTTGTTTTCAAATGCTTGTTTCTTTATTTAAAACTCATTAAAAGTAAAGTACCTGGATAATCTATTATTTTAAATTAAATAAAAAGAGCTCCCAGTAATAGTTTCTCTCACACAAAAAGGAATTAAGACAAAAAAGAAAAAATAACGCTCCGGATTTGAACCGGGTTCGTTAGGATTCGAGATCACCCATTTAAGCACCTGTGCTATCGTAGCATAACACATTAAGATAAAATTTGTCTTTGTACTCATAGAAAATTGAAAATAGTATAGGAAAAATAATGTGTAGATTGTTGTGTATTTCAATGTCAGGTCATGACCTAGTCACTATATTACCACTTGTTTTTGCGCAGTTGGATAAAAACTATGTTATATCCATACTCGGGTCTGACACTATCTCCATACCAAATTTCATTTAGATCGGTCAGTAGTTTGTCTGAAAATGCGACAGACAGACGGACAGAAGTTACTTTCGCATTTATATTAAGTACCTTTTAAAAAGCTCCGCCGGGCTCCGCCAGCACGAATGTTGGTTATCGCGCTAAACCATACTACTAACTAGTTTACAAAACTGTCTAATTTTCTACTTGTTTTTATTGTCGACGCGCCACGTGCCGTTGAGGAAACGTCTCTTCGTATATGTACTACTACCGTTGAAATCAACAACCAAATGAGACTATTTTCTTCCGTTCGCTCCAGTTTTTTAAAATTTAACTTGTTTATTTTTTCGCATAGAGTTTTTCTATTTTATATAGAATGCAATAAAGCTTAAGCAAAGCCGGGTTTATTTTATGTACATAATCATGTATTAACATTTTAATAAAGTATTCTGAAGATTATTTGTTTGTTTTTTTAAGTTAGTATCGTAAGTATAGTAAGTAGTTATCGAACCGAAATAATCGAAATCGCGGTAGATAGGTAAATAACACTAATGTCACCAGTTTGAATTTTGTTTTTTACCAAAAATATACTTTTTTTGAGTGCAATAAAGTCTAACATCACTCGACTGTGCTCATTCGCTTGATATCTTCCTACCGTGATAGAAGAGATAGGCAATTAGTAAGTACGCAAGTGTGAGTGAAGCGTGTGGATGCGAGTACTGACACGGTGCGCGTTTGGTCGTTTCGTTCATCGACGACCGACGACGTTACGTTAATGCATTTCATATCAAACAAGAAACGGCACGGCGCGCGGCGCACGCGTTGCGTTGCGTGCGACGGATTCGACTGGTTAACGTCGTTTACGAATAATATAAAAGCCACACCGCCAAGCGGCCTTGCCGTGTTTCGGTGCGATGTCAAGTGACACCATGCAGAGAGGATGGGTCGGAATTGATCGGTTTCTAACCATATGGAGGCTCATTCTACTGCCACTTTCTCACCGATAATCATTCGTAATCACGAGTGAATCGGTATACTGAGCTGGTGCGTTCCATCGTTGACTACATCATTACTTAACATCAGACAAGTTGTAGCCTATCGAAGAATAAAAAAAATCATTAATACGGGGACAATAATAGATTCATTTCGGTGACTTTTATAACTCGTGCTAGATTCGTTCAATTTGTTTCAAAATTGTGTATTAAATTCGCTGCAAGTGCGTGATTGTTTGAGTAGTGTTCATATTTTTTTAAATAATTTTATTTAAGAGTGAAATGTAGAACCTAACCTAACGTCTATTTTATCTTTCAGTGGAAATCCAATGATTGGATACAACTTACTACTTACTCAGTCTTGTTATACCAATTACAGTCCACCAGAATGAAATATATCTCCGAAATGATAAAACCATAAAGTCTTAGAGATCCTTTGATAGTTTTAGTCCATAAACAAATCAAAATATTTATTTATGGTTTTATCAGCATTTACGATAAAGTTTTCCAATATTTTCACACAACAGCAACAACCAGAATAATTACCAAAGTTTATATAAATAGAGAAACAATTATTATTCTTTCTTATTCTTTCTTATTCTTTATTGTACACAAAACACTTACATAAAACAATTTATAAATAGGAAATAGCACATGTACACAGGCGAGCTTAATTCAAATGTGAATTTTCTACCAGCAAACCCTAGGTAAGGAAACATTGTGGAATGGGTAGAAGTGCACAACAAATATTTTAAATACATACATACACCTACATACTAATATTACTTACATACGAACGTGAATAAAATGTCTAATATATATACTATATAAAAAAAGAAATATCTATATATATCAATAATAATAATTTGTCTGTCAATCTAAGAGGTCACTCAATTGAAAGAAAATGTTCTTTAATTCTTACTTTAAACAAGTCGAGCGAAGAGCTCGACCGTATGGGATGTGGGAGAGAATTCCACAACCGCACCGCACGCACAGTGAAGGAGCCATCGTAACGGCTAGAAGTGTGAGTGGGCATTTGAAGAAGAAGAGAAGTTAATGAACGACAAGTTTTGCCCGGGGGAGCTAAATACTCAAAGCGCTCACGAAGATAGATAGGAGCAGTAAGGCTATGAAGAGTGGAATAAAGAAGAGAGAGAATATGACAATCTCGACGCCGCCGAACTGGTAACCATTTTAGTTGCTTACGAAAGTCAGAGACATGGTCATATTTCCGAAGACCGAAAATGAAACGTATACAAAGGTTTTGCAGGCGTTCGAGCTTGTCAAGAAGTTGTTCACAGGCATCAAGGAAACAAACATCAGCATAGTCAATAATGGGAAGTAATAGTGATTGTGCAAGATAAATCTTAGTGCGAAAGGGTAAGAATTTTTGGAGACGTTTGAGAGACTGAAACGAGCAGAACACCCTCCTGCTTACCTCTGCAACGTGATTGCTCCATGATAAATTACAATCAAACAATATACCAAGATTTTTGGCATGATCAGAATAAGCTACAGGGACATCGTCGTAGATAACCGGAGGAGGACAATTGTTGGGTATTTGACTGAGCATATACCTACCACCAATAATGAGGGCTTGTGACTTAGCAGGGTTAATAACGAGACCAAAAGATCTAGCCCATTCGCTAATGTTTCCAAGATCATTATTGATGGCATCAATGGCCAGTCCTATATCTTCGGCCTTGAAATGTCGATATAGCTGCACGTCATCAGCATAGAGATGGAAGTTAGAAGAAACAATTTTAGTAATTGAGTTGATGAAAACTGAAAAGAGAAGAGGAGAGAGCACGCCACCCTGAGGCACACCCGCAGACAGATCACACCACTCTGAGAAAGTCTCTTCGTAGCGAACTGCCTGCGACCGCCCCCGAAGATAAGAGGTAAACCATGCGATTACTGAAGACGAGATATTGAGAGAGGACAGAATACCAAGAAGAATGTCAAAATCAACTGAATTAAAGGCACTACTAAAGTCCAACAGAATCAGTACTGTAAGTAATTTGCGCTCCATGGCCAGTCGAATATCATCTGTTATTTTTACAAGAGCAGTGACAGTACTATGACCAGGGCGGAAACCAGATTGAAAGGGACTTAGTAGGCTTTGGTAATTAAGAAAACACGAGAGTTGTCTATGGACAATACTCTCGAGAACTTTGGATAGTATAGGAAGAATGGATATAGGACGATATTGGGATAAGGAAGAAGGATTAGAGGTTTTAGGGAGCGGTAAGACCAGAGCTCTCTTCCATGCTGAAGGGAAAGAACTTGACTCCAAAGAGAAGTTAATAAGATGAGCGATAATGGGAGCAAGTTCTTCCAAGATGAGAGAAATCATTTGGAGCTGGAGGCCATCATTCCCTACCGCTTTTGTGGATATGGATCGAACTGATTTTATAACATCTCGCTCCGTAACCGCTGAAAATGTGAACGAAATACAGTCTGGCATTTGAAGGTTTGAAAGATAATTAAGAGTTGACGATTTAGTTTGAATATCCAGTACGACTGGAGGTTTAGAAAAGTGGGCGTTAAGGGCATCAACATCCGATACAGAACTAGTATTGTCATTGCAGCCCTTACCGACACCAAGAGATTTTAGGAATTGCCATACTTGCGATGTGGATAAGTTACTGATAGAATTATGAATGTGGCGTCTTTTGGCATCTCTACACATACGACTGCAGCGATTTCGAAGCTTCTTATATTGGTCCCAGTTCACTACAGACATATCTTTTCTGTATCTTCTCTTGGCTTTGTCCCGCTTAGCCATGATTTGCTTAATGTCATTAGACAGCCATGGTGCAGGTGCATATTTGACTTTTACTTTTTTAACGGGAGCATGGTTATTATACAAATCTAAAATAGCTTGATTAAAATGTGCAACCTTTGAATCTATGTCGTCACAGTTGTAAACAGGAGACCAGTCAATACTACATGCATCAGCCTTCAAACGTTCTAGAATAATGTTCTTGAAACTACGTAAAAACAGAAATTGAGATTTTCGCCGAGGGCAATGTATTTTATAGGACAGGTAGATTAGATCATGATATGAGAAGGAAGCTGGCAGCTGACCATGCGTGAATACTTTTGCAATATCTGATACAATTATGAGGTCTAGAAGAGAAGGGGAGCAGTGAGGGGCACAGTGAGTAGCATTTAACGGAAGAATGTGCATATTGACAGAAGAAGTGAGAGATTGGAGTCTGCGACTCCGTGCATTATCTTTTAGCAAGCAGGTATTGAAATCACCAAGGATTATTACGTGATCAAATTGAGGCATAAGATTTTCGAGGGTGGTTTCTAAAGAAGAAAAATAGTCAATTTGACACGATGGACTATAGTAGACACCCAGAAGTATTTTGGAGTGATTTATGATGACTTCAATAAACAAGTGTTCTGCAGAGTGTGAGTAATCACTTGGTGACCGGTCAATTACCTTATGCTTCAGATCTGCACGAAGATATATGGCGACACCACCGTAACCCCTACCAGTTCTATCATTTCGGAGTAGCTTATAGCCAGGTATAGCATATTGCTTCGAAGGAAGAGATGGTTTCAGAAACGTTTCAGAGACTAAAATGGCATGGATAAGATCAGAGTCAAAAGATGACAGAAGGTCAGGGTAGTGAGCATGAACACTTTGAGCATTTATGTGCACTGCGTTAAAGCATTTAGAGGTGGAAAAAGAAAGGTGTGAATAGAGTAAGTCTCGCAGCTGAAGTGATTCCTCATCGCTGAACGCACTGGCATAATTGTGGTCAGATACACTGGAAGAAGAGCATGACAGAAAATCATCGTGATCACTGTGATCGGCAGACATAATAAAATGATAATAATATAATAATGAATACAATAATAATAAAAAAAGAAATAACAATAACAAAATAAAAATTAACAATTACAATTACTACATCGCACAAAACTTTCATACAACATCATAACCGGAGTAATACAACTGTGCCAAAAGCTAAAAGTGGTTAACAAAAAAAAAAAAACTAAAGATAGCTTTGACGTCAAGTGTCATCGTCAGATTGACACTTCCCTGATTTTTGTTTAATGAAAAGGCTGTATGGTCCAAACCTATGCGTGACTTTAAGAGGACAACAGATTGTCACTGTTATGTTTGTCATGTCTGTCAGTGCGTACACTGACAATCCATTAATGTAAATATACTAGTACCTCACAATAAATATTATATAAACAAAATAAGAAAACTTAAACTACCTAACAAAGGCAGGCAAGATAACAAAAATAGCAGCAACACAGGGAACCAGGACCAGATAAAGATTTAATATTATGTGGAGAAACCCTACTTAACTGGCCTGCGGGATCTCATACTGGAAGTTGCCTTGCCCGCGGGCTGTGACGCAACAGGCTTTCCAGCTTGTCCCTGTGCAGATTCTTCCGTCGCGGGTTGAGCAGCCGGAAATCTCAGTACCAGGTCCCGAAGCTCAGCAGCAGTCTCTATTTTGCACCTTGTCTTGTCTGGCAGTAGGATGAAGATTTTGCCATCCGAGGTCCAGGCCTGCTTTACTCCAAAGTGTCGACGTGCTTCCATAAACACTTTATGCCTGGGCTTAGTCAAGAACTCTGTTAGTGTTAGCCCAGACCCCTTCAAGTTGGTCTTAGCATTCCAGACCTCACTCCGCAAGCTATACTTTTGGAAACGAATTAGGAGAGGCCGAGGCTTGTTCTTGTTGGATCCCAAGCGGTGGCAAACAGCGATATCTTGAGCAGTTACAGATGTTTCCATTTTGCCACTAAAGGACTTGGTAACTGTAGAAATTGGATCGTCATTCTCAGAAACTCCGTGCAAAAGCAGCACCTTTCTTCGAGAGGCCATCTCGTGACGATCCAATCCCAGCACAAGACATTCAATTTGAGCATTTAGTGCTTTAAGAGTCTTGCACACAAAATTTTTAAAATCACCAAACTCACGCGAAAGACTTGTGATGGATTTGTGAGGCATCTCCGCACCAGCTGCAGCCTTCAAGTCTTCTTCATGCTGAGTCATCCGAGAGTGTATGGACGAAGACACCTCCTCCATTTGCGCAGAGAGCTTTGCATACAGGTCCATGATGGGTGTGGTGTGATTATAAAAATATTTAGTGTACCGGTTAAAGTGAGATGTGGGATAGAAAAATTATTGTGAAGTGGGTGCAATGCCACTTAATTAAAACATTTACTTTAGTATTTGACTATAAAATGTAATAAAACTATTTTTTTTTGTTTAAATAAAATGTAGACCAAATTTTTGTTGTTTTCACTTCAACTACCCTCACAAAAAAAAAAAAATTCATTCATGTAGTAATAAACATTACATTACATTGATTTAAGTAATACTAACGGTAAAATCTGTATATTAATGATGTTATTAAAAAAATAACTGTGTACTGTCCTGTCTGTGTTTACCTAATTTTTTTGAAAATTGAACCTAACAAAGAACGGAACTCTGGCTGCCCGGCACAGTTGTTCTTGGCTGTATCATTTCAGTGGACTTATTTAATTCCGGTGCACAGTCTGTCATTTCGTTGGTAATTTTAATCATTTCGGTAGACACTTCTCATTTCAGTGGACTCTTAAAATTCATCCTTAAATCTTTAACTATGTAAGTTTTGATGATATTTGAAGTCCACTCACGCACAATGTTATAAAATAGGCTAAAGTTTTACTCGTCACTAAAAATATGTAGATCACACTGAAATAAAAAATCCCACCAAATGACACATAATAATCTCTTGTTGAAATTCACTCAGCAACTTTGTTTAAATGCACGTGATTGTACTCGTATTGTAGAACAGTATATGTAGCCGCGGCTATTGCATTCGCTATAGCCGCGGCTTTTGGATCCCGAATCTGACGCTTTCGGCATTTATCTCTAGTAAACATGTGACGAAGATAAAATAAGGATTCAATTAGTTGTCTGACTTTTTTCGACATTTGTCTATTAGAATCAAATGTGTGAAGCACGAGCAGGCCCTGGGCCCCGATTCTCACGCTTTATACATTTATCTCTAATAGCCATTTGTCAAACAAAATATATTTTTTTTGTTTTTTAATAACATTCGCCATTTCTTTTTTGATATATAATAGAAAAATGTCAAACAAATGGCGGAGTCATTGTAAATCTTTCATACATAATTTTACCCGACATACGAGTTTAAAAAAATAGTCAACTACAAAAAGCTTGTGACAATACTAATGATTGCTTGTTTCCAATGCGAAGAAAATATTTAGGAACTACGTTAATTTAGTGAAATAGAATACACAATAAAAAATAAAATAAAAATATTAGGATCAATAAAAATATAGAAAATATTAATCATTAATTTTTAATTTGACATCAATTACAATCCAGTCAATCACAGAAAGTTAACCTTAGGTATACAGAATAATAAAGACACTAAAATACATTATATAGTGTATAATTAATAATTTGTGAGCAATCTTTCGATTTTTGGTAACGACAGTGCCGACGACTTCTTCTGACTAGATGTATTTTCGTTTCCTGAAACAAAATCAAAGTCCAATAAGTAGTTCATCTATATACAACAAACGATGATTTAATTGTTTATCTGATCATCACAGAAAGTCTGCCATTTGTATTTACAATTTTGTATTTATAAAAACATTTTGAACTTTCAATTTTCAAACTCGTATGTCGGGGAAAATAATGTATAAAAGATTATTTAAAAACATTTTTGGAATACCCATAAACTCATAGTTTTAATGTGTCCGTGCAAAATGATAATTTGTTCGCAGTGGTCACTCTGCCTGCGCCACGCCGCCAATTTCGCACTTAGTGCCTCCATCTTCTGTTTATCAACTCGACGATGGCGGCATTATTTATCCCGGTCCAGTCCACGTCGCTTATACAAAATCCTCCGAAATGATTAAAACGCTCCAATCACTACAAAAACATCAGACTACTAGCTCTTTCCAACCTTCCAAGTCAATAACTCCTGATCCAAATACTTGCTCATACTGCATCAGGTACGGCACGCAAGTTATTCAATATTGAGCTTTTAAAGACTTAAACACATATTTCTGCCGATTGCTTCACTCATTTTTAAGCTAAAATTATGTACATACTTAAGTATCACGTCATCTGCTTCCGTCTGTTGCCTGAACATTAGCACGGTGCCACTATGAGTGTACTACGCCTTCGAATACGCCTTGAAGTCGTAGAAAACTCATCTCTAGGTAACGGAAATAGTTCTGCTTTCCAAAGGCCCGTCACAACTTTGTCGTACGAAGAATAAAACAAAGTTCCATTTCATTAAGGATAGGACTAGAAATCCGCCATCTTGGACCGGAATGCGCAACAACTTCACATTTTTCAGTACGGTGGGCAAAAATGTTTGTCCGATAATAATCACATCTAGATGAAAAACATTTGAATGGATAGGCAATTTTTTTACTCTCGACTGCGTCGCCGATCACTTTATTTTTTTATAAAGTCTATTTTTAAGGAAACCTAATCTTAAAAGGTAATTACTTAAGTAGGTACCGGAAGATCATTGCATGTTGAGTGATTGATATGTTGATATAATTGTGCCTAAAAAAGCTACAATTTTTAAATTTCTAATAGTCATTCTGTTTGGTATTTTGCCTAATTAAGTTAATCTTTAATATCTCACGACACAAGCACGGCTCACAACGTACGATCAGGTATAATATTCAAAAGATGATTTAGTGTTATTGATTATTTTTCTTTTTGCCACAGCCCGCCTTCAACGCCATAAACTAAAGAGGAGGTGGAAGTAATCGACAAGGGGCAACAGGAAGAATTGCAGCAATTGAAAAAAAAAAGTTTTTTTTATTAATATTTATCGCCTATTAATATAAATTTTCATTTCCAACTGTTGTTAGAAGTGAAAAATGAAAATTGAATAATAAGTGTAAATTATAGTGTTACATTTTAAATTAAATGTAAGTAGGTACTTTTAACTGTATTTATTGTCAAGTAGCATTATTGCAAAATATAATAAACTTAATTACTACACTGCTGGCCCGCAAAACTTAGTATCACACTTTTAAAATTACAATGACTTTCTAAGTAGACAAGATATATTGTAATAAAAGATGTAATAAAAAGGACTCTAATGAGTTTAATTTTCTATACAAAAAACTTCATAGTCGGTAATCTTCTTTAAAGAAATGGCTGTAAAAATCTTTGGTATCAAAATAATATTTTTCGAATAACAATTTTACCATTCATTCATGCAGAAGATATGCCCGATAGGTTCTTAATGAGTATGCAGGGCCGTATTTAGCAAATATGGGCTTTACATCGATGTTGATGCATGATAATGCCCGACTACACACAGCTCGGGTCGTGCAAGCGTATATTCAGGAGGTTGATATCAGCGTGATGGCTTGGTCATCAAGAAGTCTTGATCTTAACCCGATCGAGCACGCCTGGGATGAGCTAGGGAGGCTAGTCAGAAGCCGCAGTCTACCACCTACCACCTTCAGGGCTCTAAAACAGGCCCTGATAGAGGAATAGTTAGAAAAAGAAGGAATAGTTTAAAAAAAATTAAAAGTGCGACACTGTGTTTTGATACTTTGTTTTATATTACAGTAAAAGCTCCTTATTCGCGGGGTATACGGTCCGTAAATATGCCGCGAATACAGAAACCGCGAATATGGAATGGTAATTAGTATGGAATTATAGGGGATACGTTCCAAGGTACCAAAATGAAACCAATATGTATGAAAATAATATAAATTTATTGCTAAATTCTAAATTAAAATAAATCATTTTCGTCAGATTTAGGCAAGGGTTTAAAGAATTTAGTAATTTTTTCTTGCTTTGCTGCTTTTAAGAGGTCATTAAATTCAAGCATTTGTTTTTTTACTTTAAGTGGCAACACTACCTTCTTCCTCTTCGGAACTGTTTTTTCTTTCTTTTTCGTCGGAGCCATTTTTTCTTTTTCCACTCGAAATTTTAAATTAATTACAAAAAAGAAGTCGCGTGTTACTCATTGAAAATATTTGCATCAAATGACGAGTTGAAACTACATATACAACACAAATCGTGCCAAAGGCGGCGTTTATCAAAAGACAAAGCAAAATAGTGACGGTGGCATTCAAGAATGGCTTTTATTTAGTCGCAGTAAGGCACTCGGTTACGTCCTTTGTAAACGCCGATGCGGCGCGTGCCGGCAGTACTCAAAGAACGCCGACACTTTAAACGAAACCGAATCCGTTTCTGTTTAGGTACCGATTGCATCCGCGAATAGTGAAATTTTTAGCCGCGAATACAGAAACTGGGTTGCAATTTTTTTACCCGCGAATAATGAAAACGCGAATAAAGAAACCGTGAATAAGGAACTTTTACTGTATTTATTTCGCTATTAACAGTTAAATAATCCTACTTTAACTAAGTATAAATTGTTGTTGTTTAATATAAACAAATATTGTAAGGGACTAATTCCGGGGTGTACATACCTATCCTATAAAATAAAAAAGAATTTAAAAAAAATGCGTGACATGCGAATTTTATATTGGTATGTACATTAGAGGAATTTTATATACCTAGCTACTTCTTACTAGGCTTTCCTTTAGGCTGTCAATCAGTCATTCAGGACAAAAGATTTGTTATGTATAAAAGATATGATATTCTAAATTCTCGTTATTTAATGTACGCTGACGATATAAAAATCTATAAGTCTTGCTATAATATACAAGATTGTACCCTCCTCCAAGGCGATCTTACTAGGCTTAATACATATTGCAAGGACAACTAACTATTTCTCAGCCTTCCCAAATGTCACAGTATATCTTTCACTAAAAATAAGAAAAAGATACTATACAGCTATACTCTAAACAATTGTGTCCTAGATGTTCAAGATAATGTTCGTGATCTTGGTATCATTATTGACTCATCCTTACATCTTGACTTACATGTTGACTCTGTCATAAATAAAGCCTATAGAATGTAGGTACGGTTTCGTCATGAGATCGTCAAAGGACTTTGTTCGACCCTCTACATTTTTGACACTATATAAAAGCCTGATAAGATCACACTTAGAATACGCTAGTCAGATTTGGAACCCGTTTTATGCAAAATATGTTCATAAACTGGAATTGGTACAGAAAAAGTTCTTGCGATCGATGAATTATAAATGTTTTCACTCAAAACTTCCATATTGTAATTTGTTACAAAACTATAACATTTTAAGTTTAGAATCAAGGCGGTCACTTTTAAATGTAATGTTATTGTATGGTCTTTGTAATAATAGGTATGATTGCTCTGAAATTACTAATAAGATATGTTATTTAGTGCCTAGAACTGTTTGGCGGGGAGTCCGCGTGCCCCGGCTGTTCCACACGGACGCTTGTAAAACAAACTCAGGCGCGCGCGTGCCCCTTCGCCGTCTTGTTGAAACCTATAACACACACTTCACGGACTTAGATATTTTCTCAACACATAACACGAAATTTAAATCACTGGCTATTAACACACTTTCATAAAAAACTTAAAAATCAAAAACTTAAACACGATCTATTTTGTGTTTCCTATTCTGCTTGTTAATCCGTGAACAATGGTGTGGGTTATATGTTTACCAATTTATTATATATATTTTTACTGTATTTCTTTAACATATAACTGTCTTTTGTTCCCATATAAATAAATAAATAAAATAAAAGATAATACTGTAGGTAATCCAAAAATCATAATTTTACTGTGAAAATAAAACACTGTTTTTGGGTAAACAGAAAAAGTTTAAGGCCCAAGGAATGAGGACAGGGTTTATCCGACCGCGCCAAAAGAGGTTGATAGGTTAGTGCAATAAGATTAAGTGGATGTTACTATAAATATATAAACGAAAAACGATAAACGAAAGATAAATGTTAAATGAATGTTATAGAAAATTAAATGTCTAAAAATACAAATGATGTTTATTTTTGAATTTTCATGAAATGAATGTAAGAAAAACCGCATCAATGGTTTCATCCATTTTGATCTTCAGAATTAAAATTTCTGACTGAACAAAAAATGTCCAAATGAATCAGAAACGTGGCTTTTCGTACCTAATTACATTTATTACTATTCTTATTCTTTATTGTTCATAATACACTTATACTTCAACCCTTTTTTAGTGTCTCACTGCTGGGCACGGGTCTTCTCTCAGCTATCTTACGAGTTGAGAGAGTTTAGGCCTTAATACACACACGCTGGCCAAGTGCGGGTTGGTGGATGTCACATGTTCTCGTATGATTAATTCTAAGACACAGCGGTTTCCTCACGATGTTTTCCTTCATCGATATTGAGCAGCGGTGATGAAACAATTCACACAAAGATGTGTGGGCACGACCAGGATTCGAACCCGCGACCTTATATTTTAAAGGCGAGGCTCATACCGCTACTCCACCGCTGCTCGCTCATAAACAATTAATGAATAGGAAACAGCACATGTACACAGGCATTGTTCATTCGAAGTCCACAAAAATTCGCCGCAATTGTCACGGGCTCCTAAAATAAACACACCTACAGTTTATGCGCGAGCGTCCGCTCCACATTTATCTTGATAAATGCACTTTCTCTGAAGTTCGCGAGTAAACTGGACCACTACGAGAACTTCGCAGTTGGCGCTGTTTATACCTCTGTTTGAAAGGTAGTTGGCAGTCATCACTGCTTCGCCCCAACTCTTATTCCCCAAATGGGTTAAATTCTCGACACTGGTCACACAGGACCTGACCTTGGCACGAAGCCTCAACGGACATAGCCGCAATACCACTTCCAACTGAAGGGTTTCACGAAACGGGCACTCGGGCCGCGCAATAACCGCTCTAAGCGCATTAATCCACAATAGCTCGCACATAGCATATTGCTTCAACACAGGAATGAGTTTAGTACAGCCTCACTCCTAACCACTGTTCTACTGCGTAGAAACGGACTCCCCCAAAAATGTAAAGGTGCCTTCGTATCAATCATCATGACTCTCGCTTATTCCACGATGGTGCGGTTTTACCGTTACCGTTCGAAAGTTCCGTTTTGATGCGGGGTGTAGGGTATTCGCTGTATTCCACAACGTTTCAGGTAAGTATTCATATCTTGGTTTACATATTCTTTACCGTTATCTGTTTGTAAGAATTTTATTTTGCTTCCTGTTTGTGTTTCCGCTAATTCTTTGAACTCTTTAAATTTTTCTAAGACTTCATTCTTGTTCTTCATCATGTAGACTCGACTGTATCGGCTGTAGTCAACAATGAACGTAACGAAGTACTTGTTTCCGGTTGTTGTTAGTGTACGAATTGGACCACAGACGTCACTATGGACAATTTCTAAGCGTTCGGTTGTTCATTGAGTCAATTTCTCACGGAGATATTGACTCAACGAACAACAGCAGACTCAACGAGCAGGAACTCGATGCATTTTTGCTTGAAAGCAGGTTTCGCAGTCTGCCAAGGTTCCGGAAGCATCAATGTTCAAACCAAGTAAACTTTCCTTTTGAAGTGCCAGCTTCATGTCTTTGGCGTGAAGTAAGTGTGAGTTATTCCAGCTTTTGTGTTGTTGACTGCCGCTTTGGTTTTAGATAAGAGGACAGCAGCCAGCATCGGTCATCTTACTGACAGATAATAGGTTAGTGCACAGACTGGGTACGTACAGCATGTCCTTATGGTGGGCGAGGGCTTTCCCATCGCCATTTTTAGATACAAAGGTGACTGTACCTTTTCCTTTAATCTTGGCACTATATTCATCAGTTGCGAATGATAGTTTTCTGGATGTTTTCTCAATCGTCAGAAATAAATCTTTTCGATAGGTCACGTGAGACGTAGGTACAACCGCTGTCCAAAACCCAAATGTGTTATCTTGAAGCTTCTAGTTGTTATTAAAAGGGCACTTCATAGCAAAATGGTTCTTATGAGAAACGTAGTCTTGTTTCTTGGACTTTTTATTGTTCTTCTTCCAGCAGTTAACTCATATTTTGTGATTCTTGTGTTTGCAGATGTTACCTCTGCGTTTGCAAACTTTACAGGACGCTTATAGGGCTTCTTCTTGCAATATGGATTCAGGTTCGTCATTATTTGTCATGTGTCTCGCGATTCTATAGAAAAAGACTGTATAACATTATTATCGTTAACATGTCCTCGTTGATAGCTACGTCCTTAACGGATAGCTTGTCCACTGTATCATGAACTAGATGAGGTGACCTCGTACATCGTTTCCTTGTAGCTTAGTCAGTTTAGGTATGCTGTTTCAATAGGGATGCTATTCGTGCAGGTCCTTTACTAGCATAAATTAATGTTAGTTTGACCCATAACTCTTTAGCAATGCTGCAATGTGTAATCTGTTTCAGCTCAGACGGGGCGATAACAAGAATAAGATCCGATTTCGCAAGTTTATCATTTTGTTTATCGTCTGCAGTTGAGGCAGGAGTCAAGGGAGACTCAACGTATTTCCATAGTTTAAGGCGAACTAGCACCGCTTCAGCCTGGATTACATGTGTGTCGTAATTGTCTTTTGTTAGAGGCTCGATTTTTGCAGTCGACATTTATTTGTTTTGACTTGGTACTCAAGTTTTATATTTCTTCATACTCCAATTTTTCAAATTTTTACGCCCTGCTATCATGTTAAGTTTATAAAGTAGAGTACTAATAATAAACGATGTATTTAGAAGGAAGTACAAGAATTACAGATGGTGAAAAACGATGCTATTAATTTTATTTAACTGTACGTAAAAATACGCTATCTGTATAGGGTGTCAAAAAAATGAAGGGTTGTCAAATATATTTTATATTTGACAACCCTTCATTTTTTATTATAAACTGCAATGCTGATACTAATAAAAAATACCAGATACACTAACATTAAGTAAAGTTTGTACCGAATATTGTCGAAAAAATTAATTTCAAACAATTAATCATCCTAGTTTAACTCAAGTAACGTGGTTACCCTTAATAGCGAATTCGTAAGGAATATTCAGAAGTAATTTGTTTTCAGATACAGAACATAATATTAGAATGTTGATCTGTGCATATTATGTATTCAGCAGACATTAATTCTACATACAGGTTAGCGTCTCTGGTATTTTATTCCGTTTTGATCTCAGTAGGTACAGTCAATTATTTATTATGCAGTCGTCACGATTGAGGAGCCAAATGAAATGCGTTTATTTATTAAATTCACTCAGTTCTTCAACTTTGTCCATGTGCTACAATTCGAACACACTCACTACTAAATGTCTTTAGAGTGGAATATAATTCTTTTTGCAACAACAACACAAAACCGACTTCAATTGTAGGTACCTAGAATTATGCGTTTAGGGCAATTGCACTAATAATTTTGGAAGGCTGCGCGCTTAGCGTAAACAATGACGCTTCTTTCGACATAGCTCAATAACTACTGGTCAGATCTTGATCAAATTTAAATGGGACCACACGGAAGCATTTACTTGCCAGCAAAAAAAGAATCATAGAAATCGGTTCACGTATAACAAAGATATTAGGTAACAAACATAAAAAAAAATACGGTCGAATTGAGAACCTCCTTCTTTTTGAAGTCGGTTGATAAATTGACCAATAACTTTCATGGCAATTCACGCTCTTGTGTATAGATCGTGGAGCCACATTAAAAGTATTGTATATTCTTGAATATAAACAGTACTGGGTTCAGATTTTTAGTTGACACTATACACAATTGATACTAAATGATACAAAATTTTCAAAATTATACATAAAATACTTTCGGTGTTTCAGGTGGCTCCTCAATTCAGATGTTTGGATTGAGGAGTAGACGTGTGTAACTCACTACTGAACTGATTCACTGTTACGAATCATTTAGATGTTCGTAATGATTGGATCTTGTGTTTGAAATCAAATGCATCATTTGGAACATTTGGCTCAGTGACTCAGTGACTCGTTCGTTCACCGAGATCGTCGCGTCGCTTCGCTTGCGTTCGAACAATCGGATCACTGAGCCACTGAGCGAGCGCTGAGTGGGAAGCGAAGAGAGAGAAAGCAATATAAATAAAAGCAAGTCAGAATGCGATATATTCTTTTCCCGATAGGGCGAATTTTGCGTTTTAAGGTTTTGGCGCGAAATCGCCTCAGTTTAAATTTGACCAAAACACACAAAACAGGTTTCTGGTTGTTTATGTACCTAGTGATAATTATTGTGAGTGATGTATTTGCGTAAATACCTACAATTAAATAAAATTTAATAATTGAGTTCGCAGTTTTAAAATAACTGTTGTATATTATGTAAATAGAAGTATGCAATTTTATTTTAAATGACTGACTATTAACGAAGTAGTGAAATTCTTCAGTAATGCACGCCAGCAAACCTTGAGTTTGCTTCTCACGGTGCGCAGTAGCAACGCGCTTCATTTGCTGTAAATTCACAGGCAGTGGTAAGTAGTTGGTGCGACTCGGGCTCGTGTCTCACCACGTACGCACTGCAGGCGCGCACGTGACGGCCTAAGGGATTAGGTCCATGATATAACGCGCAACGTGCACTGCTAGAAGCAAGCCTAAGCGTCTGGTCGCTAGTCCTAAGCCTGGGTAAAGCATGAAGGGAAATCGATTTTATTAATGACTAGATTTCCGTTGCTGCTCCACTCGCGTTAATTATACACGTACACACGCACACACACACGCACACGCACACACAAACAGTTTTTAAATATGTACTTAATATAGTAATTAGTAATTTTACAAAATGTAAAAGATGTATTTTTATCTTTAAAAACTTCTGTGCGATGCAATGTGTACATACACACTCAATTTATTCGCGTCATATCATTCACAATAGGTATCTTTGCCTCTGAGCTAATGTTTCAAATGTTCTGAATGATACATATCAGTGATTTCTTTCACATAACATTCGTATCTTTGTCGCTTAAGAGTCACTGATCCAAATGTTCCATATCAGTGATACTGTTCGAGATGCAAATGTTCGGATCCCAACGATGAGTCATTTCTCCCACGTCTATTGCGGAGCCACATTCACATTGATATAACTTTAGACATAATATGTTGTATTTTACTATAAATTTCAGCATTCGGCCTACAAAATTATTTACTTCCCTACTAAATAAGGGTGCGAGCTTCCTTCTTAAATCTAAAGTGGCTCCTTAATCGTTACGGACATCTTTCAATAACCGCTCCAAAGACAACTTGAAACATGATTAAATAGGTAATTACTGCCTATAAATGCTACCGAAGTTTCATGAAAATCCTTTACGTAAGTATAAATTATGATGAAATTTCAATTTCTTCCGGACACGAGTTATTTGACGACCGATTCCCGAGTACCTACACATAAATTACTTTTTTCGATTAAATCTGGCCACTATATCTAAAAAGTTTGGTAGTCCGTTATAGTCTCCTCAATACCGTTATTGTGAGAACCGTTTAGTTACGCGGTTATATTAATTTTGAGTAAACTGCAAGTAAGAAGTAGTAGAAGTATCTATCTATATGCCTCTAGACAGGATCTAGAAAAACCGGATTGGAAATTTATCCATTAATTAAAAGAAATTAATAGGGGTCTTTTTGATGGCGCAATGTAGTTAGACTGATGATTGATGGAATAAAAACTCATGCTAGCCGTAGGTACTTCTGTTTAGGTGGCCGATCAATAGCCGACTGACTGGATTTAAATTCTGAAGATTTCTATAATACCCAAGTATGCGAACACAGTGCACACTAATCTCTCACTCTCAGTCTCCGGCGGAAATGGGACCGGTAAACTAAAGCAACCGATGATAGTTTGCGCGCAAGACTGACAGCTTAACGCGCCCTTCAAGACACGGGCGGGTCACAACACCGACTCCTGACTACGACTACTACGGACTAGTGTTAGGATATTAGCACAATCGGTTAATTAGTGTCTCAATTCCTGAAATACTTTCCTAATAATTTCGACTAAGATGACAAAACTATCATAATTCATCATTAGTAATTTACACACTATCAGAGTCCGTGAACATCCGTTCCGACGTATAATGGTAGAATTATTAATAATAATATCCTACTACAGAGATAAATCAGAACTATGGAAATCTGATAACTGATACAGTGCATCGGATAAAAATAAAACTCAATGAATTAAACCAGAATGCACATTTATTAATTCATTTCCAGGAAAACCATAATCACAAATTGTTTATTTATTTATTATTTGTATAAGCTTTTACAATTTAAAAATGTCTGACAATACCAAGAGCACACAACAACAGAACAGAAATATTATAGTACTTACATAGTAGAGGAGCAAAAGATGCATAATGTGCAATTACACGAGCGTCGTCGATATTTAGTGGGCTTTAAAGATTAAGTGGTAGTAAAAAAAAAGGTTATTTCGTGTGCACCTTTTCAGCACTGAGAAAGGGTCTTCCAGAATTTTCTTAAGATTTTGTTATTTTCATTGCGTAAAAATAGTAATGTGTGCTTCTCCTGGCAGACTGAAATGATTTTCACCAAACTTAAAAAAGCGATCCACACTGAAGCGGATCCAATGACTTTAAAAGCTTGTGAGTTAGTCACGCTCTCCTTGCTCAAATCGTTCGAGTATTGGCTCCTAGCGAATATTTCGATTGGCTGCTGTAAGCCGGCTCTTTATAATAAATTAAAATTTTGTGTAGCTATTCAACAAACTGCAATGTGTCCCCCATAACTTAGTCTGACTAGCTGGAACAAATCACAAAATCCCTTCTTCGGCTCCCCTACTAGTAGTTCCATAATTTGATAACTGTGCGCAATACTTTATAAAACTCATATGGTAATTTTTTTCCCACCGCAATGCCACTGTTACTGAAAGCCAGGACCGACAACGGCACACATAAGACACGGGCTAAGAAACCCTGCCAATTCCAAGGACACGCTATATTGGTGTTTGTCGAATGGTAAATTTCAAGGAACAAAATATATTCATGTGCAACATCTGATGATTAAACTCTTAGTTTTGCAGCGGGACACCCTACAGTCGCCCCATTATACACTTAGAACTCAAAGATTAGGTACATTTAGAAATATTTGTTCGTAGAACTGAGTTTATACTACTTGTATACTTATATAATGACTACATTTCTTAATAATAATAAAAATTATATTTTCATAAAGGAATATTCTCAACTATTACTTATACGTACATGACATCATTGTTCGATACACAATTTTAACTTATAATATAATTATGTTTGAAACTGTCCATATCGGATAAAACAACATTTTTAAGCTACAAATAAAGAAATTATATAACGTAAAATTAAATAACGAAAATATATGTACAATTTAGCAATAAATAATTACAAAATAATAAAAGTAGAATAGTAAATAATGGAATCTAATAGAGCATTTTTATATTCTTTAATATGTTTCATAATAATTACCGTTTTGCCTTTTATATTAGGAAAATGAATTGTTTGCAATGACTACGACTATGCTATTCCGCATACTCTGGAAAAAACACATAGGCAAAAATGTGCATCAATTTCCAGCCTATGTTTGTGAAGTCACAATCAAAACAACTATTTCATTTTTCTTATATTACACGACGGCTTAACGTAAACTGGAATGGAACGTAACATAAATAATATTTTAGCGAATCTGTTGCAGGTTTAGACTATATCATTGTTAATACACATATTTTTAATTATTACTATTATTTACCTGTGAGATCTTACACTGAAGACAATAAACAGAGGCCATAATCTCCTACCTTTCTATTTTAGGAAGCAAGTGTATAATTATTTGTGATATTATTCCTTTTTTTTTCCAAATTAATAATATAGTTTCACCGAAAACGGCTTAGGAGAGGAGTCTGATGTGATCTGAAAACTAGTTCACAAAAAGTAATACCTACTACCTACTAAACGGAACATTTAGACGACGACATTAATTATTTATTTTTAATATCTAATTATGTTACTATTAGATATAAATTTAAAACATGGTTGTGATATAAAATAAGCTGCAATCAGCCTACCACCTTGGCCTATCCGCCATTTTTGAAACCCTTTAAGTTAATGTTGTAAGTATGCAGAATTTCAGCTCCACTATTTGGTAATTAAAATGCATAAAGTCACTTGTGAGATCAAACCGAAAAAATATTATTGTAGTGTTAAATACTTGAAACAATAAAAAATCTGATAAATCATGTCAGGTCGGAAGCTGCGATTTTTTTCAACTATAAATAATCATTATTGTATTTATAATTAAAACGTTGCCGGATTAACTTCCAGTTAACTTGACAGTCCATCAAATCTAAGAAGTACCGTTTGACAGTTCTAAACGTAGTACATTTAGAATTTTATTTTTTGTATGAAAATTGTTTATGTTATGTTAAAATAAAAATAGCTTCATAATTCAATTATTTTACAGGAAAGCTAATAAAAATTGTGTGAATTACGCCTCTATAAAGCTAATTTAATAGAAAACAGTGAAACGTCAAAGGTACTTATTAGATTTGTTCAATTGTAATAATTGTTTGTTTCTTGGTACGCTTCATTTAAAGAAGAACGCATGGGTATACTGGCGCACGAAAGTACTAGGCTTTTCGCTGTCTACTTTGCATTGCGTATATTGGTTGGCATATTAGAAAATATACGTACTTTAATAGCATTAAATACAATTGGGGATGCGGTGTTGATACTAAAGGTGGCCACATCATCGTTAACGCTTTTAAACGCGATGGTATATTCCGGCTGAAGGTAACGTGGACACGAGTGAAAAGCACATAGTACATGTACATAGGACGCAATTTATTCATGTGAATAAGTAGGAACTTTTTAGTTCTGGTCTATGAGAAGTACGATCGTATGTCAGAACGAGATGAAAGATTAGAAATTAGTACGTGGGGGCATGATGGACGATGTGCGATCTGTGACATGATGAACGAGCAAGTCAAAGAATTCAGACTCATGACATCACGCGAATCACCTTATTTCAATAATTAATATAAAGAATATATTAAACTAAATAATATATTATAAATATGTGGATGATTCAATAATAACGGAATAATGTAAAATAACTATACATAATAATACTAAGCCTGAAAGTATGTCGGGAAATCAAATAATGAATTATATTTACGTCCAACCTGATAAAGTAGTGATCGGTGAACATATTCTATTTTTGTTCTTTGCTTTATGACCAAATCTATGACAAATCATCAATAGCGGACCTGCAAACATGCAGCGCGTCACTTGCCCGCCCCGCGCCCATCATCATTCCACCAAATAGACTGATGAATTAGAGCAGCATGACCGCTAGCGTTAATTTTAACATGATGCGACCTGTTTAATTTTAACATGATGGAAAGTTGTTGTTTTTATTAATAGTTGAAAATAGATCCAATTAATTTTATTTCCAAGCCGAATTCAGCATCGGCGACCTTCTGTGTGACAACAGGTGTGTCCTGACACGACTGATATTACCAAAAATTAATACTAGGGGCTGTCCATTAACCACGTGACCTTTTTTTAAACATTTTTTAAGATCTCCGATTTATGCAACAGGAACGCTATTTTTAGACCAAAAACAAGTACCTTAAAAGCATTGAAAACATATCAACAGTTCAGAAAAATTAGCAAACGCCAAAATAATCAACGATTCATATTCCGACAACTTAATGTTAACATTTATTACTTCACTAATAAACTGCAGACTGATAGCCAGGTTACTCACCTACTCAACCTGTGATAGAAATGCCAAGCCAATAGGTATATGTGTCCGCCTTACATCTGGCCAACAAAGCAATACATTTATTCATTGCATACCTACTTACTGTTAAAGTTTATAAAAATAAACCCGAAAAGACAATAAACTCGTAAATCGCTAGATGCGCTCAACGCTGTAGTTCTTAACGTGCATATAAGTAGCTTACAACTGAAAGGTTATCGTCTCTGACAAACACGCTTTATGAAATAATTTAGGCATACATTAATAGCTGTCCATGTACATCCGACTAACTCTTAAAAGGGACGATATTTAAGTGAAAAAAATACAACCTAACGTATATCTGCGTTTATTAATGAAGCAGATATATTTTAAATGCGATACGTTATAATTGCTAATATAAGTATACCTATTATCGTATTAAATATTTAACGTACACACTAGCATTAGAAATGATTTGAATCACAATAATCACAACAATATTATCAAATAAATAAATATCAGGCAAACTGCAGTAAATTTGGTTTATTGATAGTTGCCTGCTAATACCTACTTTAAGCGCGTACATCGCTACTGTTCCAACGAGGAGGTTTGTGTACAGCGGCTTGCCTATAATTCCTACTAACAAAATTACAGATCACAAAATAGAAAATCATTTTTACTCACAAAAAAACTTTACAGTTATAGTAAATACTAAAATTTTTAGCTAACCATTATTCTGACTGTACCTACATTCAATCTACACTTGTAGTAGTATTATGACTGTATTTAGCTTTAAAAACCAAATTTAAGCACAAACATTTAATAAAGACAAGTAATAACAAGGTACAATCAGCAGAATAATAAAAAAAATATTAATTTCATATCTATAAACTGTAAAAGCTGAGTAGGTAGTGATTTTTGTCAAACTATAACTTAAGGATTCTCGTGACACAGTTGCACAACAAAATTCTACGTATCGTTTGTCTTCGTACAAAGCTACTACATTATCGAGTTAAGTACAATTTTTACAAGACCTATGTATGTTTACTTCATAGTTATTAGTCAAAATTGTACCATGTTTGAATGTACACGACTTGCTTACGTGAAAAGTCATGTAACTTAATATGTTTCACAATGCATGATAATTATAATCATAACACAATTACAAAATCCTTCTCAGTCATTATTAAAACGATCACGACTAAGATCTACAGCAAAATACAATGTCAGTTTATTTGTGTAAAGGACGAAATAAAAAATAACCTAATTGTAATAAAAGTCAGACTTGCTTCAGTCTCTTTGCGAGATGAATTGAACATTGCAGCGGTGTCAAACCCCTAATGGCGTCTCTTTAGTCTCAATCATAATTAACTACACGACTCCACTTCTCATATGGAATGGTGGTGATGCGTTTTGCAATTTGGTAGGGAAATGAGTGTAGTAGTATATCAATCATTGTGAAGTTTATTTAATCGAAAAATCCTATCATTTACGATTCGATATTACGTTCTCTTAGGAGCGTTTTCTTCAATAAATTTGCCCCTGCATTTCATTGGTAACTACTGAAATGTAAGTAAACAACGAAAAATTAAATCACATATGAGCAAAAATATAGGTTATGAAAACACTATGTAAACCAACTAAAGGGAATTCAAAAGGGGAACACAAAGGGCTTCTCTGACTGTTTCCTCAAACTTCGTATAAATTAATACATAATTATAACTTACAGTAACTATGATGTGCGGGAGTCTCCTGGGTTTAGTTTTGGGATGATTACGACGTCAAAAGCATTCTTTTGTATAAACTAACCATACTTATATAAACGCGTGTCTTGTTCTTTGATAAAATTTCGAGAAGTAACTGTCGACTGTGACAATCATGTGGTCACGACGACATAGTGACGCACGCTGGCATATTTGGTATCTGCATAATCTTTACAATAACACTTAAGAAATCTGACTAAACCCAGTCGACTTCGACGCCATCAATCACTTTACAGGTAGCTAAAAAGCCTGGCCAAAGAACAATTCCCGACTTACATACGACACGATCTGCAGTTAATTGCAAAGCTTTCGCTTTTTAAAAAATAGTAATAAAGGATAATACGAAATTTTCGCAATAATCTGCAATCCGCTCATATTCCATGGCTAGAAATTTACTGCCTGAACACAGAAACAGCGACGGGTTGCGCGATTATTATACATTGCGCGCTTGCATCAGCATTTTATAAAACAAACGAACGCAAGGGCACAAAAATCTAGTAAATCGCCCGGCGCTGTGTCTCGTGGCTTGTCGACTGTCTGTAGAATGATAGCAAGCTTACATATTATAAGCTATGTATATCGCGTCGATTTGATCAGATAGAAACCCGTCTCTCAAGTGCATGCGTTGCTTTTCTCCACGCGAGTTGATCGGTACTACCCCCGGGTCGACGACCACTACCACGCCGACGATCAGATGATGTTCCTCCAGTACTGTGTTGGTAACCAGCGGGACTAGGTTCAGTGCCTCGCTGTCGTTACCATCCAATTCCACTACCACCACCAGTAGGTTAGTCCAAGTGAATACGGCGCTAGAACAAAAACATAATTACACAATTATATTTCATCATAGTTCTCGATATGGAGCAAAGTTTAAGAAAATTGAAATTATTACGAAAATAATTTATATTCGGGGAAAAATGATAGGTATTTGTGGAATACCAAAAATCAAATTATAAATTCAAATGGCAGGTAAAATTTAGTTGTACTCACCACTCAGCGATCTTCTTATGGCACCTCATGACAGAATTCTCGATGTCTATCGGATGGTACCGCATTCCGCGCAACATAATAGTCTCATCGAGCGCGCCAACTACAAACACGGCGTCGTGTGTGTCATGCGAGTCGACGCCCACAGCACCCATGTTACTCATGCTGCCACACGCCGAAGCCAGCGATTCAGTGTCACTCTCTCTCGCAATCAACGAAGTATCATCCGACTGAGTGGTCGTCGATATCTCAGTTCGCCGCAAAAATCCTAAATACCCAGTCCGGGCGTATACCTCACCGGTGTTGCCAGTGACTAACTGAGCGCTGAAATGATCTGCGTAATCACTTTCATCTCCATAAATAGTGAAGTAACCGCTCGCGTTGTGCGGAGATTGCACCCATATTTCTCCTAAATGAGAATCGCCGCATTGTCCCTTAGTCTCTGGGTTTGCGGTAATCACTTTAACACCGGGGAGTAATTTCCCAGATTCCATGAGGCAGAGGGAGTGCGGACTGCCACGCTCCACTAAGGATACGCGATCGTTCCGCAAAGCTCGAAGATCGACATACACGGTAGATGGTTCGGGACTAGAAGCACCTTGTAAGCAAATCGCAATATTAACGCGACAACCAAATGAAGTAGACACGGCGCGAGGACTTAGTCCCAGAGCCGAAAACAATTTTGAGAATGAATTAGTTAAGTTAATGCGCGGACGCTCTTCGGCGACGACGACGCACGTCCTAACGCAAGCCAAGTTGATGCCCTTCGCTTTGAGCTGGTTGACGGAGCTGCCGAGTCCTTTCGTGCAAAGTTCCATGACGCCATAAGAGCAGAAAGTATCACGGACCTTGTATTGTGACACAGCACTGAGCCACAGTGCCGGGTTGATCTCGACCTCTGACGGTGGAATCAATATTGAATGATGTCCGGAGTATATGCTGCTGAGACACCACAAGGCAAAGCCAAGACCACAATATGGGTCAAGGCAGAGAGCAATGTGACGAGAGGGGTACAACTCGCATGCGATCTTCATAGAGCGGCAGAGGGAAGTGACTGCAGCGTGAGACATTTTAATTCCGGCGAGCATTCCCGTGGTCGACACACTAAAGTCGAGATATGCAAGCATTTCGGCGGTCGGTGCGCGGTATAGTATGGGCAACTTCTTCTTGGGCATGTCATCAGTGTCCAGAGTAATAGGCCACGCCTTGCTGTCAAGTACATTGCTGGCTTCTTTGGACCGCAAGAGTTTTATCACAGACTGATTGGAGAGCACTAGAGTTGCTTTGCTCACATCCACTATCATTCGGACGGTGGGGAGCGTAGTGTGAAGGTTCTGTGGATGCGGCGGGCGAATGGTTACCGGTACCGCACCTACGTATAGACACCCGTAGAAGGCGCAGATGAGATCAAGTCCTGGTGGGAAGATCAGAGCGACGTGGTCTCCTGTATTTACGCGACCTTTTTCTAGCAACAAGTTTCCGATTCTCTCTGCTTTCTTGTGTAGTTCAGCGCAAGTGAGGATTTTGGAGACAGCGCCTTTGGCGTTAAGCAACGTGAATATCACATGATCAGACGTGCTTTGAGCGCGCCACCTCAGAATTTGCGATATGAATTGGTACTGAAAACAAAGAAAGAAACAAAGAAATTAATTTAGTTTTATAACATTGCCGCAAGTGAAATTATATAGAACTATAGAGTTCTAAGGAGAGATATTGGCGAAATAAAGAAATACATTCTTACCTTTCGCGCAGCATCAGAGTCATCGGAGTATCCCATATCACGGCCTTGCGCTGACGCAAGTCGATTCCCTTGCACCAAGTTACCCACGATTACTGAAGCGGGGCCCACATCTACAATACACATAAAATATTAATATTATTTAACATATCATATAAACACCTTTTTATAAAAGACAAAAATAACTATCGCAAGAGAACGCAGCGTACATAAATTAAATGTTATTATAACGTCAACAAAACTTTAATCATCATCATTCCCCTTGCCTTTTTCCCATTCCTATTGGGGTCGGCTCCCAGTCTAACATAATGCGGCTAGCTACCAGAATTATACGAGCGACTGCCATCAGACCTCGAAACCAGTAGCAGAGATGGTTAGACCAGGTGTCAGATTATATTGGCTTCTGATTACATGTAACGACTGTCATAGATGTGTTGAATGACAACCGGGACCGACGGCTTAACGCACGGAGCGTAGTCCCTCAACCAACCAGACACCGAAATAAATTTTTGTTGTTACACAAATATTGTCCGGGGCGGGAATCGAACCCCCGGCCTTCCGGGCAAAGTATAGCCCAATCGGAAGGCTTACACCGCTCGACTGCCGAGGTCGTCCAAACAAAATACTTTAATATACATCGAAATTCAGTCGCAATGCTACCATTATCAGCATGGTCACTACTGATACTGACACTGTATAGTGATATTAACAACATAATTATGCGTGGGTTAAAAATATTTGCTTGCACGACAGAGGACAGTAATATGAAAATTTATTTTGATACTAGCTGCCCCAGCGAACTTCGTACCGCGTATTACTAATGTAATACGTATGTATTTTTAAATGCCACATTATACGAAAATAAAAACAAAAAAATTCGTCCAAAAATTAAAAAAAATATTTAAGGGTGAACAACCCTTATCACTTCGGGGTATGAAAAATAGATAGTAGCCGATTTCCAGACCTAGTAAATACGCATATAAAATTTAGAAAAAATCGGTAAAGCTGTTTCGGAGGAGTACGGTAACAAACATGGAAATTTTATATAATAGATAAAACACACATTCAATATTAGTATTGCTACTACTATGAGTCAATATCAATATTTGTACATACAGTCGCTCTGGGAGTTCAGACCCAGCCGAGTCTCGCAAGAAAAAAAATTAAGTAGAACAATAAAGTTATCTGTTTCCTACAAGCACCGCTGAAGAGAAAATAAAAACGAAGGGTAACTATAGTGTTGAACATAATCGCTAAAACAAATTAGATAACACCTTTACAATATGGTTACCAGTTATCTGGTTTCCATAGTACAAGCTCTGCTTAGTTTGGGAACAGATAACCGTGTGTGTTAATGTGCCACTATATAATAATAATAATAATATTCAGACCATACATTACTTACTTTGAATATTGTGGATGGTAAACAGATTAATTGCCCAAACTATTACTGGATCACTTATAAAAACTGATGACCCCCCTTTTTGTCGGAAGTTAATAATATGGTTCGCTATGCATTGCATTCAAATAACAAATACAGTAGCAATATCCAGTTCTACCAGAATTCGCAATAGCAATCTTAAATAATAACAATAACAATATCCGTTTATTTTCCTCACAAAATGACTACAATACAGTCTTTATTTACAATCAAACGTGTTTTAAACAGAGGCACAGCAATCATTTAAGCTAGGTACCAAATTATAGTACTTAAATAATATTGTTACTAGCTACCCGCTCCAGTTTCACAGAGATGATGTATGCTTGATTAAAAATAAATTACGTACATCTCATGTTCTTTATAAAAGTCTTGTCCTGATGATAATAATCAAAACAAATCCGCTGCATAATTTGAATTTACGTCGTGACCTAGGAAAACTAGGATTCATTTTTACATCATAACACCGAAGAGTCAGACAAATGAACTTGTCTATACAAAATGTCTGTCCTGGGTGGGAATCGAACACACGACTTAGGTATCTTACCAACTACTCGACCCACACGTTATAAAACTATTATTATTCTGAAAATCTTACCTGAATGAATTTCCCTGGGTTTAGGCAAGTTTGTTACACAAGTATGAGGACACATGAGCACGTTGGCCGGATGCAAGGTCCCTTCAAGAAAGCGCCGTTTACATTCGCTTAGATGAATACCACCGAGCGGGGTTTTCGGTAAGTAATTCGGCTGGACTAGGGCCAAGCAATAGATGCCGACTTGATGAATGGAGTCAACTGCCTGAAGCACTCTAGACATCCATTGGAACGACTGTAACGATATAAAATAATATTGCATATAAAAAAACTATTGATTATTTATATGGACTGCCGATAGAAATAAAAACTGTGACCTCACGAGATTTCAACAAGCCAAAAAACGTCTAACGCTCTCAGCACACTGCGACGCGAACCCATAAGATTTTCATCTAGCAGAAAGTGTAGAACGCGGCTATAGAAGTTTTCACTTCAATAATTGAAATCAATTTAGCCATTATACACGAATACGATATAACAGTATCAGGTTCGAGAGTAAATTAATTAATGTGACTAACACAAAGAGCTTTTGCCACCATGATACATCTTCAAGTGTATCAATTAGTGTTAATATTGTTTATCTATTAACGTAATTGATGTGACACGCCTTATATTTCATCAAATGCTGTACGTACAATGATGTTTTAGGTAATAAACTGAAGTTAGGTTGCGTAACATTACAAATTCAATCCTACTACATATTTACAGTATTATAAATGCGTTATTTTTTGTATGTGGTTTATCTCCCGGATTAACGTAAATAGGATAATGTTCTAACGAAATTCCATTCTAATTTTTTTCAAGGATTAAATATAGCACTTTGATACCGCCCCTACCACTTCTTTACTGACTGCATTGTTACCGGCTGGGATAGAGGCTCAGCAACTTTTTAAAGCGATTGTGATTTCATTAAAACATAGGATACAATGAGTAAATCCGCAAATTTTCTTTTAACGGAATCACAATCGCTCTAATCCCTCATAATACAGAAGCATGGCTTTTAAACTCTGCCAAGTCTCGAAACCAATACATTAGTATAGTCTTTCGCACGAATTTATTCAGAAACATATTAATGGAAGTTGAATTATATAATCGTCTCTTTCACTCTAACAGGCCTCCATCCTATACAAACCTACTACACACAAAGGCGTGCAACTTCTGAGCGTCTATTAATATTACATATTAAATATATTCTGTGCCTCTGAGCAAAGATTATATGCGCTTGAAATGCGGCGGCTATACGATTGCGGCTATAGTCCGTAGTAAAGTTACCTAGTTTAATTTTAACACCTTACCTCTTCTTCACCGCAGTCAGGGCGCTGTTCAGCAACAATACAGATCCGTTCATCGCGCAGGACCCGTACAGAGAACACGGCGATACGGCCCCGGTAAATAAACTTCATCGGCTCAACCGCTAGCACAGTCGCTATGATGTCGTCCATGTTGTGCTTACGACCTGTTACTGTCATGAGACCGTCACGTGACCCGCACACGAACACCAGACCTGCAACATGTGGAAACTTATTTTAGTTATAATAATCAAACAAGGCGTTTACGAAACTAGAAGTACGATAATAGCCAAATTTAAGAAGAACATCCACGACAGGCTCATTTAAAAAATATTGTCAAACCATTTAATAATATTTTAATTTTTTTTTTGAGGACTGAGTGACCTTCGGCCGTGGTAGTGCAACTTTCATTAAATCCCCACACGTGGTCCTTGGGTGCCGCAAATAAAAAAAAAATGCCAAAATAATTCTCCTAAAACTGTTCTTAGCTTAACTCATTAAAAAATATCGTACCAACCATACTTTAGGTGTTAAAAACCAAATAAACTAAAAGTTTAAACTAAATAGGTACTGCCTTATAGACTATCAACTTTATTTTTTTTTGTATATTATCAAAAAAATATTGCATTACTTTAAAACACAGAACTTTTCCATAACAAATGTTAAATATTATTTGAAATAATATTGCACAAGATTCCACTCACCCCCAGGCCCCAAGAATCCGAGTAACCCACTCCTAACGTAATGCTCTTCGCCAATCGGTTCCCCATCAGCGTCCAGTGGTCGTACTTTGAACACGGTGTTAGTAAGACCCGGTAATCCCCAATAACCAGACCCGGTGGCACCAGACAACACACAAATCTCGCCGACTTCGTCCGTCTTGCAGAGGTAAGTAGGTCCATCCATCTTGACAACCACTATTACACCTAAAAATATAGTAAGTGTACCCATATCATATCATAGTGATGATATTATATAGGTACTCAAAAAAGTTAGAGAAAATAGGTATCGTTAAATATTTTAGTTGATTAATAGAAACAATTTATTTTAATAATTATTAAATAAATTAATTGCTAAACAACAGGCAAAACAGTAGTCAAGCGCAAACCTATTCAGAATTAAAAAATAATGTATACTTACAAGAAGGCATAACCTGTCCACAGTCTTGGAGCGTGAGAGATGTAAGAGAGTTCTCCGCATCGACCCTCACAACACCGAACGAGAGGCCGGACATTGACAACACTCCCCTACCAGCGGAGGCGCCTCCACGTCCAGCGCGACGGATGCAAACCGTCATTGTCTCACTACTGCACGCGCAAGGACAAATTGCGTCTCCACGGACACCTGTCGAATACATCCGTTTTTAAAATCCATCCGAAGGATGCCAACGGAATCATATTTACTAAACCACCGCCGTCTGTTCATCCATCTGTCGGCAGTACCAGATGGAGGCTACTTGAAAACCTAAGCCAAATAATTACGCCACGAAATTTCGATGTGCTTGTTTGAATATCATGTAGTAATCACGTCACTCACCCTTGCTCTGAAAAACTGATAAGAATTGATCGCACGACGACAGCGACCAGGGGTTAGCTCCATCCGCGACGAGTAACATCCGCAAGGAGTTGAGCACGATTTCTTTGTGGTCCCTGGTGGCTAGCAGGCCCCAGTGCAAATCCCTGGACTTCACTATTGCTACAGATGCCCTAGTAAAAAATTAGTAGCATAAACAATTATAACATTGACAGCGGTGCGACAAAGCACATCTGTGGTGGTAATTTTAGCTACTAAGCTACTGTTCTATCGTTCAAGCTATTATCACATTGACGTCCATTTTTTCATGTGAGGTACCGAAAAGATGCACTAGCGGTTGTCTTATAATCCTAGATCTATGCTGTACGAATTGCGTTGCAACTGCTACTCTATTGTCTATTGTCGCTCAAGATTCCGGTAGCTCAAGTAACAGTAGCCAATGGGCGAACACTTTTAGAGGGCCGCAAAGAAAAGTCATTTTTAACAGATTGTAATCATAACTACCTGTATTTAGTAATCATGTGCATCCAGGAAGCGGGGCTGACTTTCATCAAGGCGTAGGGTATGAATATGACGTGCATGCCATTGAGCACACTCGCCAGTACCGCGTGCCACAACCCTGTCTCCCGCTTGAAGTCTAACACGCAGACCATGTTCTCGCCCTCGACGTAGTTGCACGCGACGGACAACATGCGGCAATGAGCCAGCATTGACGCTCTAGAAAAACATATTAACGGTTATCTACACTTCTATACTAATATTACCTAGTGTAATCCAGTTATCTGGTTTCCATAACATGAACTCTGCTTAGCATGGGATCAGATAACGTGTCTATCGATATCCATATACACGCTCGCATAATATTCTGGAACCTAGAATATGTATTATGCGTGCGTGATTATGCTAGCGCGGGAGCGCGCTTTTGTATGTGTCAGGGACATCGCAGCTCCCGAAACAATTCTGACTTTGTTTTATTGTTGTTTGAAAGGCGAGTGAGCTGGGAGTTATCTTAGCTAAAAAAAATTAAAGGTCCGTGGTTATAAACTGTTAAAATTTAAACCAATTACCATTATTCCAGTATATTAAAAATATTATAAATTTGCGGACCCCGCAGACGTCGTCCTGTCCGGTAAAACTGTGCCACCTACCAGGTCCGAAAATAGATTGCGACCGATTCTCAGACCTACCGAATCGATTAACCGTTTCTAAGGTTGTTTTTATTTTTTGATTTTTCTTTGCGTAAGAACTATCCTCGTACTTCAAGGAAATCGAATAAGAAATCGGTTTAGCCGTTCTCGAGTTATGCGCTTACCAACACATTTTGCGATTCATTTTTATATTATAGCATTCTTCAATCTGTGATTCTACTAAATCTAGTCTCAAAATAAAGAAGGAGTCCAACATATTTGTACACATCAAGCTATAAAAAACAAATAAAAGTTGACCTCTCGTTGCACGGAAATTCTATACAATGAGAGATCAGTTTATACCTACTGAAAAATCAGCTTGTTTAGTACAAATTAAAGGGCCCCTCCCTCTCCACTAATCTCACGTAATACATTCATTACCACTGGATTGTACTAACTGCCTCGGTGATCCAGTGGTTAACCTGTTCCCTTACAAACCGTGAGATTCCGGATTCGAATGCCTAAATCAAGCAAATACTTTTCTAGTAATTATACTTAGACTATCTTAGTTGCAGCTCGATTTTTGGAATTATGCCCTAAGAACGGCAATAGCGGCTCCCTATTATTTATAAGACAAAAACATAGCCGGTGAAAAGTAGGTGATATTTTCCTTTGCCTATACCTTTGGGTAATTAAGGCGTGTCGCGATGTTATGGATTGTACTAAACCCCTTAGTCTATTCTAATCTTGCTTGATCTCACTAATGGGAAGGGGCCAGGGCCCTGATTCTCGCGTTTCAAACATTTATCTCTAATATACATTACGTCGAAAAAAGGCGATTTCATTAGTTTTCAATGACATGCGCCATTTTTTTTCGACTTTTGTCTATGAGAAACATAAATATCTAAAGCGCGAGAATCGAAGCCCAGAGTGGTCAGAAAATCGCCAAAAAGGACACACTTAATTAATTTACGTGACGCGTTTCTGGACCCTAAGTGAGTTTAGGTCGTAATCCAGACACGCTCAATATTCAGTTTACATGGTAAGTTAAACCTGACGCAAAGTTTGATTTTATACATTAAAATGACTTCAACCCTTTTTAGTGTCCCACAGCTAGGCACAGGTCTTCTTTCAACCATCTTACGAGTTGATAGAGTATTGGCCTCAATTAAGAATTTGGCCGCTAGCCAAGGGTTAGTGGATGTCACATGCCTGGGAATGGTCAGTTCTTAGACGTGACGGTTTCCTCACAATGTTTTCCTTGACCGATTTTGAGCAGCGGCGATGAAAAAATTCACACAAAGATATGTAGATACGACCGGGGAACGAACTTGCGACCTTTTATTCCGATACCGCTGGCCCACCACCAGTAATAAAGCAACCATGAAAATTTCATTCATTTATATAGTGTACAGAGCGCATATCACGACAGTTTGCATTCACCTACAATTACAAAGTGCTATTATTGAGCCTGACAAAGGCAAATTATATCAGACGACACGCAGATGGATTTCTAATGTTCAATACAAAATCCTATAATGCATTTCACAATAGCTGCCTTACTTTGCACATCCATTAGTACTGGACGTCTATCGAATTTATGCAGATTTTATTGAATAACTCAATGACACTACCGTATCTCAACGTCTGCACAGGACATAATGCTATTTGCTACCCCTTTTCATTACTCTGTATGGAGTACAGTAAACATTTATTTATTTATTTTTGGATTCCGAACAATAAATCTTCTCCAAGCGTAATTCTAACAGAACCGGCGCCTGTGATGTACCTCTATATCGGTACGAAGAGTAATCTTCTATAATAAATGTTGTGGAATCAAATTACTCCAAATCCGTTTACACATTTTCCCATGACAAAGTAACAAACGTTTATCCATAATCACATACTCTCGCATTTATAATAGAAGAAGCTTTTTATTAAATATATACATACATACAGTCACGTCTTTTCCTATGGGGGTAGACAGAGACTACAGACTAACATTCTTCGTTAGCCCCACTAATGTTCATACATCTGGTCATGAAATCAATGATGATTTCGGCAACGGCGAAATTGTAACAGAACAAGGTCGCCGTCGCCAATTTTAGCCGAAAAAATCCTGACAACAGCTGCATGTGATGACATCATCTACGTAATTATAAATTACTAGTTGACCGCCCGCGGCTTCGCCCGCGCGTATGTCGGTTATAGCGCTAAACCATTAACCTCTTTTTTCGCAGTCGGATAAAACTATCCTCTCCCGGGTCTCGAACTATCTCCATACAAAATTAGGTAGTAGGAGTGTAAGCAACATTTTGAAATCGGCAAGCTCCCATGCATGTTTATAAATATAAATGGGTTTCATACAAAAATATGTCTAACTTGGTGGTCACACAGGTGAAGATTGATTTTCTACGGCTCTTAGACCATAATGTAAGTTTTTCATTCAAATAACCAAGAATAAATAAAGTTTAAATTTCGAATTCTATTCGTAGCATTTAGTCTAGTCGACAAGTTGAAAATGGTACAAAATAGAGATAATGCTCTTAAAATTACGTGCGATAGCTCATTGGATCCGGAATGACGTCTAGAAAAATGTGCTAAAAGCGTGTATTAGCACATAAAAAATTGCAAAAGTTATAAACAATTAAAGATGAAAAAAAAAATGGCATTTCGTTTTTTGCCAATATTTCATAAACTATTAATATTTAAGAAATTTGAAAAAAAGATTCTGAAAGAGGAGGAAATTTCCAATAAAAAACTCCTAACTCCCGGAACTCTATCTCCATTATTAATAATTTTAATTTAACGCTGAAGATAGGTCTGCGCGTGACATTTTTAGGATGCGCGCGTGGCGTCAAAAGCGAGTACGGCGCATTAATTAATTTATTTAATGTATTAAATATATATTTTTTAATTAAAAAAAATTATGGTGTATTCTGAACACTATAAATAATTTATTCCCGTTGGAAATTTTGCTTTAAGTTAATTTTTCAACGAATTAAACAATTGTTAACTAACGAAATTTTCTCGAACTATCGTCTTAATTATAAGTGAAAAAAAAATGTTTAAATAATGGTCGTAAAAAATTAAAATTAATTTGCAAAAAAAAATTTTCCCGCCATTTGTTGATAAATTTTTTATAAACAAATTGATTAAATCAATATTAAAAAAAAAAATTCACAACTTTATTACATTGTAAATATTAAGATTTAAAAAAAAAATCCTTAATAACAATTTTTAATTGTTTATAATCGTTATTTTTATATTTCTATTATTTAAATAATTAGTTAAGAAATTATTTTTTTTCTAAAAATCATAATTGACCGCTCAACCAATGTAAATGAAATTTGAAACATAGGTAGTGTATACCCTCGAATAGGACATAGGCTAATAATATTTCCAAAAATCATCCCCTAAGAGGGTTAAATAGAGGGGTGAAGTTTGTATGCAACTTTTTATTCCTTGGTCATATTCCTATTATTTTCGCCACGGAACTCCCGGGAGATTTTAGTGGGTACCCTTTGGTAGTCTCACATACCCCTTGCCCTGAGCACACACGCCAAAGGGCGAAGGGATCTCTAAAGGATTTCCCCCCGGCAAAAGAAAGCACTTAAGTAATAGACCACATACATCTTTGGCGTTCTGTCTACCCAGGTGTGAAATTACATTCATTTACACATACAGGATTCATATAAATTTTAACACTCTTGGCAGACCCGGAAAGAAGTAATAGACCAAGCTAAATTTCTCATCATCACATACCTACACTCTTGGTGCTGTCTACCCCGTGAGGGATATAGTCGTGGTGTTAAGTTTATCTACACATACAGGAACCATTGGCCAATTTTGGTTGTAGATATAATTCAATGAATTAAAAAAATATTAACCCTGACCCGACACATTTATTTTTGTTAAGAATGATCTCTATTACTTCAGCTTTCTAATAAAAAAAAAAAGGTTGCACTCCGGGAGTGCCGGCAGAAGTGAAAACTTGATTATTGACATCTTAATCTGCCTAAACGAAACAGTAGGCCCAGGCATACATTTTCGCCGCGCCGTAGAGAGGGGATAGCTGTCTACTCTCCATCCGTCTTACGCTTTTTCGATCAGGTCACGTGTCCTGACGCGAGTTTAAGATTTTATACCCATTACAGAAAAAGTGCTCAACGCCGCTAAAGAAGTTTTCACTTCAAAAAATAGCTTTTCAAATCGGCCCATCCGCACTACATGACAACAAACTTGTACACAGATACACGTCTCAACCCTAAACACCCATCTCTTTTGTCGGGGTTAAAATCCATTAGAGTCACAGACCGCTCTGTTTCTTAAATTTCAATTTTGATAAATATTATACTCACGATAACTTTTGAATGGTATGTAACTTTTTTGTAGATATTTATAGCCTCTCTAAAACTGTAGTACATCACTTTGCTCTAATGTCAATAGTTTCCGCAACGGACGCGATATAATGATTTTCTTCGTAATTTTTTTCACATATTGGGTCCGTAGGGATAAGTATGAAAACTTTGATAATACATTATCGAAGTTTTCATACAGATCCCTATTTTTTTTTAAATATAATATAGCCTATGTTACTCAGTAAAGATGTAGCTTTCTAACGGTGAAAGAATTTTCGAAATCGGTCGAGTAGTTTTTGAGCCTATTCGTTACAAACAAACAATCAAATCTTTCCTCTTTATTATATTAGTACAGATTAAACAGCTTAATTAAACCTTCAGGTACACTTTATTTTTTATATACAGTAACTTTCATATAGTAAAAAAAGGAAACCCGACTTAATACCGATAAAATGAACTAAAATAACCTGAGTCTAAGTATAAGTTATCTCGAATCTGAATTCGAGATAACTTATTAAACTATTATATTGTCATCGGTCCTTGACAAGAGTGAATAAATTATAGTTTAAAAAAACTAAAAAAACACGCTTTTATAGCTAATCGAACTAAAAAGTAGAACTAAGAAGTAATTAGTTATGATTGACTGTCCGATCCTCTACTGCGGTAATATAAACTCTTTGTAATTAACAATTATTTTCTACTTTTTAGTTCTATTAGCTATTAAAGCGTGGTTTTTTAGTTTTTTTATAAACTATAATTTATTTTTTAGTTCATAAGGATATTGGGAAACTGTTATTAAATTATTGCATTGTCATCGGACCTTGATACCTGTGCAAAGTTTCAATTTAATCAAACTTCTGGAAATTGGTCAAATTTATGCTCAAAGATTCCATTACATACATAGATACAACCCAAGCTAATATAAAAGCGTGGTAAAAATGAATGAATCAGACGTTTTGGGTGGGTAAAAACGCGTTTGAACATTCCGTTACAAATTTACAAGTGAAGTTAATAAAAGCGTGTTAAAAATGAATTGAAGTTTGTATGTCTCGCTATAACTCAAGACGACTGAATCGATTTCAGTGATTTGTATTTTGAAATATTCTTAGAGGTCTAAGCAAGGTTAAAAATAAATATACGGTACGAAGTTCGCCAGGGCAGCTAGTTGAAATTAAATGTCTGCTACTATCTGTTCGCCCAAATAGCTGCCGTAATTAGAACTCGAAAACTGGAATTTGAGATTGATCGAATATCCGACTTAGTTCGAATTAAATTCAGTGTTCAAATAAATCTCCGTTATTTTTCCTGCAGTAACTTAATTTGTACGGTTGCCGATATTTACCTACATTGTGTTTTAAATTTCGACTGCCATCGCACTGTGAATTGAATTACGTTCTGAATTTATGGATTTTTATTGTCCGTGCGATTTTGCCTGCCTTTACTACATATTAATTAGACAAAACATAGGGTTGTCTTGTATTAAAAGAGTTTGCAAAGAGTTCGTCTTCAGAGTATGTATACAGTAAGTATGTTAATCGATAAAAGGTGTTCCTTAATCCTCAAATTGTAGGTCATTATTATATTAAAATAATAGATAATATCAAATTGAAAACACAGCGAAAAATATACAATTTGATTTTTAAAATTAATGATCATACAAATCCTAATAAAAATAGTGGCATGGATAGTATCTAGCGTTGTCGCTCTTCCGTTCTGCACATTAATAGAAAAGTGCGCATTATAAGGGATGATTTTTTTACGTATTCGGAAAGTAAAGCCGATACAATGAGCTCGTTGCTCGTGACGTCAAGTTCAAGGAATGGTTTTTAGTCATTATGAGATCTAATATCTTATAGTAATCTATATAACGCACTAATACAGTCGTATACTGGAAGCACGACAATTATGATTGCATAAAGAATTAAGACACAACATAAAACTTCAGTAACTGAAAAATAATCTGAACTTACCTTGTGACTATAACGCCCATAGCTGAGCCGTCGGCGGCAGAGGTGTGTTCTATATGAGCAGGGCTATCTTCAGCAGGACGGGGAGGAGGAATCCAGTCACGAGGTGGACGCGGCATCTTCTCAGTAGACACCCACTGTAGGGAAGGCCAGCCACGAAAAGAGACTACGTCTCCTGATGAGGTTTTTGGTAACCCTGGTAACAAAGTATACATTAATAAATTAATCATAATTATTTATTAACAAATAACGTTGTGTTATTTAAACTTTATTTTAAAACAAAGATTCTTTTTTCTAAGGATAAGTTGCTACATTTTTATTGATTAGTTAAATATTCATTGCATCGGACGCGACGGTACAACATAATTAACTGTAATTTTATTCATAAGGGAATTAAGCAACTTTATTGGGTTTTTGTAAAATAAAATTGTAATTCTTTATTAAAGTCATGTCTAACTCTCACTTGTCATATACAATAACACAATGTAAATATTGTACAGATTAAACAATTGTTTAAACGTTATAGTGATACTAAAAAAATTACACCGCTAACACAAGATAGTGGTGACTTGATAACCCACGGCTAGTTAGGCGTAAATTGTCAATGTCACGTGGGTGGGTAAGTGTGAGTTTCTTTGAGGTAAGTGTGGGTTTCGTCGCTGGCGAGTGGGGACTAGCCACAAGGGAACCCACACTTACCCCGCACGCAATAACCCAGAGAAGGCATTGAGCTAGCCTTCAATATTCTTTTCTCATAAGTACGTAACACATTATATTAGAATTAAACACCTCAATTTTTTGTTTGACTGTATTCAAAATGTCAATGAATAAACTTAAACAATATCCGATTTAAATAATTAATCAATTCTCCTACCTAACTTGTAATGCCAATCAAAATTATCATTTAATTATTCAGTCTGTGGAGCAGAATAACATAGGTAAACGATATTGAAAATAATATTCGAAACAACAATCAAATACTTGAAACTCCAGTCAAGCTACACATAATTTGATTAATAATAAATTAAATTATTAATTACAACATAGTAACAATAAGTTGAAGGTAGGTGGTTAAAATGATGTTTTCTGAATTTTACGGGTTTCTAACTTGCCGTATTGTAGATGCGACGTAATTCGTACAATTCGATACAATTTAAGGAGATGATAAAACCTCTTCAGATACGCATCTATAGAACAGATTAGGGTAAGATTTTAGGTAAAAATATATGCAACAATAAATTAATAGTATAATCCAAGCCAATGCTTACCTTTCAAGCAAGCATCCGATGTCAAAGCATATTGAATGCTGCACGACCCGAGGAGAAAACCCACTTGCTGCAACCCGGCATCACGTCGGGTAAGCGGGACCTCGATGGGCACTGGTACTATCCCGGCTTGAAGACATCCATAGAACGCGCAAATAAAGTTGATGGGGTCATTGTTGGGATACACGAGGGCCACGCGGTCCCCCGGTTTAATGGAATTATCGCCCGTCAATGGTCCGCTACTACTGTTCTTAGACGTGAACGTCTTGTTGAGCAATGCGTGAGCTATTTTGAGCGATCGGCTGAGTAATTTACCTGTGACAAGAAATTTTACATTTTACTATCCCCGATTGCGTAACATCCAAATGGTTTGTAATATTTATTTTAATTTCATTCAAACATTAAATATGTAGATATGTGCATGACAAAACTTACGTTTTTATAATAGTAGAAGTAGGAGGTTGATATGCTTCCAAACGAACTTATAAGTTATTTTGCCAAGATACTTTAATCAGTGAACGTCTTGAGAAACTTTTCGAGGACATGTGACATTCTGCACTTTGCCAGCATGTGTGAATACGGCCTAAACTAAGACCCGTACCTAACAGTGGGACTGTAGCAGGTCACTTTACTTTAGTCTTACCATAATTGAGCGAGTTGCTGAGTTTGCCGTTGGGATCAAGGACTGTCGCCACATTGGCCTTGAATGAGGCGGTGCCGTATCTCTGTAGTGCCGCTTCCAAGTTCCTGGGCAAGCCCGCAGGTACGACTAGTTGCTCCCCGACAGCTGGGGTCATAGTGCCCCCTTCTGGTTTTGGGGCATTAGGATCTTTTGGATTCGCTGCTAATTCCAACTCAATGTCGTCATCTTCATAAAACTCTGGTAACGGGCGTCGTTTTGGTCTCTTGAGTGTATTCAACAGCTGCTGAATTTTTGCTGATACCTGTGCAAATGTTTATAGTTATCGACTGGTCAATTAGAGATATAAGTAACGCGATGACCCTTGGAAGTTTTTTTAGCCGGAATGCAAAATAAAATATCATAGTTCGGAATATAATGCGATTATGTGCGAAAGTGCCTTAATGGTCCAGTGGTAAGCATGTTCGCCCGGGTACTCGCAGTTATTATTACCATGACGGTGACGTGAGATACCAGGCGAATGTTTACATTAACATCATTAAATCATATCGGGATTTGGAGACAAAAATGTCTCACTCAGTTGTACTTTTTAGAAACAGGGCAGTGTTTAGTCTGCCGAACGTAGCCGTGGGTCAGTGTGAATGATGTGTGATATAAGTGATATAACTGTACTTTGTTATTTGTTCATTGTTTTATGTTTGAACATGCTTGTGAGCAAACTGTTCGGTACCGACCTAGCGACAGGTTGTGCTCTGTGACTCGTGGCGCACTTATTCGTTTACGTTTTTTTTATAGTTAAGACTTAGTCGAATTCCATTAATTAATAATAACTTGGTTGTGTTTAAGTGTAAAGATACTATAAGCGTGTACAAATAATGTCAGAGTGTAGTTACTAGAATCTTTTGGGGTAATAGTACCCAGTGGTGACCTATTGTTGAACTTATGAGTGAATTATTGTTGAACCTGTAAGTGAACTAATACTGAACTATTGTTGAACCTGTAAGTGAACTAATACTTAAGTTATAAGTGAACTATTGCTAAGCCTGTGTGCTTTTATTTAGATTGCGCTAATGTAACTTGCCAATCCTTCTGTACTTGTACGTGTTATTACATTACTCCCTTAATGTATGGCTACTTCTGATAATTTTGTAGTCTCAATACCCATCGGCTCCGACATACATATTTATAAAATACAAGTAGCCCATTTAGATGACTATTACACTTAGAACTTGACCTGTAATTTGGTTCTCTGGTCGTTTGGTTTCTATTAACAAATATTCTGGTATAACAGAATTTTAGTTATATTGACGTGATAACGTCTTTAAAATCGTTTTAGTCGGGTGACATGTTCAGAAACTTGTGCCACACCAAAACCTCACGAGCGCGATCGCAGGTATAACGAGAGAGAGACGGACCGATCTCCCGTCTCATCTCGAGCGCTGCCAGTCATTCCGTGAAACTTGTCACGCGGAATCCTCACGAGCGGAGGCTGGCATAGCGTTCGAGTGAGTGGACCGATCTTCCGTCTCTCTCACTCTAGCGGCAACAATATTAATTCCTTACTTCCCAAAAACTTATATCACCAATAAGACGTTATCACGTAAACATCTCGATCGTAAACCTACTTTACAAACAACCAATTTTTTTTTAAATAAAAATGGTTTTTTAGTATTATTATTCCTGGGTGTAAAGACGAACGTGTAGTTAAATTCTATACTCGTACATAAAAATAAATCTCCGAAATATATGTATGTATGCACCTAACTTTAGAACGAATGCACTAAATCGTATAATACTATTGTTGTTTTGTTTGTTATTAACAGGATCATTTGGTTTTTAAAAAATTACAGACAAGTTTATAAAACATGACACCCGTACAAAACTGGGGCGGACAGCTCGTTCTTTCTTATAACTATTATTCTCATATCTATGTAGGTATCTCTAAACTGATAAACCACTTAATATGATAATTAAAACGAAAAAGGCTTAATTGTTAGGAACAAAAATTAAAAAACCTAGAAAGCGTTACTACTACAGTTATACATTTGTACGTAAGTATTTAAATAAATACTTTCAATTTCACAGACGTTTATGTTATTCCAAAATTATTATCATTTCAAACACAAGGATTATATAACCCCAATATAGATTAGTAGTTTTTGTGGCCGTTTAATAGACTTTTGTAAAAAAGGTGCAAAGTATGTTAACCAATAACTCCGTCAATTGTGGACGGATTTATTTTTTTTCTGTAAAAAGAGGTGCTAAGTATGTTAGCCAATCACTCCGTCAATTGTGGATGGATTTAATTTTTTTAATGACTGCCATTTTAGTCCGATTAATATATTTTGTGCGATCATGAACTTCGGAGGTAATTTAAAACTGAACTCATAGAATCACAGTAGAAAGGTCGCGACAAACAGTATTGTTTTATTTAAACGTTTAGATATGCACCTACGATTCGATCAATAGGAATATAACATTCAGTACCTGGATGACCGAGCTTAGCTCGGTACTTTTCTTTTTAAATGACATTTTCTAAAAATGATTCCTAGCTAGATCGATTTATCGCCCCCGAAACCCCCTATATACAAAATTTTATGAAAATCGTTAGAGCCGATTCCGAGATTCCAATTATATATATATATACAAGAATTGCTCATTTAAAGATATAAGATTTAACAGTTACTTAGTGATTACTTATTTCAGAAATGAGCCTTATTGAACACCTATATTGTGACGTAATTAATTTAAATCCAATCCTAAAACCGACCGTAGTGAATTAATCTATATTTCTTAGCGGTTTTTCAACATTCCTACACGGAAAGAGGGCTTCGCTTAAGAGCGTTTACGCCGTCCGGCTCGAAAAGTGTACTTTTCCAACGTACTAAACACTGCAACCGCTTCTCGTACAAATATGAAAATTACCAATAAACATGGGGAATTTCTTCATCATTTAATATAATTGAGAAAATATTAAGATTAATGTGGTATTTGTACACTATATTAAGATAACCTAACAGAGGTTTTCATAATTTCGCTGTAGACATCAGTTTCGAAGCTACTAATCTCCAAAACCATTTACAGAACTAGTTGGAATTTTTTTTTGACCAATTGCAAAGATGCTGAAGCATTCAAACAATTGAGAACATTTATAGATTTTGGTATCCTACAACAAGAAATAAAATTACAAAGAATATGAAAAATTAAGAAATTGATTTGACTTTTTTAACGACTTAACTTACTCAATTTGATATAAAAGTAGCTTAACACATTAAAACAACATCTGCTTCAAAACATACACTTTAAAATTTTACCAAATTTGTAATAGTTATTTTTTTTATAAATATTTGAAAATGACTATAAAACCGCGTCGGCCAATCGTGTCAAATTAGTCCGCCGTCTGGCGTTTCAGCGAGAGGACGTATCGCTCGGCGCTCTGATTCGACCTGTGTTGACCTTTGTTGTGCATACAATAATATTGTACGTATAAAGTGCGCTCGAAAACTCTTGGTACTTTGGTAAGTTATATATTTTATTACTATTTTTTAATGATTGACTATATTTTTGAATTGACAATTAATTATAATTTCAGTTATAATGGGAAATAAAACGAAGTCGTTTGTATCAAAGAAACGAAAATTCAAAAATTTGGAATAATGGAGAAAGCAAGAGCTAAAAGGATGGTAATCCAGATCTTAACGTCACTTTGGACTAACCCTCTGACTAATAAAATATGTATGATAATAATAATAACAAATTTATATAAGTGAATAGTTATTTTATGTTTTGCCCTTTTCTATGACAATTTTAAATTATGTGAAAGAGACAAAACATACAAAAGATATTCACAACTTTTACATCGTTTATTAGTGAGTACACACATGAAAACACACATAATCCTAATCACTACATAGTATAAAACAAAGCCGCATTCCTGTCCCTTATATCCCTATGTGCGTTTAAATCTTTAAAACTACGCAACCGATTTTCATGCGGTTTTTTTTATCTTAAAGAGTGATTCAAGAGAAAGGTTTATCTATAATACATGCATAATATAGCAGAAAAACACTGATAATTTTAGATGTTTCTGATGCGATGTCGTAAATTAACGCATTTTTTGTGCTTACATTTCAAACGCTGGCTAAACCCTACGAGATATATCAAAATAATGTATTACAGTATTGCACACCTTAAAAAGGTCAACAAGAAAGTCCGTGATGGTATATGTCTATCTTTTAAGGATAACCCACAATAACCACAATATCTTTTACTTTCAACCAAAAGTAATGGCTTATTTACGAAGCGATTTTAAGCAATTTTGCATTAATCGTTATCTAATTAAGTACCTTAAATACATTGTCTATTTAATATAGATCAATATGGCTCTTTACAGCCCGTAATTTAAATGAATATTTCCGAAGATATTACAGATATGATATACGGTGCGGCGGTACCGGCCGGCCGCGCGCGAGTTGTGCGGTTTCTTTTGTCTATTGGCAAAAGTAAAAGGACATTTTGTAAATATACCTCAATATATTTAGTATCAGCATTGCACCCGTGCGAAGCCGGGGCGTGTCGTTAGTATTATATAAATGCAAAAGTAACCCTCTCTGTCTGTTACTTTTTCACGACTGCGCTGTTGAACCAATTTACATTAGTTTAAATATAGTCTAATACGTTCGGCAATTTTAAAACTACACGTTTAAAGCTTATTTTTGAATCTTTTTATTTATGTAATTTTAAGGCCTTATATAAATATGGGTTACAGGTATTTTATTATTACATATTCTAATGTTGAACAAAATATATTTTGATAACAATGGTGGTTTTATATAAATATGCCCATCAGCGTTGCCAGACGTCCCGATTTTATGTGTCGGGCGGGATGTCCCGCGTAGATCAGGCGGGACACTGCCGCTGAGACTACTACTGAGACTGCACGACCGTGGGTTGTGGCGTAAGTATAAGGTGGCAAAACTGGCAACATTCCGCGGGCCCACGGCCTTAGGAGGCCCCAGGTCTGAGGAGCTTAAAATAACCAAACTGCTTTAATAATATAAAGTAAAAAATAAAAAAATTGCCCGTTCGTGCCCGTTATCTGTGTGCGAGTTGTTTCGTGGCCGCTGCTCAGTGTCGGTGGAGGAGAGCATCGTGGGGCAGCCGGCCTGTCCGGGAGCTGGTCATTCTGGAGCATGTGGCGTCCGCCTGCCGGTCCACGCTGGGCGACGTGTTTGGGTTGAGGGCCTGGATTCTCTCAGCTCTTGGGATGTGTCCAGCAGTGGGACGCCGGTGTCCAGGAGTGGGACGCCGGTGTCCAGCAGTGGGACATTTGTGTCTAGCAGTGGGGCACCTGTGTCCAGCAGTAGGACTCTGAAGGATGGTGGAATGATTGTTTAATCTGAACTTTAGCACAGCTTTGCCACACCTTGCGTACCTATAGATGACTGTTAATCCTGACATATTACCTTCACGAGCCTTCATATTGTTTAGTTTATTTATTTACTTTATATATTTTTTACTTTATTTTTGTTGTAAATAAATGTGGAAAAAATTGGAACTATAACTATACGATTTTAATTTGCGACTTATTACGTAGTACCGACTACCGACGAAGGTAAGGTATGAATGGACAAAAATATTCATATTAGTTACATTGTCTGAAAATTGGATATTGCAAACTAGCAATAAACAAATTTCCGGTAACAACAATATTGCAAATAAAAGCTTTTAAAAAGATTAATGTATCAGAATTATTATAACTTTAAATCATTTGTACTTTTCATCAGTACTTTTTTCGAACACTAGCAATTACACTCGAACGGATCAAAATGGGTTAGTTGACTATAACGCAAGACATCGTGCTAGCACCGTGCACACAGCTGCGTGCTTTAGTGTGCGTAATATTTTCCATTGAATTACCTACACTTGATGTCTCGCGCTACGCGTAAACGCTCTTAAGTTTCTTAAATATTTAAGAGTAACTTCCTACTAAGTCTGTGGAGACATTTTTTCACAAAGGTCAAGGAAATTGCTTGTCAGACGCAACCCCTTATTAAAAAGGAAAAGTCGAGATCAATTTCGAGATTAAAAAAGTAAAGTACTATATAAAAATACCCCATAGTACAAACATTCGAGAGTAAGTAAATCACGTAATATTAGTTTCTTAATACAAATATAGTAAAATAGTTAATCTGATATAATGATTTATGCTTACACTTCGTTAAGAAATCGTCTATTTTTTGTTAGCAGTAAAAAGTATAAAAAGAAACCAACAGTTTCAAGCACTTACACTTACCTTCCACCGGCCGGTACCAGTGCCGGTGTCTTCTTGCTGAGTGTAGCACTGCACTCTATCAGCCACTAAAGCACCACCTCGCCGAGCTCCGGACGATGTATGGGTCACATCGGGTTGGATATCTGGTGACAAATTGATTCTTACCGTATTAGCGTCCTATACAGTATGAATATATATAAATCAAAACATTGCCGGTCTTATTGATTAACAGCAGTTCTGCGCTACATTCGAATAAGATATTTATAAGTCCGTAAAAATGCAGTTCTAGGTAATCTGGACCGAATTCGGATATTGCTTTTCGCATAAACTCAAACCTAAATCCTAGATACATAGTTTCAATACTGCTACGAAACGAATTTATGCGGATTGGGATAGATTTCATATCAGACGTAGTGCGGAACCGCCGCGCCTGTAAGGTTTAAGCTCGAAACGTTACTACCCGTTTAGCTGGTAACATGAGCCGTGCTCAAACCTTGTTTTAGTTGGCTACCTAGTATAGACTCATCCAGAATTTCGAATTTACTTCATTTTAGTCATTATAGATTGTAACCACAATCAAAGTAAAGATTAATATTTGAGAAAGAGAATTTTTCGGAATTCTGGTAAGTGTTCAGGTTCAGGCAACATTTATAAACACAATTTTCCACATTCATTTATGCTTCGGCCGTACTCATGAAAAATATTCGTGATAGCGCGACGCAAAGACAAAGACTGCGAATATTATAATACATCTATCGACCAAAGTTTAACATAACTTAGCGATGAGTGTGGTCGTAGCAAAACATTTTCAGTGTCTAATTTTATAAATTCGTCAAGCAATTCTGAATTTGTAATATAAAACCAATTAATATACAAAATCAGAAATGCGCTCTTGTATCTTGACTCAATAGATATCCTCAGCTTGTCAAAAATTCCCAGAAATCGTTACAACATTCTGGTTACAAGGAATAACACAGTAAATCCAATCAAAATTTGTTAGTGCAGTCTGAATTCTGTGAATCATAGTTTCTGATGGCTCCAATTAAAATTTTGGTTTGAAACTAAACTTAAAAATTTTACACATTTCAATTTTGAGGAAATGTATACTATTTGAAGTGAGGACTGAGACAAGTTCTTTTTCTAAATTCAATAAACATTATAGTAAGGGAGCCGAAGAGGAGGTTTTGGTATCCACTCTATTAATATATCTATTTACCTTAAAACCTGCTGATTACCTGTACCAAATCCGAGTTCCTTGTATAGGGCAATGAATATCCCAAAAGTATGTACGCCCATAACTTCCGAACGACTACACCAAATCAAATATATCTGGTTTTGTTCATTATTCTTAGGACCAGGTGTGTGACAAAGAAAATTAAAAAAAATCGGGAGAAATTTAAAATCACGTACTTTAGCCACCCGGGCGAAAATGGGGCAGGCGGCTTGTATTAAATAAATATTTCCTAGGTGGAAATATGTACTCTAATTCGTCAGAATAAGGTATGACTTCATTGCATGCTGAAAAGCGTGCATGACAATAATGTGAAGATAGATGTGTGCACGGACTAAAAAAGAAAAATCAGATGGAGAAGTATAAATTATTTCAATAATAAAATCCTAAAGAAAACTAAAACCCTTCTAAAAATGTTCGTACCGTTGCGTTGGCGCATTAACACGCATTATACAATTTTTACGTTTTAAAGCCACTGTAAAGCCCAAGTTTCGCTTGAAGATATCCACATTTAGCAACATCGGCTCCCCTACCATAACATTTAAAATGAACATGAAACATTCAACAATTATATATTGATGCTAACATTGATGCTTGAGGATTGGGGAACAATCTGATTTGAAACATAAGCTAAATCGTGCACAGAGTTCCTCTAAATTACGTATTGATTGCGTTCCACTCTTTATCTAACACATATACCTTTACCCATATACATTTCCAATTTATATAAACAATTTATAAAATATATCAATTAATTATATAAGTACTAAGTCCTTTAACTAGGTATTTCTATGGACGACACGTGCCTACGTGCTTCATTTATTTGTCCTTATTACTTTGAATTTAACAAATTACTTAAATACATTATACGTAACTCAGCAGAACCTTCAGACAGCAAATTACAATAACAATTGGTTATAATAATACATAATTATACACGTGGAATTCATGAATACCTACAGTTATGATTGGATTATTAGGGCTCAATTCGGCAGTACACCACAAAGTACTTTGTGGTGACAGAATTCAATAGAAGCTTTACAAATATTGGGTATTGGAGCCGCTCTAGAGCTATTCAACGCTCATTGCAAATACATAATCACAAAACATATTTACAGAATTCACGCATCTAATTACCAAAAATAATATATTTCCAGCTTTAATGTGAAAAATATTGTTACCATATCGATATATTAATATATAGCTGTATGTAATACATAAAATATTTGCTTTGTTGCTACTCTGAAGAAGATTTTGAACGCAATCGTATCAATTTATCGTCCAATTACATTTAAGTTCTAACGATGGCCAAGTTATCTTCCCAGTAGGTCGCCATTTTAGCTAGATATAACAAAATATTGTTTGCTAATGCAAGATATTCTATTAAACATCACATTAACAGCCAGCATGGTCCACATCGATGTCTATACTTACAATGCATGTCTCGATCTGGTGCATGGTGGTAGCATGAGGAAAGCGATGGGAACATCTAATAATACTTACTTATCCAGTTGAATAGTTGTACTGATCTCTTTCTGGTACCGAGACTTAAACGAGAAACAACAACCGACCAGCAACACAGTAAAGCGGAAATAACGAAGTGCAACAACACTCACTTCTAGGCAAACGTATCTCTCTGCGATCCATTTTCGGTGTCGGCACATGATCTCTTCCCCGATGCAGTAGCGGTATGTCTAGATAAGTATAGCTCAGTGTCATATAAATGTTATTAAAATATATTAATAGCATTTATAGACACTTACGCGTGCGAAGAAACGAGAACCGGCTCTGTGCATTGGTCTCTTTCCTCGCCTGCCGGGGTCTCGATGGCATCACGTAACACGATTGCGAGCCTAATAATTACCAGACTCAAATATGTACAATGTTAATGTGTAAATAAACAACATGCTATTGTATTTACTACTATACACTTACGTGCAGGTGTATAGGTGATCTGTTTAAGTGTGCCATCAATGTTATGTCTAAACTCTTTGCTGTCTCGAATGTCGGTGTTCACGCGGAGAGAATGCCGTTTCTCCCAGTCGTAGTAAGACTTATGGCCGCCTAACAAACCATCGCAATTAAATAATTAAAATATTGATATATCTATGTTACTCGCAAATCAATAAGCGTAGGTATATTATTGCTAATATACAACACTTACATGCTAGATGTGGTAGTTTATCTGGATTGCCATCAGAAAGTAAGTCCCTAGTTCCCGGGCGCTCTCTTGAAGAGTAAATCCTCGCCCATGGGTGGTCGTGCTTAGCGCATGCTGCACCCAAATAAAAATATTCAGTATCATGTTAGATACATCACAAATCTTAGTTCAACCATACTTACTACGGCGGGCACGAAGCATCTGTGCGAAATCTAACTCTTTTTTAATTCTTTCCCGGGATTGTCGCGGCGCCATGTTCTCGTGTTGTTGCTGCTGATAACCTAACCCCAAAGGAGTCAGTCAGTGATATGTACAAAAAAGTGAATATTTGCGATATACTATAAAGCTACTTACATGCAGGCTTATGGGTCATTTCGGAGATATCTAGATCCGTACGTTCCCTGACGTCTGTACGCTCTCGGGGGAGTTGCTTCTTCTCCCGTTGATGAAGAACTTGCGGCAGAGGGTGCGGGTGTGCGCGGGGGTGAGGGGCTGCAGGGCGGCGCGCTGGAGGCGAGCCCAACTCCGGCGGAGGTGGGAGCTCTGTGTCACCGGCGCATGAGTCCTCGTCCGATGAAGATGCTGCTAAATATCAACTTAATTTTAGTAATGAAATAGCTGCAGTCACACTATTCAAATAGCAAGAAAAGGTAGTAATTTATTACTTTTTAAAATCTCAAATCGACAAATTTTCTAAGATTGATATTATGAAATTGTGGTAAAAATTTAATAACTAAACTTTCAGCCGGTTCGCAATTCAGTGATAGATTCGAAATCAATACACGTCAGGAAGATTGGATATTAAAATTTAAGCTTCAATACTTTTGTTATGAGATTATGTTATGGTTTCCAGGTAATTTCCAATAAACCACTTTACCTTACAGTATTTATTGTCTAAGGATACATTTGCTGAACTTGAAAAGACGCAGAAGGCTTAGGGTTGGTAATAATTATGATGATGAAGAAACTCACAAAGATCATGCCTCTCCCTATCCGGACTTTTGGCCATCATGGATGTTCTCTTCGATGGCATCGGCAGCGAAGGTTTAGGTCGGTTCTGCATCTCCGCCAGTGCCTGCTGTACAGCCTCCTGTCTCACTTCTGAAAACCACACACATTTTTATACTGATCTAATCAAACTGAAGAAGTGAAGGTGGACATGCAAGTTCTGCTACAAAACTGCAAACACGTTCACCTTTTTATAGGTTCGCTATAATTTCTAATGCTGAAATAACTACGCATAGGTACAACGTGCAATTAATTTAAAATAGGTAACTACATTGGAAACATCACGCGACTGTCACTTGTTATAGTACATGCGGCTACACATCAAGCTATACAAATCCAGTATAATTATGTTCATCAAACCATACATGCAGCTTATACTGGATATGCTAGCTTGATGTGTCGCAGTGTGTATAGAAAATCAGAAAGGCAATTACAAGTAATATTTACAACCCAAGAATAAGGCAATATAAATGGAATCAGAGTCTAATGAAAGGTTGACGTAATCCTCAACATAGGTATCCTCCTTGGTCGGACGTTGAATGAATAGTGTTTTTGTCTGATTAACCAATTAGAAAGCTGATACACACCTTTTCATGTACACAATGTTATAGATATATTTACTTTAATGTATTAAAAGGTTCTACTTTTAGTGTCTAAAGGCAAGGTACGAGTAATTGATATCGAGTTTCACTAATAGTGCTTGTAATCAAACAAGGTGGCATAGATAGACGTGTGACATTATCCAGTAACCAAACAGTTTTATGTAGCTTTTGTTTGTGTTTTATTAGTATGACTTTATTTATACCACATTAAATATTAATAAGCAAAAAACTCTTCATGAAACATAGGTAACAGTAGAACAACGATGGTGAATACGTTATTGTTATGAGAATGATGAAATAAAAAATTCGACGAAAACTACTTAATCTTCATAATATGATTATTTTTTATTCTGCGATAGGCTGGCGCTTGACTACAACTTGCCTGATGTTAAGCAATGATGTAGTCTACGATGGAACGCGCCAGCCTAGCATACTTATTCACTCGTGATTACGAATGATTATCGGTGAGAAGATGGCAGTGGAATGAGCCTCCATATGGTTAGAAACCTTAAAGGACAAAAATACCGACCCACTCTCTTATTATGGTGTCACCAGACATCGCACCGGAACACGGCAAGGCCGCTTGGCGGAGCGGTTTTGTCTGGTGGGTGGTCACTAACCACGGCTGAAGCCTACCACCAGTAGATTGTCACCTGATTTACACCACCCGGAGACCACGTGTAGGGACTCAATTAAAGGTATACATACACCCGCGGACGAAGGTGACTCAGCACATAAAAAAAAACTTTAGGTGAATTTACTCTGCTAAGTAACTAACAGTCTTAAAAATCATGTCTTTACTTATTGTACTCTCACTATAACCATCAGTAAAAGACTGGTCTGCCATAAACAAATCAGCACCAAACTTCTCATGCACTAAAAACCATGAGTTACAAAGTCATGCAACTGATCCACTTGTTGCTATCAGGTTACTGATGGCTGTGGTAACTACGATCATGTAACATAACGAAGAAAACGTTGAATGGTTGAGTCAGTCAGTCTTGTGCATCTTAACTTTACAGAGAATAAAATAAAGTCGCTCTACGCGTCTGTCTCAATTTTCAAAACTACGGAACAATTATTTTTTCTGTTTTTACCATCTTGTTGTAACAAACCCAACCTTCATCCTTCCACCTTTCCTCATTCCTGGCAACTCTTAAGTTTCTTTCTTCGATTTTAATCTTTGTAAATTTAAAATCATTCATGATTTATTCCAGATATCTTTCATTTCGAGAGTTGTAGAGAGACTCGTAAACAAAGTTAACTGCGATAAATCATGAATAATTTTGTTTTTATATAAATTTAGATCGATGAAAATAACGAAGATTATTACAGTGTATGTAAATTTACGTCCTTACAAAACTGGAGCAGGCTGTTAGTTTAATTAAGTATAAATGGCTCGTATTTAAGGTCATATTAGAACATGGGGTATTTTTTTTTTATCCTGAACTAGGCATGCACTTGACTCAAACTTGCCTGATGTTAAGCAATGATGTAGTATATGATGGGACGCGCATGCCCACTATACCGATTCACTCCTGGTTACGAATGAATTTTGATGAGGTGGCAGTGGAATTATGCTCGTTATGGTTAGAAAACATAAAGGAGCAACAATTTTGACCTAACCTCTTAAATGGTGACACCAGACATCGCACCGGAACACGGCAAGGCCGCTTGGCGTTGCGACTTTGTGTGGTGGGTGGTCACTAACCACGGCCAAAGCCTACCACCAGTTAATTACAAGTAAACTTAATTACCAGTTCATTGTCACCTGATTTGCACCACCACGTGTGGGGATTCAGATAAAAGGTGCACTCTCACGGACGAAGGTGACTCGGCCCCCAAAACAGAACATTCAAGTGATCCACTACAAGCCTATTGTATTAAATTGTCCTTAGATTCACTTGTGCAAGTAACACCTAGAAGTTTCCAAGCGTAATTCACATTGCACGGTAAGTATATCCACGGGATAATTTTGCTATGTAGGCGTATAGTCCGTGACAAGCAAGACAGCTAGTATTATGGTACTTAATACATTCGCACTAATTAGTAATAACATTGTTGCTATAACGAGTGTATTTTATAGTCACCAAATAATAGAACACACAACTGAATGACATAACTCGTAAATGTATAACTTCGCTTAAGAACAGCTTCATTTAAATTAACAGCACTCATTTTTAGTGATACTAGCGTGATACTAGGTCTGAATTAAAAGTCCCGGCGTGTTTATTTAAGGCGGAAACATACTATTTACACTCGAGTTCGGTTCGAGTCGGATAAAATTGTATTATTACGAGTATTACAACTAACACTTCCCTGTCGCGTAGAATGTTCTCAGTATGATCTTGGTTCTGTTTTGCCTCGTTGGTCTAGTTGTAAGAGTGTTACTAGTAACTGCGACCTCATTGATTCGATTCCCGGATTAGTTTTGGCTTACAGTCACATTTTGAGCATTACACGAAAAACTCTGTATAATGTATTTTTACTAGTACATAACTCAATTACATCACACAGCAAGGTTTTGTTCTTCAAGATCTTTGTTCCAAAAGATTTTTCTGATATACTTCCTGTTATAATTAAATCTATTTTTTGTTATTTTTAGATAATAAATTTTAGCAAAGCTGGTTATTTTTAAAGCACATTCGTAATTCAAGTTTGAATACACTAGAATCCCTTTTCTGAAGTTGCTTATTCACTATCTTGAGCTATGTGGAAGCTTGAAGCTGTTTTCTCGGTTACCACTTATGGAGCGGTTCGGTAAGACATGCAATGAAGATGTGCAGCTCGAGTTAACTGATGCAACAACAGTAGGGAAAGTGGGCGGTCTTAGCACGCATCCGTAGCACAATCCTTTCATATAAAAAAGGTATAAATGATCCCGTTGTGCCAGTATCCATCAGTGCAATAGGTACTATGTGAAAGAATATGATTAGATACTTACAACAGCAACATAGCATAGTTCCGTGCACAGATGGCAAAACCTTTGTAGTGTGTCTAGACCTAAATGTTAGTATTGTGATGCTAGCTAGGTCAATTTGTGTTGTGAGATGAGAGTGACGCCACAGGCACTTACTTAGGAGCTCACATACCATTGTGCACTCGGGACAACAATGATCCATCTTAACGATGTGGAACAACGAGTACCTAATTAATTATACGCTATCTTCTTTAATATTTAACTTATAACAATAGAATACTTTCCACTTAAAACAAATAGGATAAATTCGTTTTCTATTAATTATATTTTTCTATTTAATTATTTGATAATAATTTATAAATGTATTTCTATCCCTATGCCTTTTTCCTATTGCTGTTAATTGAAACCGGTTCCCATTATTTGGGCTAGCTACAAAAATCCCTTACCCAACCAGACACCGAAACAAATCTATATTGTCACACAAAGATTGTGCGGGACTTGAATCAAACCCGCATCCTCCCGGGTACGGTATAGTCCGATCGAACGGCTTACACCATTCGGCTACTCTATAGAGGTCTTTGAAAGATATTCGATTACCTTTATATCTATAATATAAAAATAAATCGCAAAATGTATCAATAAGCGCATAACTCGAGAACGGCTCAACCGATTTCACTGATTTTTTTTTTAAATATTCCTTGAAGTACGAGAATGGTTTTAATGCAGAGAAAAAATAAAAAACTCCTGCGAAGCAGCTTGACAGATTTATTTTCGGACCCGGAAGGTGGCGGAAATATTGTTGCAGAACCTGTATGTCCTGTCATAGGTAATTAGTTCTAATTATTAGAATAAAAACGTAACTTTTTGTAACTATAATACAAAAAGTAGACCATTTTGTAGGTTGGATCATTTTTGCACAACATGGATAATTTATTACTGCAAAACGCTTGTCGACATTACTGCTAGAAGCCTGGTACGTCGAGGTTCGACAAATCTGGTCTGGTGTGACAGTTTAGCTAACAAATTTTGAAATAGTTATAAAATTTACGTTATGTAAAGCGTATTATAAAATTTCAGACTATCTAACGGATAAAAACGCTTGGAATTAAGTCGCTCTAATTCAACACATTAAACAAACAAAATGTAATAGATATAAGTACTACATTAAATTTGAAAAAGAAAAAAGCCTACTGAGTTTTTTGGCAGTGTTTCTCAGTAGTTGCCAGTCATCCACTGCACGATATGAAAAGAAATTGGAACATTGTTAAGTAGATGTCTCAAAAATAAAGCATAATTTAATTTCACCTTCATTTCATCTTTATTTCATCTTCATTTCGTCTTAATTTCGTCTTCATTTCATCTTCATTACATTTTCATTTCATTAGTTATGCTTACAATATTTTCCTCTCTGCTGAGGTAATAACAGTTTGTAGGTATGCATAAACTGTTTATGTTTTTTGTGTTTACTCACTTTTATTTAAGTGAGCATAGACGCTTCAACTTTCACAAGTGTGCTGTACGTGGTTACTTCTGCTAGAAGTTGCGTATAAAGCCTCCCGTGTTAAATGCTCTAAGGGATTAGGTATTATTTTACTATGCCAAACAGTCCTCACTAAACTTCTCTTTTTTCTTATTTGGCATAATAGGTACGTTTCCAATAATGTGAACTCAAAGGTCAGAACTTGTTTACTCTTAGGTACTTCAGCGAATTATATTATTTTAAAAAACATATTATTTCGATCTCGAGCGGCGAATTTACCTAGCACTTATTGAAATCATCAAAAGTAAGAAGGCAGTAATAAGATGATTTTGGTAACAGGATAAATGTATATTTTGATACCTTTACGGCATAACATGTGAAGATATCGTAATAATGATGATACAGGGTACACATACAAAATGAAAGTGGCAAGTATGTATGCCCTTGAATAATATTTCCCAATTAACGTTAAAAAGAAGTAGGTACGGGAGGTTGCTTTAAGTGGTACGGGCTGCAATCTCTTCACTAAGATAAGTACGCGACACGCACTTGGCTGTATTTTTCTATTTTATTTCAACAACAAGAAGCACGTTTTCTTTGGTTAACGTTCGCTACCGCACAAGCTGTCGTCAAACAAAAGCTGTTAGAGCCTGACCGGTTACCGGTTGGCCGGAAATCGGTGTATGGGATGCGGCTGATCGTACCTACTTCGATTTTTATACGAAACCGCATGATCTCAACGCACTGTTGCAACTGGTCACATTTCGATCAGCCGCTAGTGCGTTCAGGCTTTTAGGGTGATATCTAGCAATACCATGTCATGTAATGTAAAATATAATTATTTTTATCATTGCCGGAATTTTTGCACGGTCCCTATTAAATAAATCGTTCTAGGACCTGTTGGTCATGTTACTTGCCACTGATTTCGTAAGTGGAACTGCATACATTGTTACTGATGTTATAATTTGCAGGTGTTTGGCGCAGACATGCGGCATATGTTTTAGTGGCAATAACCACAACAAGCGTTAATAGTAGATAAGGCCAACAGCTGTGTTGTTGCGACCACAGGAATGAAAACTGTCATTTTTAGACAATACGGGTAAGTAACAAATAAGGCTGTTGACCAGGCTGGGCACGAGTATTCTATCGACTATCTTTAGAGTAGTTTAGAGTTAATACTAGCAAAGAGCCAAGTAATATAAGTATGTGACTAAACTTGGACCGTTTTATAACTATATTCCGGTATATAATTATATCCCTAAGGATATAACTATATTACGGCTAGAGCTATCTTAATGGGACATATATACTTTTAAGGACTTATTTTAAAGTAATTGGGTTTTTTAGAAAGACATCATGAATTTATTATATTACCAGATTGTACTCAGTATTTTGATGTATTCAATGTACTTCAAAATAAAGACACAAAATAAACAGGACGTTTACATTGGTTTGTTAACAACACAATGTTGCGTAAATGTTTGCACATCAAATCGCGTCACAGTAAATAAGCAGCGAGCCGTGCCTGTAGGAACATTGTATAGTCTGGGTGAATGACGAATTTATTTAAAGATGCATGAGTAATATTTTATTGCAAGTTTCTCCCTACCTTCTATTTTTCTTATATTTGTATAGTGTGTCATTCAAATCGTCAATATTAATTGATCATACATTAAATTTTTTCAATGATTTTTTTTAACATTTTGATTGGATCAATAGCGTGTTAGCCAAATAACAAGTAAATATCAAATGTAGAGGTAGTGAATAGGGTGATTGTATCTTCAATATCATGCTAATTTGACGCGTTCGAGTAAATCCCAATATCCGCTCTTCACAGTTTAAACTAACTATATACATTAAATTATTATTTAATTAAAATAATACACGTTAATTAATAAGTATATTATAATGGGCCTGTAGCTGCCCATTTACGCGTGGCATCAACGTGATACATCGTTTGTATCACAGTTTGAATGTACTTAAATGGCATATAATATTTTCACATTTATATGCTCATTGCACATGTGCTATAGAAAGAACAGAAATAATAAATAGTAAACAAACGTACCGGTCTGATTAATCGTAACTATAACAATATAATTAGTTTAGCGGCTCAAGTAGGTACCGGTCAAATTTTAAAATTATTATTTAACTAGTTTTCCGCCCGCGGCTTCGCCCGCGGATGTTGGTTATCGCGCTAGACCATTAATCCCTTTTTTCGCAGTCGGATAAAACTATCCTTTCCCGGGTCTCGAACAATCTCCATACAAATTAGTTGAGTAGTGTAGGAGTGTAAGCAACATTTTGAAATCGTCAAGCGCCCATAAGTATATCCATAAATCAATAGGCGTTTCTTAAAAATACTACGGCTCTTAGACCATACTTATAAGAAATGAAATTTAAATTTCGAATTCTATTCGTAGCATTGACTTTAACATGTCATTGTGTCAAAATAAAAAGTAATTTAGATCAAAATTACGAAGGAGTTATGATATCAACTTTGAAGAAAATCACCCTCAGAATAATTTCTCAGGCTTTGCCCGCTTAGTATTAGGATGAAAATAAAAAAAATTGAAAAAATAAAAAACACGTGTTTCATTATTTGTTTTGAGCTTTATTTATACCAAATTTGAAGGAAATCGGACCAAGGACTAAACAGTTATGGAATATTTAATTTTTCCAAATAACCTCATTTAACTCCCCCACAGGGGGTAGTTTTGGAAAAATAAAAAACACGTGTTTCATGATTTCTTATAAGGTATATGTGTGCCAAATTTGAAGTGAATCGGACTTGAGACTATACAGATCCAGAGAAACTTTAATTTTTACCAATAAAACTCATTATCCACACCTCATAGGGGTAATTATGGAAAAATAAAATACCCGTATCTCATTATTTGTCATAAGGTTTATGTGTACCGAATTTTAAATGAATAGGACCAAGGAATAAAAAGTTGCATACAAACTTCACCCCTCTATTTAACCCTCTTGGGGGATGATTTTTGAAAATATTGTTAGCCTATGTCCGATTCTAGGGTATACACTACCTACATTTCAAATTTCAATAAAATCGGTTGAGCGGTTATGGAGATACGCGGTAACAAACCTTCACACACACACACTTACTTTCGCATTTATAATATTAGTAGGATTGACGGTTGTCCTAAACGGTTGATAGTTATAAAAAGTTATAACCCCAACCACAGATAATATAATACTATACTCCCCAACTATTTATTTGGTTTCACTTATAATGCCCTAAAAACTGTCACCTTGCCACTATCTGTCAATGTTGAGTTCATATTTAAGTAGGTAAGTATCTATTTTATTTAGAGACAAAAGTATTGAAGCTATGACCGGGGAAATCGGTATTGAAGCTCTACGTCCTACACAAAAATTTTTGCTATCAGAAAATTGTGTTATTAAGACGTCGCCTAGTGCTTGAAGCTCTATATAACACCAGGCTTTAACCATAAAGTTGTTGAAAAACTTTGGTTCACAAATTAATTAAACCCTATTCCTACTCTTATCTTGTTAGGTGTTAAAAATTATATCAACATCAAATATTAATGCCCTTTACGATGGTTGTGGAGTGATTATTCCAAATTATGACATTCTTTCAGTCGAGTTACCAGATCCTTGCAAACTAGAATAATAATGATTTTAAAACAAGGAAATTTGAAGCTAGTAAAATATAATTCAGATTTTATTAAACTAATGCACTCGGGAAATACAGGCACAGCGGGAAATACAGCATAGTTAGATTAATAATGAATAGTTAAGCTATTAAGTTTTAATGGTTTATAGACATGTTTAATATCCGTTGTGGATCTAGATATACCAGAAATTTAAACAGTCAATAAACATTGAAATAAAACTACTTTTTAACGGATTTTATCGCGGTTTATTTTAGATTTTAGATCCAAATAAACAAACAATAAACAAACACAAAGGGGCCTTAAGTTGATCAAAGCTTTACTAATTTAGATATCTACAGATATAGGTTCACGATATGCTCATCAGAAATTATGTTGAAAAGTAGAGAACAAATCACACAAACTAAGCCCACTAATACACTGGTCCAGTCGTATAATAAGCTTTTTTATGAACCAATAAGGAGATGGTAAAAGTCACGACGGAGACGTATGAGGACGTTCAAGAATTGGCGAAAAGAAAAACTGCGGCAGGAGCTGTGTAATCTTTTCTTATCTTTAACCTAGAGCACTTCGACTTAATGGAATCTTTTGTCCTTCCCTTTGACACTATAATAATAATAATATATCTTTATTTATCTATGAAGCTTTAAGTATTTTCCCTCCGCACAACTTGTTATAACCTTAATTTCAATAAGTATTTACACTTCCGCTTCGTACACAGGCAACTGGGAAATTGCAGTATGTTCCCCCAACATCAGGGGGACTCATGACATCCGCTTAAGATTGGCACTTGGTACTTTGATAGTTACAAGAGCGAAAAGGTGAAATGGAACTATTTATTGACAACAATAACATTTCATTTTTAATCGCATTGTGAAACCCCTAGTTTGACCAGAATGTAAGTAAATAAAAATACGTCCAGTTCAGAATGAAAACAGTACTGTGGTACCTACCCATATAGTTCTAGGTACCTACACTGGGAACAAAAACTTTGTAAAAAGTCTACTTACATTATATTTACAGTATTTACTGTAGGCGACCTACCTACCGATAGAAAAAGGTATGTCTATGATATCGTTATACATGTTTCTATCGCACTTTGTTGTCATCACCTCTTTATAATGGTCTGTACGTACCTACGGTGTCGATAGGTCGGATGTTGCTATAATATTCGAAGTTTGCACATATTGTACTGTTATCTCCGCGAACCAAAACGTATATTATATTCCCAATGATTAGTGAATCATCATAACAGGCGTGGTGTTTATCTACATCTAACCCACCCACTGAGAACGTGCAACCTCGTTTTGTGTTCCTACTATGTATTACCTGGACAATGTGTTAAAAATAGATTATAATTTGTCTAATTACTACTCTAGACCCAAAATAGATATGATGGTAATTTAGTCAGTTGTCATTTTATCTCAATACTATTTCACCCGTCTTCTAACTTCATTTAACCAAAACATTTAACAACCAAATTTTACTAAGTAGGTAATCTCAGGTTTCCAAGTAAATTAACGAAAATCAAAGCATTAATAGATAACTGATCAAGTCTACGGTAAGTTTTTTATTCGATTAACCAAGAACTAATAAAATTTAAAATTCGAATTCAATACATCTTAATGAGGTGTCAAACATGTGCCAAAATAATACGTTATTTAGATCAAAAGCACAAATAAAAACTAATATTATAAACCTCGAGTCAAATCACCCTCAGAATAATTTTCTACCCCTTTTTAACCGCGCGAGGAATGAATTTAAATACGAAACACGTCATGCATTACCTGTTTTCCATCCCTTTAGAGATCAATATTTCGAAAATTCGTTTTTAACTAATGCCTAAGACATACAAAAGAACAACGTCTAAGTTAATTAGTTAGTTAGTCTCTACAATTAGCGCTTTAGTCTGTGTTGAGACGTCAGTCAGCCATTCAGAATAAAGATAGATTTTGAGCAGCTGTGGCGCAGCGTTACGGGCTTTGCCTTATGAATATAAGGTTGCGGGTTCGATTCCCAGTCGTGCCCACACATCTTTGTGTGAATTGTTACATCGCCGCTGCTCAATATGGGTGAGTAAACCGGCACGTCCAAAAACTAATTATTCGACCATGAGACATCTACAGATCCGCACTTGGCCCACGTGTGTGGATTAAGGCCCAAACTCTCCTAACTATTTTACAAGTTGTACCAGTAAAAAGTTGCCTACAAACTTCATCCATCTATTTAAATTGAGGGATGAAGTTTGTGTGCAACTTTTTATTCCCTTTTCAAAAATCATTATACTAGGGTATCCACTACCTACAATTCAAATTTCAATAAAATCGGTTGAGCGGTTATGGAGTTACGTGGCAACAAACATTCACACACACACTTACTTTCGCATTTATAATATTAGTAGGATATGCACTAAATGTGCTTTCTTGAACTTAAAAGTCTTATTATGAGTTTTAAAATCGACCGCAGTTGCGTTGAATGAAAGGAATGTGGTTATGATGCCGACAGCGTTGACTCTCTAGAACAGTTTTTACACGATCGCTATACAAATTGGTTGTAGCAAGTACCCTGGTTCAGATACACCATCACCCTTCCGTAGTATAGAACCGGTCTCAAAAGTGCAAGTCATTTGAATCAAAGTGTCTCTGGACTACCACAGATGCATTATTTATATATATTTTTTTATTTATTGCACAACATGGGTAGTATATTTAAATCCTAGTTGAAAATGTAAATAGAAAGCTGTGGTGTAAACCAGTCGTACCGGTTATCAACGTCTTTGCAACGGCCTTATTAGCAGATGCCAATTTTGCCGCGCACCTAAAGCTGACTAAATAACGTTCTATTGTGCAACGCAGTTCTAACTGATAATAATACAAACCAATACTGTTACTACGACATTCAACGCTTTGCAGCCTTAACATAAAATTGTTTTAACATAAAATCGACTTCAAATTTTAATGAGAACATTTTGGAATAAATAAATTGTTATTTTACGCATCTTCAATCGACTATCTCTAATCCCCTACCCTAAGAATTGTGCAAATCCGTCTATAATGACGCACTTAGTTATTTCGTTCATTATACCTATCCAGATTTGTAGTACTTTTTGGTAAAACTACACCAACCCAAATATAAATCAAAACCCTCCTCCTATTTGAAGTCGGTTTAAAACACAGCCTCTAAAGGCGCAAGTAACGAATACAGTTCATTGTGAGGTTGAGTTAGTTTGATTTGTAAAAAGATAAAATTAGTATTTATGCAATTAATTATAAAATCATTTATTCTGTTTCGTGGCGGTTAGAAATCTGGTCATCACATCATTATTAGTTTAACTCCTTTACTCAAACAAAGCTGTTAAAAGTTCATAAAAATGTTCTTAAACAGAAGAAGACGGAAAAGGAAACGAGCCTACTAAGAATGTTATCAAGACGATAAAAATGCCAGTTCCTGGAAGTGATGCAGTTGTTGATTGATCCCTAAACCAACCCAAAAACCATCAAGAATGACGTCACACCCGTAAGGTTGCCAACCAGGTAAGCATGTAATATTAAATTAATTTGTTTTTGGACGGAGTTTCTGAAGAACAATCACTTTTTTATCCTATAATAGGCTTGCCCTTGACCACAATAATATATCTGAGTGCATTAAACGTACCTATTTGATACCTAACAATATTACGAAAATGGCATTTAAACCGTATTTGATTTTACATGTTACCAAAACATAAAATTTTGACATTTAGATGATATTAAATATGTGAAGTATTAGGCCACTTAAAGTTTTAAAAAGACTACCAATTAATTCATATCCGTTAATCAAAATTTAACGAAACTTATGATCCCATTTCGGAAGATAACACTTAAGATTTCATTTGGATTTTATCAACGATATAATTATTACTTCAGGTCTTTTTGAAGTCAGCTTAATTTTTAAATTTAGTTTAATTAATTTGTAAAATAACCCCCGTATTCGTAAACGTCTTATAAGCTTATTTTAGCTAAAATAGGCTTGACATTTATACTAGTAAGAAAAAGTCAAAGTCCATTTTAACTAAAGAACCCTACTATCTTACGTGCTCTGTCTACCCCGTGAGACATATAGCCGTGATAATATACATTTATTTACGAATACGGGAACGATTAGCCATATTATGTGTATATCGCTGTTGTAGTAGATATACTCGTAATTCAATGATTTGAAGAAAATTAACCCTGACACATTTTTTTGTTAATAATCTCTACCACTTCGGCTTTCTAATAAAAAAACCGCTTTAAAATCGGCCCACCCGCAAAATACAGATACACAGATACACGTCTCAACTTTATAACACCCCTCTTTTTTGTTGGGGTCAAAACCACGTAAACCGCTCAGTTTCTAAAATTTCAATTTTGATAAATCTTACACTCATGATAACTTTTGAATGGTATGTCCGATTTAAATAATTCTAAAAGTAATTTACACGTACAGATATACCCTTGAGTATTAAGTGATTTATTTAGATAAGGATTTATACCAAGGTACGATTAATTGAGTCTTAATTTGTACCATCGTTACAATTGCATCTTTTAAGATGAAAAAGTAGTTATTGTGACGTAACTAAAATATTTAGATATATGGTACCGCGGACTTTTTGTAGATCTTCATGGCCTCTATAAAACTGTAGTACCTACATCACTTTGCTCTAATGTCAATGTTTTTTTTTTCGTTATTTTTTCACACCTTGGGTTACATTATCTTAATTAATTAATTTTTTTAACATTAATATAGCCTATTAGGTACTCAGTAAAGATGTAGCTTTCCAGCGGGGAAAGAATTTTTAAAATCGGTCCAGTAGTTTTTGAGCCTATTCTTTACACACAAACAAACAAACAATCAAATCTTTCCTCTTTTAAATATCAGTATAGATAGTATAAAAGTATAGATGGCTGAATCGGCTAATGAACCGCTGTATTACTCGCATACCTCAAACCATCGGAATGAACTTGTCGAAGAAGGTTTATGCATAGTGATGATAACAAACAACACTGTTATTATTATTATTTTCTAACAGCTAAATAATGTATCGCTGTTATTGTAAACTGTTGTCTGTTACCCTGCTATATTGCTGCTTTACCAAATAGTCATCGTAGACTGCAACATTGCTTCACATCAGGCAAGTTGTGGTCAAGCGTAAACCTATTATAGGATAAAAAAAAAATTTCGAAGGCCTTGCCTTAGATTTGAATTTGTTTCCCAGTCCTGCCCACACAAAGATGTGAGCATGTCTAAGAACTAATCATTCGAGGACATGTGACATCCACCAACCCGCACTTAGCCAGTGTGTGTGAAATAAGACAAGCTCTCTCAACTCGTAAGATAGTTGAGAGAAGAACCGTGCCCAGCAATGGGACATTAAAACGGGTTGAAATAAATAAACTTCTCTTCATAGCATTCCATAATGATGATCTGGAGATAAATTTTTGCTTAAATGAAGACTTCATTTTGTAATAGTAGGCAAAAAGTAAAATATTTTTTTTTTACAGTATTTACAAATTTCAGTTTTTTTATTATTTACGTCAAAATATTTTGACAAATAATTTGCTAACAACAGTTGTGCAAAACAGCAGTCAATAATGACAACATTTCAGCAAAACAGCAGTGAATCAATGTTATTGGTGGTTAGAAACCTGTGATTTCAAATAGTTTGAAAATAAAAATGAACCTAACTGCATTCAGATAAGGCGCAAAATTAAGAATTTGTTATTTGTATATGGAAGCTCGCGGCTAAATAATGAACAATTATGAACTTTATTCCGTTGCACGAAAGAGTAAATTATGTAAGCAATTGGCCGGACTGGCAACGTGGCGATACGACGGCATGCTTTCTCTCACTCATACATTTGCGAAGTCGCTAGTCGCGTCTCGCTCCGCAAATACAATTGAAGCGGCAACAGTGCAACGCAGGACGTGCGGCCAAACGGCGAAAATTGTCTATAGCAACAGCAGACGGCAAAGAACATGATAACACAGTATGGCCTGTTTTTCAACAATGTTTTTTAATTATGGGAATATAATTCATTATATTTATTTTAGTTGTAATAATGACCATTAATATTGATGCATATAAATGCTTTGGAAAACGATACCAGGCCAACTACAGCCTATTTCTAACTACATACACACTTTGCGCACTCATTTGAATAAACTTAAAGTGCGGTAACTGACTCTATTAACTGTATCACGTTTATAAAAACAGACCGCGTCGCGTAGCGTTAACAGGCAAGAAGAGCCATGTGAAAGAAGTCATTAGTTCGTACATTACGAGAAGGAAGGGCAACCGTAACCATGTGAAAAGGTACCAAGGCGTAAGGTCCTACTTCTATAATGCAGTAGTACTTACCGGAATGGTACCGGCTCTCGTTTCGCGTGAGCCGCCTGTTGGTCCTGCCGGGCGGCGTTCGAAGCGCCGCCGTAGATCTCACTGCGACCCGATAACAACCAACACTTAACAGACAACACGTCACACAACCCGGGACGACACAGCTTGCTAATAATTTATTTCAATTCTGGAATCTCAGTATCTAAACGCGTTGTTTTTTTTACTAAATCGTACCCTCATTTCCTTTAGACTACACTGCTTGTTTTATGTTACCGCTTCAATGAGTACAAAATCAAATAAAAAATACTTGAAAGTTCAAAAATAAATAAAAATTATTTTACATAAAATTAATTTGTTAAGATTCCCAAATTGTAATAAATATATTTTTTTTACACCTCAAAGTTGTTTAAACTCAGAAAATATATATTTTTTTTGTATGTTGATGTCTCTATGGAATGAAATATTCCTTTATAATAATAAACTCATACCATAAATAATAACACATACACGTGAAAACACAAAACAACCACAAATTATCTGCTGGCACTAGACTAATATTTAAATTATTAAATAAATAACAATATAATAATAGTACGTATTTATTCATAATTATGTATTCTTTACAATACAAATAGAATTGTTCAACGCCGTGTTTAAAAAAAAAAGATGCACCAAAGAGTATCTTTCCACCTATATTGCAAGACTGCGTATAGAAAAAAAAACCACTGGCGCCAATAAAAAAAATAAATCCTTTTTTAAGTTTTTTTTTTTGCACAGCTGACATTTCAAAAATTTTTACTAAGAGCTAATTTACGAATGACGTTTTAATAAGCAAGCAAAGTTACATTTTATACTCGAACTTGATTAAAATGAGCAGCTTGAGCAAACCTGAGGTAATAGTGGACGTTGAACGTCTAGACGCTGATATTATTGATGAGCATCTCCGAGATTCTACAGCCGTATTGCAGGATATTTTGAAGAACGGCAATGGAGACAGAGGCTATCAATCGGAATGTGAAGATGGCCACATTTGCGTCGATTGCGGCAAAGTATATAAAACAACCAGCACTTTGCACGCTCATAGCCTTCTTATGCACCCTCAGAACGCAGTAGGTGCGCAGTGCACGGTGTGCGATAAAACATATCCTTCTTTGTTAAGCTTACAGAAGCACATGCGCTATATGCACCGCTACGAGCATCGGTGTGTGGCTTGCTACAGAACATTTCCTTCAACAGATTCGCTGGTTCAACACAGTAAACAATGTTGTAAAAGGGACACTCCTTGCGCTCAGTGCGGTAAGATTTTCGACTCCCATATCGCGTTGAGAAACCACAAAAAGTACAAACATCCGGAGCAGAAGGACTACTGGTGTGAGATTTGTCGTCGCTCGTTCACTACAAATCGCAGGCTGATGAACCATAGAGCGACTATACACCCGCCCGGTGCGACTAGCTGTGGCTGGTGCGACAAGACCTTTAATTCGGTTACTGCGCTTCAAAGCCACGTGTTATACAAACACACAGAAGATGGAGCAAGGTGTGTTCAGTGTCATAAAGTGTTCGCGAAGAAGATATCTCTGCAAAAGCATTTAATGAAAAACCATATAAATTTCACAGTGATTGCTGCGGACTAAAATAATTGTTAGCACCTTATATTTCCTTTCTTAGTTAAATAACGTTCTTAAATAAGTTTCGGTAATAAATACATTTGTCGTATACGAGTATTTACATTCAGTTTGTTTCTATTATTAAAAGTCTAACCTTATAATTCCTTCTCCATTAGTATATTGCTACTGCCATACTAAACGAATAACTTACAGAAAACTTGTGTTCATTTTGTATTTTATTATTATTATAGATGCGACAGTTTGTGAGGATAGATGAGTAAATGAATTTTTCTTACTTTTACACGATATAAATGGTAAATCGATTAAGTTGAAATTTTAAAACATAGCTTTTTTATACTCGGTTTAGGTTAAAGGGTGTCATATCGTGATCGTGATATTCCGAAATGATCCTAAGAAAATATATGTGACATGTTTCCATGGGGTGATCTCGAGATATTACGATCATGGACGAAGTCGCAGTCGGAAGCAAGACTGATAATAAAATGAAAACAAATAAATTGACTGGGAATTATTGTAACAGTTATGCTTCATACTATATTTAGTCAGCATCAAATACCTAAGCGGTGTTAGAAATTGACTATTGAAAAATGTGTTTACTGTCAACACTACTTACAATAGGTAATTAGATTTATAGTGGTCGTCACACTAGGAATAGGTTTCGTGAGGTATTGATTAGATTAATAATGTTGTGGAACACACAGAAAGAGTTACCTGGACAGAGTAAAGAATTTTGCTGTGTTCTTTTAATTTGTTTGATGGCTGTGACAGGGGTAATAGAAGGCTCCACGGGTTATAGGTGTATGAAACTAATTGACCAATCAGAATAGTAGTGACGGGATATAAAAATTGCCCGTGACTCTATCTTTTGGGCCAACTAGTGGATACACAACCAATAAACAAGCATAGTTAGTTATTTTATAGATACATTGAATTAACCGATTATAAAATTCCTCATCTCATGGTTATCTCAATAGCTAGGCTTGTATCTTTATCCCATCTAAATAGAAGCTCGGATGCAGGTAAAAAGATCCATTCCTGATCCTGACCCTGACGTAAACACACACACAACACATCTATTGCATCGCATCTACTTAAAGGTAGGTACTAATAAAATATCAAAGCCACTCTATTACCATTTTACGGTTAAACCGATGTTCCGACTTTAGTGCAGGGGATAGGCTATTTGTTATGTTGCAAAATTACTGGCAAAAAAATTAAAGAAATAAGAACCACCTTCTAAAAAGTTAAATATAAGTACATCCGTTAATTGAAGTCGATGCTAATAAACCACAAATCTTTCTTTTTTGTCGTATGTAGGTACTACATGATCTATCGGTTTAGCACTCACTTGAATTAAAACATGTAAATGTAATAATATACTTATTAGTTTTAAATTTTTACGATAGAGCACGAAGGAAAATATTGTCGCTGCCTATCAAGGAAAACTAAGAATGACAAGTGTCAAATTGCTAATTTCCCAGCAATTATTAGCAAAGCATCGTTGAGTCAGATCTGAATGTGTACAAAAACGACGTCGATGTCAGTTGCCGTAATAACTTTCTAAGCAGAATTGAACTTTTTACCATTCGTTTGCGTAACATGTTTATGGCTTCTGCGAATATATGTATGTATACCTAGAGACACAAAATGTATTCACATGAGCTCCAAAAAAAAGTAAAGAACGAAGGCATTTTAGGCTCAAGCTACTACTTTGTATTTGTGGTTTACGAAATTGCCTATTAATTTAAAATTAAGTCCGAACAGGCGTGATAAGGGTTCCTGTACTTATCAATGTTTACTCAAGCTAATAAAATACTTGTTTATTTATTGATTACTGTTTTATTACAATTAAGGATCAGTCAATTAATTAGGAACGGTTCAATAATTTATTTTACCCAACTTTGATGGTACTACAGGGAATAAACGCGGCCTTATAAAGATATAGGCCGGGCTTTTTCTAGCCGGGCGAGGTCACCAAGCCAGCATTTCGATAGCTCAATGTATCTTGAGACAATAATTTTAGCTAGTGATTAACAAATTAAGCTCAATTAGTAAATGTCGCTAACGAACTTATTCTCAATATTTTCGGTCTATTTTAATCAAGTCCACCTGCTATGAGAGAATCAAGTCTACGCTGCGTTGTTCCAATTCTGATTGTAAACTGTTTGCAAATAAATTGAACAACATATCGGCACACATGGTAACACGCTGATTGTTTACTTTATGGCGCGCGCCACACCGCAGACCCACGCAACAGTTGGTGTTCGTGCTACTCACGAGTTAATCGCATAAAGTCAAACATTATTTCCAACAATTTATATTTTTATACTTTTCCAAAAAATATAAAAATACAAATTGTTACATATTAAGCCAACATTTCTAGTGGAAGGAATAGAGTAAGTCCTCTATGTATACCAATGTCTTGGTGTAGAACGAAACAATGACAGAAAGTGAAATGATTAGAGATTTTAATTCAAAAGCATAACTTTAACTAAAATAGTAGGTAAAGTAATTAGGATTTGATTGCTCGTGGTGAGTGCATCTATTTCGGCAATCCATATTTGGAATAACACCAAATCAAATGTCCAAGTGGATATTTGCATTATATGCTGAAATTCCCTCAAGCGCAGATACAATATTTGAACTAGATGCAATAATGTTGTTTTGCGAAGCAGAACTTGCGGATAGTGGACACTGCAGGCAATCATAGCTGAACTACAGTTCACCTGATTGTACGAAAATATTACCATTTGACCATTCAAATGGACAGATGGAAATTACTTTTGTTGATCCGTTTTATCAAACTTTGTTCCGACTTCATACGTTGTCGTAATTAAAGTATTTTTGTAAAACTAGCTCTTTTTAGAAAACCGGTTTAAACTATTAATGAAATTTGCTGATGAATCTTACCGAACTGTTAGAGAAACGAGTTATTGAGTATGAACAAAGTTTTGGCGTAGGACACCGTCAGACTAGGCCAAGTGACTATCTTTGTAAGGAGGCTGGCACGAGCTGTATGAGAGTAGCCGCGGACCGCGATTAGTGGCCTATAAGATAGGCCGTCTAGCAGTGAATTAAAATTGGACGTTAATGCTGTTCCTCCGCAGTGTCCAGTTAACCTCGCTGAAGTAGTTCATACATTCCATGTCCTGACTGTCACGAGCACAGACGGTAGCAGCATTGCGGTTGGCCTTTTTTAACTCGCTTCAAACAGGAGGATGTTTTCAACACGGATGTTTAAGTAATTATGTAGATTTGCATAATTGTTTTGAGGTTTACTTCCAAATAGTCCTATTTAAAATCATTGTGTTTTATTAAATTTTTCTTTTATTTTAACAGTGGTAACTGAACCGTGAGGTAGATCGCAAATTAGGTAAATACGAACCGTCTGGTTAGCTACGTAGGTACGTACGAGCGCTTAGGTTCGGAAGCCACTGTATTTGATGGTATTTCTATCTAAACCGTATCTAAACCAGACGATGGCTAGTAAAGATAGATGATAGATATATAGCATTTCCATTACGTGACTAAGTGCGTCTAGCTTTTTTGTTTTACGGTGCTGCAATTTTCTAGTTACTCACTAGCTATCTATCAATGGCTTCGCTCGTATGGACTAAGCAATTTCCCCCATTCTAGACAATGGGCTTACTACTAAACCAACGAATCAGATGGATGTTATTTATATTAATAATATTCATATATACATCATCTGGTCCCAAGCTAAGCAGAATTTGTGTTATGGAAACCAGACAATTGGTATATACTATACATATACTACTTTTCTTAGTAAATATATATACTTACAATAGATAGTCACACCCAGACTCTAGACATACAGACATGTTCATCGCACAAACGTCTGTCTCGGGTGGGAATCAAACTCACTACCTGCGGCGTAAAAAGCAAGTAGGTAACTTACCGACCATGCCACCGGCCCGTATTATTATTTATATTTAAAACTAGTTTTCCGCCCGCGGCTTCGCCCGCGGATGTCTGTTATCGCGCTAGACCTTTAACCTGTTTTTTCGCAGTCGGATAAAACTATCCCTCCCCGGGTCTCGAACTATCTCCATACAAAATTAGTTCAGTAGTGTAGGCGTGTCAACAATATTTTGAAATCGGCAAGCCCCCATAGACATGTCCATAAATCTATAGGAGTTTCATAAAAAATATGTCTCACTTGGTTGTCACATCGGTGAAGGTCGTTTTTCTACGGCTCTTAGACCATAATGTAAGTCTTACATTTAATGTCCAAGAACAAATAAAATTTAAATTCTATTATTCGGATTGAGTTGTCAAACATGTCATTGTGTCAAAATAAAAAGTAATTTAGCAAAAAAGCACGAAGGAGTATTGATATCAACTTCAAAGAAAATCTCCCTCAGAATAATTTCTCAGGCTTCACCCGCGTAGTATTAGGATAAAAATAAAAAAAATGGAAAAATAAGAAACACGTGTTTCATTATATGTTTTAAGCTATATTTATGTACCGAATTTGAAGTGAATCAGACCAAGGACTAAACAGTTCTGCAATATTAATTTTTGACGTGACAACGTCTTATAAATTGGTTTGCCGGGTGACACTTCAAGAAACTGCGTTACGCTCCGCTCACGTTATGCGCTCACAATGAGAGCGAGTGAGAGGCACGCGTCCCTTCCACTCGGGCATGGTTAGCCCGTCTAAGAGCGAGAGAGACAGACATAAAAAGTGAAAGGCACGCGTCCCTTCCACTCGAGCACAGTTAGCCCGCCTAAGAGCGAGATTCTTTGTATAAATTAATGTTTTAAATATAATTCTTTGTATAAATAAATGTTTTAAATTGTTACTATTATTTCATCCTTCTTCCTACTATACGAATGAATATTCACATTAAAATTATTTTACCACTCAAAGTCGTTGTCACGTAAAACTTTCGCCCGTATACCGACTTTACAGGCAACCAATTTTTTTCAAAAAAAGCTCATTTTACGCTCCTCCTGGGGGTAGTTTTGGAAAAAATAAAAAACACGTGTTTCATTATTTTTTTTAAGGTATATGTATGCCAAATTTTGGAATGAATCGGACTTGAGACTATACAGATCCAGAGAAACTTTAATTTTTACCAATAAAACTCATTTTCCACACCCCATGGGGGTAATTATGGAAAAATAAAAAACCCGTATCTCATAATTTGTCTTAAGGTTTATGTGTACCGAAATTTAAATGAATAAAAGTTGCATACAAACTTCACCCTTCTATTTAACCCTCTTAGGGGATGATTTTTGGAAATATTATTAGCCTATGTCCTATTCGAGGGTATACACTACCTACATTTCAAACTTCATTTACTTTGGTTGAGCGGTTATGGAGATACGTGGTAGCAAACCTTCACACACACACACACTTACTTTCGCATTTATAATATTAGTAGGATGTTATGGTGGTACAAATGTGGTATTTTGTTAAGCCGGATTCCAAACTATGACTTAACTTAAATCTTGTAGCGAAAATTGTTAATTAATTAATATGAAGAAATACGGGGGCATCTTGTTGTTCGTCGAATGCCTTTGTATATTCGTGAACTATCACTTGACTCAGTGATGTAGTAAACATTTTATAATGGCGAGAAAATATATTGAGTTGGTGATTGCACTGCAACAAGTGAAATTGTCTACTGTCACAACGACAGTGCAACATCCTAAATCTGCCAAAGTACTGAAAGAACTAATCGAACGACAACCACCCATAAAGCACCAGTGTTCTAGATAATGCAATTCACTTATACATTATTTTAATGAACGCGCCGTAAAATATAAACTTTGGCACACCTGTGATGTGTTTTTATAGACTTAACGATATTTGTAGCGTGTAGTTGGTAGATATTTAACGTGTAATTATTATAAACAATAGAATAACCGGTTAACGCACGGTCTCTTGATGCAATTAACAGTTTCATTATGTTGTCTACTGACCGCACAAGGACGCCTACTACTGTGTATGACGTCTATCTATACTAATATTACAAAGAGGAAAGATTTGATTGTTTGTTTGTTTGTTACGAATAGGCTCAAAAACTACGGGACCGATTTCAATAATTCTTTCAACATTAAAAACCTACATCTTTACTAAGTAACATCTTTTAACTTCGATAATGTAACCCTTGGTGTGAAAAAATAACGAAATAAATCATTATATATCGCGTAAGCTGCGAAAACTATTGACATTAGAGCAAAGTGATGTACTACAGTTTTAAAGAGGCCATAATAATCTACAAAAAGTTCTTGGTACCACATATCTAAATATTTTAGTTACTGTCACAATAACTAATTTTTCAACTTCAAATACGCAATTGTAACACCGTTACAAATTAGACTCAATTATTCGTAACTTAGTATTAATCCTTATCGAAATAAATCATTTAATATTCAGGGGTATATCAGTACCTACTGTAAATTACTTTTGAATTATTTAAATCGGACACACCATTCAAAAGTTATCTTGAGTAAAAGATTTATAAAAATTGAAATTTAAGAAACAGAGCGGTTCTCTCTAATGGATTTTAACCCATAAAAAAGAGGGGTGTTATAAGGTTGAGACGTGTATCTGTGTATCTCTATTTTACCCACTAAAATCTCCCGGGTCTTCCGTGGCGCATTTGTGCCAGAGGGTTACGGGAACCACATGTGACACAACCGGGACCGTTACTTAAGTAGATACCTAACATTTATCTGGGTGTCTATCTATTGCGGCACCATAGCTATTAAACTAATGATTTTGATTATTTGTTTTGCTATAGCAGACTTAATCGAGTGTTCTAAGCATGAAAAGTGAGCCAAGAGTGTGACAAAATGCATGATGATTAAAAATTTCGTCTAATACCGATACCTACCCGTGCGAAGCCAGGGCGGGCCACTAGTAAGTAATAAACCAAATAAACTGCTTTTATAAGTTCTATAGTTATATTTTTTTTTATATAATATAGCCTATAAACGTTATCATTTCTAAATAATTATTTTTATAGTTAGTAATCTATATTTACTCCGAAGGATCTCCGATCTATATTTACTGCTTAACAATTTGGTACGCTTTTAAAGGAATCTGTATGAATCTTAGAAATACCCACAAAGAAAAATATCGTGAGGAAATCGAAATATCTTAGAACAGTTAGAAATTAACATTCGAGGACTTAAGTGACGGCCACCGAACCACACTTGCATGCGGGTGTAGGATAAAGGTTTTAAATCTCCTAATTTCCAAGATATTTAAGAAAAGCCCAAAGCTTAGCAGAGGGCACTAAAGTGTTGTAAATTGTAATTTCCCAGTAAGCCTAAAGTCAAACTTAAAGTTATCAAAGACCTTTAAGGAGGTGAATATCTATGAAATTATGAGGAGTGTAGCGACAATAAATTCCAGTTTGAGCATGATAAAGAGAATGTTTGTAGTATGAGTAACGTTGTACGGGGGCGAATTGAACATAACTTTGCATTACCAAGCAAGCTTCTTATCCACTTACTAGTGTCACACACAAGTAGCTACCTAGAAATTATATTATCATACATTCACTAAACCAGTCTTTGCAACCTTAATATTTAGGGCTTCAGCATGTTTCATTTAGTATAAAACATATATTTATGATACCTAGTGATTCTTGCTCAAGATATCTTTTTATTCATTACTTGTTTTGAAAACTATTAAGGCACTGCACAATTTTTTGACTCATATTGTTCTACACAAGCAAACTAAATCAAATTTACTTTAAATTACAAAATAAAACATTTAGGAACATAATTTAATTGAAGAGAAAGTAGAATCACATCTTGAGTTTTATAAGGACTCTTCTCGATACAGGAAGTCATTGACTCTCGCACGTAGAAATACTGGTGACAAGATGGCCTGGATCGATAGTTACCTGCCTAAGTGGAATTGTTTAAATATTTTTTCCTGAATTTCTAACAAAGCCTAAAAACACTTTTAAAAAAGTATTCGAATAGACGCTTAAAAGAATTAATAAATACACGTTCACGCGACACATATAGTTTTATCCATTTTCTCTTATTCTTTAGGGGTTTTTGTAACTACTGTCTGGATACCTTAGTGAGTAAATGCTCACTTTCGATACGGTAAAGAGAGTAGATCCTTAAGTTAGTAAACTTCAGCATGGCACCGGTATTCCTTGTTGAAAGATTTTACGTTTAAATTAAGAAAAGTCCAAAACACTAGATATGTGTAGATAGCATGTATAAATGAAATATATCAATTGAGACACGGTTCTGAAAATATTTGTAATCTCTAAAACGGATTTCATATTTACGTTAGTGGAAAAACACAATACTTGCGCGTTTTAGGATCCGAACGATGTAGCTCAGGTGTCTCGGAAGGACTTAAGTCCCATTACGTCACATTAAAGTGCGACACACGTCGGATATGGGTTTCCGCAGTGCCGTACTTACACGGCCACCTAAATACCTTCGGTTAATTAGGCCCGGCAGACAGTTAATGGAATGGAAAGTGTGGTTTCTTTCTCTAACGAAGTGTACACGAATCATGGGACTTGTCAAGTACATCATAGATATGAAAACAAATATAATACAGCTAAGTAACAATGTAAATGACTTTAAAACAGTATTAATGGTAAAAATCGTCTGTTTTTATGACAATTTTATATTTTTTCTGAGAGTTTGTTTATTATGTATCATCAGAAAAAGTATAAAATTTATCCAACATTTGTCAAAATGTTTAGCGTGTAAGTACATAACTTACATTGTGCTCTTAGACCATTAAGTAAGTTTTTCATTCAAATAAACAAATAAAATTTAAATTTCGAATTCTATTCATCGCAATGAATTATTAAACATGTCATTGTGTCAAAGAGTAATTTAGAAAAAGGGCACGAAGGAGTATTGATATCAACTTCGAAGAAATTCACCCTCAGAATAATTTCTTAGGTTTCGCCGCCCGCGTAGTATTAGGATAAAAATAAAAAAAGAATTAAAAAATTAAAAACACGTGTGTCGTTATTTGTTTTAAGCTATATTTATACGGAATTTAAAGTGAATCGGACCAAAGACTAAATAGTTCTGGATAATTGTAGTAATGGGGTAGTTTTGAGAAGATAAAAAACGTGATTCATGATTTCTTTCAAGGTTTATATATGCCGAATTTGGAGTGAATCGGACTTGAGACTAAACAGATCCAGAGAAACTTAAATTTTTACCAATAATAATATTATTATTATTATATCTAATTGTGACCACAGATGTGTGTCTCGTTGCATGTAGTTGTGACCCAGGTTTAGTGATTTCGTTATTAGAGCTTTGCGTATCTTCCTTTTTTTAATTTACCAAAGCAAAATACTATGATTCTGTATCCTTTGTGTGTATTCGTCTCACACTTGACAGATTTTATACCTAGTAGGCTAGGCCTATAAAACTAAATAATTTTGTTACAGCGCGTTGCATATTTCCATAAGATTCTTTTTTTTCTACTAACCGTCCCAGCGAACTTGACACCGTCATTGAGATGGTAGTATGTCGCAGACCAACATTAACCTACTCTTTTGGGTAGTGTTAAAAAAAAGGAAACTTCTTTCTTACTTTATGTCGAGTGACAAAAGCAAAACTTGTAAATAAGCTATCCGAGACTTATCAGCAACTGGTAAAAATAGCGCTAATAATACTCTGTATTGGACATTTTAGCACCAACTGCAAACACTTCCACACAAAATAAATTAGTATTACATGTTAGGCTAGTTACTAAATGCTCGTTATACAAGTTTCCAATCAAGGCCGCGTCATTGTTTCCCGTCCGAATTCCAAGCGTTAGATATTATAAACAGTTAATACTAAATCTGATTACGTATGGCTATTTCAATTTACATTAGTTGCCTACTAAAATTATAAGCTTGAAACAAAATAAATATTACAGGGCACATTATTTTTCGGCAATCGATCCTTTGTTCATACAGAAAGAGCGATACTAAACGATAATGACACATGAGTTTGGTGTAAACGGTGTTATACATTGTGGTCATACTTTTATAAAGGTACTATGATAAAAGCGCAGATGGTTGTGACGGGTGGTTGGTGAAGATTCTTGAGACGCGAACGCGGTCGTACAGCTACGTTAATTGAATAAATCGGTGTTTTCTGGATAAGCGCGTTCCATCGTAGACTACATCATTGATTCACATCAGGCAGGTTGAACGCAAGAAAATGAATTATTAAATGTAAACAATTAAATTTATTAATTGTGCGAAGAAAGTTGTGCGGTTGTGGCAATATAATCTGCGCTGGACCAAAAAGCACGAGGTAATATGGATTAAGACTTAGAGACTAGTTTTTCTTTCAAAATGCATAACATTTAGCACCGGATTACCACACTAAATTGATTGTATACATTTTATACAATCTTATGTGACATTTTATCCCTAAATAAAATATATCCGGAAACTAGATAAGTGATAGGAATATTGTAAATTAGATGATCTTTGAAACCCCTAGATATTTTCACACAAAGAGAACATTTAACTTAATATGCAAGATTCTGGGTAAGATGTTGAATGTACCAGACGGGGGCGTGACATTAGAAGTAAATATCCGCACCGCTTCGAGCCGGATATCGAAGTCGAATGCGGATAAAGTGCAATCGTGAATACCTTCCTTTTCTAAGCCACTATACCTAATAGCGTAGTTACCTGCTTTTAGGAGCAGCGGCGGCGCAGCAATACGAGCCTCGTCTTAGATTTATAAGGTTGCGGGTTCGATTCCCAGACGTACTCACACATCTCTGTGTGAAATGCTGCTCAATATGGGTGACATCCGCCAACTCGCACTTGTCCAGTGTGTATGGATTAAGGCCTAAACTCTTTCAACTCGTAAGATAGTCAAGAGAAGAGCCAGTGCCCAGCAGTGGGACACTAAAAAGGGTAAAGTGAAGTGAATAGCGTAGGTACCTGCTTTTAGCAAGTTTTAGAGTACGACAGATAGTGTCCATTAACCTAGCCAGTCTGTCGAAAATCGTCATTTAAGTGCTACAGATATAATGAGATAATAATATAGGTACAGTCTCAGTGAATGCCAAACAGATTTTTAAATTTGGTAAGCTGATACTCTTTTAATTATTAAATAAAAACAGTTGTGGCTGGCTGGAGTAACGTTATCGTAGGCAGATCTTTCTTCTCTAATAAAGATAAAGATAAAGATAAAGATAAATTTATTATTACAAAACAAAATACAATAATATGTTTTAGTGCACTAGTGTTGAAATAAATGTTATCTAAATAATTAGGTATTATCTGGAGGGTAGTGGTCGGTTTTCCCTTTGGCTTTTTTTACATCCTGCTGCAGTAACGTTTGCACGATTGCTGTATCTCGGAATTGACTTAATGGATGTTTATGATTTTTGTATAGAAAATCTGGCTAATTAGGTATAATTTCCACCATAATTCTGTTTTAAGTAATTAAAGCAAATAGAAATATGTTTTAGCACTTCCAATCAGCAAAAATATTCAACTGCAACTATTCTTTACTTTACCACTTGTGTACATTTTTATACCAAACAATATTCTGACGTATCATTCTGTCAATGTTAGAAGGTTGGTATAAAGTTTTATACCAACTTTATAATGATTTATGCGGAGGCATTTTTTGTAAAATTCTAGTTTAGTCCATGAATAAATATATTTTTTCGATTATCTCATTAATTAATAAATGTACAAATCTGAAATTGCACAGGTAAGTGAAACTTCAATTGCGCTCAGTTTATAAGCTTTTAACTCCGTTTAAATTTATAAAGAACTAGTATAAAATATTATCACCTCAGATCACTTAGGTACACCTCTCAATGTATCGACACATCGCTGGTTAAGCCGTGAAGAAAAACCTTTGTAAATTAGTGAATAATTTCATGTTTACAGTATTCATAATTAACATACAATAAATTAAATTATACAAGTCTTGTTTGTTCTTTTGAAACTCCACCAGAAATAAATTTTCTAACATTGACTTTTTACTGAAAATCGCATTAATAGTTCCAGAGACTGAACCAAAAATCAAACTCTTTATAAATTAATATAGATTGATTCGTAAAATTTCACAATCGGACGCCACGGGCACGCCATATGATATTTCGCCAAGCGGTTCAAAGGCTAAGCGAACACGCTTACCATCGAGGGTCACAATAAAAACGCCTACGATTAAAAACGGCGATGTTCAAATTGCTTCTAAAAGAAAAATAAATTTCTCTTTGGTTGTGTAAGTGGCGCAATGGTATTTAATATATAAATATACCTATCTTCCAATAAACAACATCGATTTTGGTATAGAAAAATTAAACAATACTTTGACCTGACTTAAAAACCAAATTAACTCTAAATCTTACACTACCACTATCTACTATTGCTGAAACAAAAAACTAAGGTGCAAGTGACACTAGTGCTTCTAACTACTCTCTGCGGAACTAAGCTACAAGCAAAAAAAAACATTCAACCCCGCAGTTTTACGCATTGTCCAATAAAAACATAACATCACCACTAGTCACCAGTCATGCCAGAGTGAGCAAATGTACCAAGAACTTCACAATAAAAAACAGGCTTATTAAAAAAGAAAAAGGCTAAATATAACACGTCGAGCCAAACAGAGCCTACGTGACTTAATTATAGGTTTCCAAAGGGTCCCATTGGTTGTTGCCACATGTACTTAAGAGTAAATAAATAGCTTAGCTTTACACTAGTAAATAGCTTGAGTTGATTGTATCTATTTTTAGTTTACTGTTTTCAGTGTAGTTATTGTGTATTAGACAAGTTTAAATATATCTATTATTACTAAAAATAAAATTACTATTGCTTGATGTTTTACTGACTAGTTACAAGTAAATACAACAATAAAAAAATACATGAGCAATATTATATTTAGATCAATATTTAATTTTGGATTTTATACCTTCTAACTATGTTAAGGATACGTACACCTTGTTTTTCCTTAGGATGCTGATGTCAACAAATATGGCCGCCTCGTAACCAGACACTATTTTATATAGGGTTGGACCACCATGATTGAATACATTGAATGATTTGTTAAAAGTGACTGAATAGATTTCTAATCATTCATTATTCAGAACCAAGAAACTTTACATCAATAAAACACTGGAATACAATAATAAAGTCGTATCTCAAATGAATCGTTAAAAACAGGAATATTATAAATGTTTAAAAAATATGTAAATATTAAAAAAAGAAACAAGCTATCCTATATTCTTTGATATTTTCCGTCTTTTTCTGGCCAGTTACCAAAATTAAGATGAGGAGTCAAACAAGCTATTTTGTAAACATTTTTATAATCTATAATCTGATATTGAATCTGAGTAGGTTAATGCGGATGCGGGATGAACTCTGGGTTAGTAAATCTGTTGCATTGCAACAATGCAATTGAGCTCCATCATTTTATCATCTGAGATGTGCTTAAGGCATCTATTTCAAGACACAGTATTTATTAGGATTAAGCCTTCTTTCCTTGATTTATGCCATACTAATATTATTACTTTTTTTTTAAATACATGAATTTAGTTGACCCCATATTTATTAAATGGGGTTTCATTCACAACGGTATCGCAAAAGGCGTAAAGCACAAACATTTTCAGTGGCTGCGATTTTCAACAACTTTTTTCCTATCTTTACTATCTTTATTTAGATTTTCTTAATTGTGTGCATATATGCAGCATGCATGACCGCATTAAATATTCAACCCCTTTCACATGATACAATATTAAACCATTTTGACTAAAAATCGATTCACATAGTATTGTCTTAGATTTACGCGAATATCACAGATTGAAATAAAACTACTTTTTAAAGGTAAAATCATTTTCTTTTAAAATCGCGGTTTATTTTAGATTTTAGATCCCGACGTTTCAAAGTCTTTTCAGACTTCATGTTCACGGGTGGACTGAGGTATTTGACGTCGTAAAATATTAATCACAATTATTACCTTCAAACATTAATATTTAAGTTGCGTTACGATTTAAGCAAACTGAGCTCACAGTGTCTTGAATTCTGAGTTGATTTTGCTTGGGTTTTGGTACAAGTAAATTAAGCACTGGGTCCCAAGAAGACCTCAGAATTCAAGACACTGTGAGCCCAGTCAATAATAATTAAATATTTAACGAAGTCATACTGACACCAAATCAATTGAAAATATATCGCAATATCCATACCTCTCTCAATCACACTTCCGCCTAAATCAAACCGGTAGAGTTGACAAAATTAGCAACCAATAGTGGCCAAATATAAATCGTCTAAACGAGTTATTGGAAATCGATAGCTAACTTGCGAGTTACTCGTAGTTAGTGTAGCACTGTCTGCATTCAGTTTGAAACTTGCGTTCACAACTAACAAGTAAAACTAACTGTAAACTAAGCGAACTAATAAATTAATCCAATGTATATGTTGTTTTCAACGTTTACTTGAATTTTCCGATAATTACACGATTAGTTAGCTCGACTTTTTCATTGTTCGCAAATTTGGTTTTCTTTTACAAATATCCTTAAGATCATAAGTTTTCAGTGACATGAGTAGCCGTTGACCAGACTGTACTAGCTAGTCAGGTCCTCGATCGTGGTAACACATCTTTGTTAATTATTTCAGCACCACTGTACAAAACTGGTGGGGAACCCGGTATGTCTTAGAACAAAACATTCAAGGACATGTTATATATCAAAACCACATTTGCCCAGCGTGTTCCTCAACTCTTACACAATACAATTTAAGTGAACAACAATTTAACAATTTAAGAGAAAACGTACCGCTGAACTAAACATAGCGGGCCACAAGCTAGCAGAGGGACACGAAAGGGCTTTTACTTACTTACGTAGGTTCTCAACGAGTTACTTACTATGGGATTCTCTAAGAGAGCGATGGAAGACCCAGAGAAAATTAGAGGGCGATGGCGACTACAAACGATACGGGTGGTGCCAAAAGTATCTACATATCTAGTTTTCTACTTAAATCACTTTTCCATACTCATACATTTTAAAATAATATTATTGGTTTGATATTTTGCGCTGACTCTACTTTTGCTTGGTATTTGGTATGAGTTAGCCCGCCCCATTGTTATTTAAAATGCATAGTATCTGCTTTGAATTGACTAGCAAGATTACACCCGAAGTAACATACATTGCAAGTACACTAAAGCTAGTAAAAAAATGATGGTTTGTACTAATTTTCTTATTATCTAAGACTAGTGGCCAATTTTTTAATTATCATATATTTTATCACACTGTTGGCAGACTTTTCATGCTTATAACACTCGACCAAGTCTGCTTTGGCAAAACGAATACTAAAAATCATTACTTTAATAACTATGGTGCCGCATTAACCTACAAATAGACACCCAGATAAATGTTAGGTTAGGTTAATAAGTAACGGACCCGGTTGTATCAAATGTGGTTCCCGTAACCCCCTGTCTAAATGCGCTAGGGAGATTTTAGTGGGTACCCTTTGGGAGTCTTACATACAAGGGGTATGTGAGACTCCCAAAGGGTACTCAGGTACCCTGAGCACATACGGGGCGAAGGGATTTCCCCCCGGTAAAGGAAAGGTACTTAAGGACCACATACACTTTACCCAGACGTGGTGGTCCATGTCCCCTGTGATTCGGCCAAATGTCAGGATATTTAAACTGTCTTGGATCGCGCACGAGGTTGCTACGGGATCCTGGAGGGGATGGATCTTGTTGCTGGCTTGATTTCTCAATAATCAAATGAACGAAGGCTAAGTTTAAATGATGACGAGTTACCGCGCGAGACAGACCGAGAATATGTGCATAAGCGGAACGCTCCATGCCGCGATGTCACGCACCTAGACGCGCGGAGCTGCACGCTGCGCTAATATAAACAAGCAAGCATTTTGCTTCTACGTAACTTATTTTAATGAATCACTGCACTCAATCAACAAACTTGACATACAATGACTGAATATTAGAATTTACAACACTGACGAGCTTTTAAATAATTTGCAATTGAATGTATGTTAGTTCGGGTGGAATCTTGCATCTCTTGATCATAATATCATAAACCGATTGATCTAATATTTTGTATATACTTTTGGTTTGGATGACATGCATGGTTGGGCTGTATGACGATACACCCAAGATTTTAGAAAAGTTTGTTTGAATGCTCTTCTACAATATGGGTAATGATAGAGCTCCCCGAGACGTCTTTGTAATGCATTTAAACAAAGAGTTTGTTATTTAAGTTTTTTTTTACTTTTAATTTATTGGTTGAACGTTAAAATAAGCTAAAGTTTGGTCACATTGACAACAAATCCGTTCAAATCGCAAAACCTCGTCTCGGCCAAATTAACGGTACCTATTTTTAGCACTAGTTATAACTGAAATTAGAAATAATAAAATATGTTCTTTTAATCGGGAATCGTAAGCATCATCAAGCATCGACACACTTAAGTCATTTATCTCAACAATAAAATAACTGATAGGTAATTACCGCATAATTTCTAGTTTATTACATTCGAAGTTTTATTACATTTTCAAGCTTTAATAAGTATTATTCGAACTTAATAACATTATAACGTTCAATACTCAATAACTTTATTGCTTTACCATAAGTAAGAAGATGCTTAAGTGGTAGGTGCTTATTATAATATAATGATTATGGACCCTGTTGGGCACAGCAAAAGTGTTAGACGAGAGGCTCAACTTGTTATAATGTTCCAAGTAATATTTTGCTACCTAACATCGCAATTTCAGGGCAGGTGCGCTCCACTGACATACAAAACTTCACAAAGCACACGAACATGAGAATAGAAGGCGCGTCACTTTTATTTGTCTTGCTCAATCCATTAGTCACGATCAATTAAGCATTAGTACTGAATGCGAACGTCGACACTTACAATAATAACTAGGTTCCCGTTTGCGACTTAGCCCACGTGGACTATTTTATAAATTTCCTCTTCCCTACCATTTCAACTTCACGAGGGATATTCTAGTCCTTTCTTAGCGGACCTCTCGAACTCGACTGTAATACGTAAACGAATGATAATTTGCTTTTCTGCTAAATTTTGATTCTAAGTCTTGGCACAGCGATAGTAGGTAGGTTGAGTATGGGCGACTTTTACAAACACTACATTTAGAACTGTCCCAAAAGCCGCGAGAGTGTATTAAGTCTCATCGCAATTTCACAAATATCGAACTGGCAAAATACCAAAAATTCATAAAATGCGTGCACATTAAGTGTGGTCATGTATCGGGTAATTTTGTGTATTTTGTGGAAGTGTAATTTTTTTATATATTTTGAAACAGGCTTCCGCTTGACTACAATTTGCCTGATGTTAAGCAATGATGTAGTCTACGATGGAACACCGATTATGTCAATTCACTCTTGATCACTGCATTTAAAACAGACGATAAGCTAAATCGCACTACGGACAATAAACACATGACATTAAACAACGAATACACAAGCAAACCACAATCTTAGATTCCCGAGTAAACCAATCAGTTGGAATTGAAAGTAAATTGAATAGGTGAAGATGGCAATCGCCACGTTCGTTCATATTTGCAGTCGGCGTCGGCACACATACGTTTAACGGACTATTCTCAATCTCCGTTCAACATGCACGGTTTTACAGATAAACATGTTAGGCGTAACTATAAAATACCAATAGATTTTAATCATTATGCACGCAATACCAAACGAGGATTTATATGTCCTCAGCCTCGTCATTGTCGAATACATGCGCTCTCGACGATCACATGACAAGCTAGTTCCAGAAGTATGCTGCAAGCGTATATGTCGACTTGTAAATAATTACGCATTTGTCGCATCCATCCCACTCTTCAAGTCTACGATAAAAAGTATTTTGTAGTAACTCTAAATTAAAAATTTAATAACCCTAGGCCATAATTTTTTTTAGCTAAGAACACTAACGACTAATTCACCTTTCAAACAAAAACTAAATAAATAATTGGTTCATCCGTTTGGGAGCTACGGTGCCACAAACAGACACGCACAGACACATCAAACTTATAACACCCCGTCGTTTTTGCGTCGGGGTTTATAAATATGGACGCCAGAGTTTTAATATTCATTGAAACTACGAAAAGATCAAATTATCAACATATTGAACATTTATTATCACATTTGTGAACATATTCCATGTCAATACGTGATAGCACGTACGGTTGGAATATTGATTAATTTTCTTTGTTTCGGGGCGTGACGTTGAATCTATCACAGCACATCCAGGACAAAGGGACGGTATTCCGTTTATTAATTAACTATTCGCTGCCTCTATCGCACGAACAAATATGAACATTGCTTAGTTGATCAAGTTAAAATTTTCGTTTAGATTTTCACGAGATCCATGTAGTTACTTATGTATTTAAATCAATTGATTTGCTAAAGCTGGAACAGAGGCGCGTTCCTTTTTCGAGGCCTGGACACAAGTGAAGTGAAAAAGGATGCGGATATTTTTTAGTCAAAGTTGATAGGTAACCTACGTATTTTATTTCTCTATTAAAGTAAATTTTGATACTGTTATTCAGTTAGGTCCATAATCTTGCCCGTTGTAATATTAATCAATTAGTTAAGGTCAGATGAAACTAAATATAAATATTTCACACACGTCGTTCTTAAAAGAAAGCGTTTGCAATACCTAATTATTACATTCTTGTAACGAACAACAATTCATGGGAATTAGCTGTTACGTACTCCGTCGAAAGTGAAATGTTTACACTATATTATTACGAAGAAACCATGGACATATTTTTACTATTATCCTACTAAGAAAGTGTGTGTATGTGGGAGTAAATGTTTGTTACTACGTATCTCTATAACCGCTCAACCGATTTTAATGAAATTTAAAATGTTGGTAGTGTATATCCTAGAATAGTACATAGGATAATAATATTTTCAAAAATCATCCCCTAAGAGGGTTAATTAGAGGCATGAAGTTTGTAAGAACTTTTTATTCCTTGGTCCTATTTACTTAAAATTCGGTACACATAAACCTTAAGACAGACACACACTTACTTTCGTACTTATAATATTAGTAGGATAGGATAGGATAGGATAGGATGAAACTCTTATAGAATTAGGGACATGCCTAAGGGAGCTTGCCGATTTCAAAATGTTGCTTACCTACACGCCTACACTACTAAACTAATTTTGTATGGAGATAGTTCGAGACCCGAGAAATGTAGTTTTATCCGACTGCAAAAAAGAGGTTAATGGTTTAGCGCGATAACCGACATATGCGCGGGCGGAGCCGCGGGTGGAGGCATTCAGCACCTTCTGATTGACCCCTTTTAGGCCCTTGCTCTGGAGGACGACCAACCTAATGCTGTGTAACACAGACTCGAATTGGGCGCTAATGTCGGCCGCCACCATAGTCTGAAGGGAGTGCGGTTAACTGGGGAGATAGATCAGAACCAGGAGAAGGACATAGGATACTTTTTATGCCGTCGTGGGGTTCATTTGTTAAAAAGGTAGAAACTCCTTAAATATACAAACTCCTTTCTGGGATGGCAAGACACTCATACTAAAAAATAATAATAAAGCGACAAAGCTTTTGTAATCATGTAGACATATCTACACTATTAAATAGAGGAAAGATTTGATTGTTTGTTTGTTTGTTTCTTACGAATAGGCTCAAAACCTACTAGACCGATTTAAAAAAACTCATCAACCATTAGAAAGCTACATTTTAACAGAGTAACATAGGCTATATAACATGCTAAAATAAATTAGGGGTCTGTATGAAAAGTGCAAATAATAATAATTATTTTTCTAGATCCAGCACAGATGCTTAAATTTTCATTTCGCCAACGCTGACTTGGTCGAGTGTTCTAAGTTCTGACCATGAAAAGTCTGCCAGAGCGTGTGTCAAAATTTAAAGTTATAATATTTTTGTCTAATACCTATGACTACTCGTGCGAAGTCGAGGCGGGTCACTAGTTGTACATAAATTGATGCAGTTTGTTTAACATCACAGGAGAGATTTGAACTTACGAATGATCTGTCGATGTTTAGTTCGACATCTCTCTACAACAGTGTACCAAACACAATGATTCAAATTTCAATCAATTGGATTCATTATGTTGCTTAATCAATATTTTTAGAGTTATGAATCATAGAAGTAGGACTGTAAGAACCAATATGTTAATTTCGCATTATTCCTGAAAAAAACGAATTACTTACATCCAATTGAAAGTATAAATATGGGAGTTATTTTTAGCTTTACTGGTATAAAAACAGTGTAAGTTCTATCGATGATTCTAGAACACAGAAACTAAGCAAAACCGAACGAAACAATGCTCGCAATTGTTGTTCTTTTGAATGCTATCTGACACATTGTGTGCTTATATCTCAAACTTGGATGGCGTCGATGCAATAAAATTAGAAACGAAGAAATTTAACTACAGGTATCATCTAAGAAATTAATTAAGAATTTTAAGAGAAACAAAATGGACTTAATCGGATATGACATTTCTATGAAGCTGTGAAATTGTTAGGTTATACTGAATACTTTAGACCCTCTATTTCGCTCTAGTGCTTTCCATGATGAGGGGTGTATTGGAGCTACAAAGGCATGACAGCGTATCATATTCGCAATTTACTTGTTTAGGTATGACCTTTGACTTTTGCAAGAATTGACCGAAATTAATGCCCTCATCATTGAGCGTTTCAACCAGACTATTAAGTTTTCTTCTATCTCTATTATACTTTATCTTTAAACTATATCTATATAATTTTGACCGAGTTTCGATTCTGCCGAATGTTTCGGCACTTTCTATGCCGAAACCGAATCTGGCACCGATACTGACTTTTTCTGACAAAACTTGCCGAAACCAGAACTGAATCTTCGATCGGTCATTACTAAAATCTCGAATAAAAACGAATCAATATTGTAAAACGATACTAGCAAGGAATAACATCGTAGGTAACATTTTTATTAACAACATGGCAAGGAACGAGCACGCGCGTCTAAAATAAAAAAAAATACGCTTCGGTTTCGGTTAATCTTACAATTTTGATGCAAGGAGAGAATAGCTACACTTTAATGATTATTTTATATTAAGTATCATATAATCTTTTTTGAGTTACAATGACATACCACAAAATAATTAAAATAAACATAATTATTAGATTGTATAAAATGAGATTATTACACAGACGTATAATCGCAAAAATTGTATGCGTGACCTACAATTGATGAAATGTATTAATTACACAATAATGATAATGGTGTGTAACTAAATATACCACCTTATAAACTGCAGTTGACTCATTAATTACGATGATTTTAGAGTTATTAAAATCCGGCGTAAAATAAAAATCCGCATATTTTGTGCACCAAGTAACATTAGTAACTCAAAACTAACAAAACATAAGTTACAATATTATTCTTTGCAACTGTCGATAAAATCTACTAAGTTAAATACGAATCAAGGAAATATATACCTACCTACGTAACTTAACTACTCACCTAGCTGCGGATGAAATGTTCGTACAAATCATAAACAGTAGGTAGGTACCTAAACTGTATGATTCTATTTCAAATTTAAATGGACAGAGAACTGCTAAATTCGTGTATAAAGAGTACACAGTAACAGTTTTATAGCACCGATCAATTATCGACAAACGATAAACCGTAAGTTTACTAACCCATATGTTCAAAAAGCGTTAAGATAAAACTCGTCCCAGTTACCTCATTCGTGACATCATTAGAAGCAACAGTTTGAATATTTCTTCACTTTCCTGTTACATAACAGAATATAGTTCGCTCCTCAAAAGCTGTCATTGGAGAGCATTGGTTTGAATAATATCATTTAAAAAATATACTACACTTAGAGCGCTCCGATAAAAGTAGATTGCCACAAACAGTCTTGGAGTACTTCCTTTAGAAAAGATCTTTGGACAAGCAATAGCGGCAATTTTATCGAATTGAACTATACATGAGTACCGCTACATACTTTTGTAAACCATTACCCTATATTTGATGAAATCTCAAAATCATACTTCTAAAAGTAGATTGATTGTTTTTTTTTAACTTCCCATAATTGGACGCAATTAACGCGCTAGAAGAGATTTACTGTTTGTGTGCAGCTAACTGGTCAATAAATAATGTTTATTTGTTAGCAAATACTGATGATGACGACGGTCTATATGAGCCGTAACAATTCTACTTACAATCATTTAACTACAGTCGCGAACGTTTATTCCTAGTTCCTTAGTTTAGAATCTCATCAATAACATATTTGATTTATCTGAATAGTTATTATTATTTGTGTCTAATATTTCTTTTTAATCTAATAGACAGACGAAATAATATTTTCATTTTCGAATCCCGGGCCCCAATTCTGGCGCTTTAGACATATAGGTAACTCTAATAGATTTGTCTACAACAGAATTTGTCCAAAGCGCGCAAATGTCGAAAAAATGGGGGATATCATTGAAAAACAAAAATATCGCGATGTTTGATTGAGAAATGTCATCAGAGATAAATGTCTAAAGCGCGAGAATCGGGGCCAAGGAATCATACCTATATTTTTTAACCTGAAAACGTTGATTTAAACTCTTCTATATTAGCACGGGACTGTGTTTAGGTAATGTTTAAGTAGGCGAACTACCATTTGGGGACCCCTTGAACGCCGAGTACATGTAACTAGTAAATTATTGAATAGAACTCTGTAGTGTTTGACTCGCACTTAAACTCGACCGACTCAGCCATTTTAGTGCAAGTACTTATGCACTATCCGGTTAACCGGACAATCTGCCATAATGAAAATTTATAGAAGGTATACCGCAGTGCAGCAGAGCCATTAACTGTATTGAATAATTGGGTAATCGCAGAGTACTAAACAAATCGTACATGTACTATAACATATAAAGACTTTAGGGAGTACATTCTACTCGGTGCATGTGATCTAAGAGTTACTGATACCTGAATGGTATCTCTTCTCATTATGCGTGACTCGGCGATGTGTGCGTCGATTCCGGGTATACTGCCGACTGCTGCCTCCGTCGCCGCGAGGTCCACGAGGCGGTTGGCTTGCTGCATTCAGAACATGGCTAATGTTGGCAACCAAATTTGATGCTCTACCTTACCTGCCATTTTATTTCACAAATGTTTGCATTCATAATAACAACAACTCATTATCATCTTAATGGAAACTGTTATTTCAACTAATCAATACGACATACCTACTAACTAATGTCCCGATGTACTAATAGAAATTCTATTTCGATAATACAACGGCTTTATCATAATATAATACAGCAATATGATTCCTGACGAAAATAACGAGCTAGTAATACTACGATATGGGTCAAATGTCGGTAAAAGGCGATTTCAAATTATGCTATTTTTAACACAAAATGAAACATCAATTATGCTCTTTCGAACAAAATTATAGAGCTAGTAATCATAATTGCTGAGTTACTTTTTTACTATACGTTATACCTATACATTTATCAAATACAGTATTAAAATTTGAAAATGCCTTTCAATACTAACATATTGTACAAAACAAAATTGAACCAGGACAGAAATAAAATAAAAACTTAGCAATACGTATTAGCGGTGTATGGCCTGTATGGTAATAAATTGTAACATATTGTTTAGTGTCGAGGTTATCATGCGGGATCAACGACCCCGCCAGCTGATAATGTACGTAGAGTATCAGGTACCGCAATGCAGGCCCGAAAACTATATCTATCTTTGAGCAAAACTGTGTGTTTTATACCTAAACAAGGTCTGCAGTTTGGCAGAGTTCGATACTTTAAATTTAATATTTAAACATCACATATGGAGTACATAAGTGTCGCCTAGTTGATAAAATTCGGCATAATGAAATGTATATTAGGTATTATGTAGACATAACGTATTTTACAACTAACTTATACCTAATCAGACATCCTACTAATATTATAAATGCGAAAGTAAGTGTGTGTGTGTGTGTGTGAAGGTTTGTTACCGCGTATCTCCATAACCGCTCAACCGATTTTATTGAAATTTGAAATGTAGGTAGTGTATACCCTAGAATAGGACATAGGCTAACAATATTTTCAAAAATCATCCCCTAAGAGGGTGAAATAGAGGGGTGAAGTTTGTATGCAACTTTTTATTCCTTGGTCCTATTCATTTAAAATTCGGTACACATACACCTTATGACAAATAATAAGATACGGGTTTTTTATTTTTCCATAATTACCCCTATGAGGTATGGATAATGAGTTTTATTTGTAAAAATTAAAGTTTCTCTGGATCTGTATAGTCTCAAGTCCGATTCACTCCAAATTTGGCACACATATACCTTAAAAGAAATCATGAAACACGTGTTTTTTATTTTTTCAAAACTACCCCCGGTGGGTGCTAATTGAGTTTATTTGGAAAAATAAATATTCCATAACTGTTGAGTCCTTGGTCCAATTTCCTCCAAATTTGGTATAAATAAAGCTCAAAACAAATAATGAAACACGTGTTTTTTATTTTTTAATTTTTTTTTATTTTCATCCTAATACTAAGCGGGCAAATCCTGAGAAATTATTCTGAGGGTGATTTTCTTCAAAGTTGATATCATAACTCCTTCGTAATTTTGATCAAAATTACTTTTTATTTTGACACAATGACATGTTTGATAACTCAATGCTACGAATAGATTTCGAAATTTAAATTTCATTTCTTATAAGTATGGTCTAAGAGCCGTAGTATTTTTAAGAAACGCCTATTTATTTATGGATATATGGATGGGCGCTTGACGATTTCAAAGTGTTGCTTACGGAGTGTAACTACTGAACTAATTTTGTATGGAGATTGTTCGAGACCCGGGAAACGATAGTTTTATCCGACTGCGAAAAAAGGGATTAATGGTCTAGCGCGATAACCAACATCCGCGGGCGAAGCCGCGGGCGGAAAACTAGTATTTTATAGTTTTCTTTTGATTCCAATCCGATTCTCTAATAATTATAAGATCTAACGATTCGATAACTATGCTATGTAGTAATTTATTTTTATAAGTCAGTTAAAAATACATTTATTAGAGGCCTGAGATACATTTACCAAATAGGAATTTTAGCGCTAGTTATTATTGTTCTTGTTGGAATGAACACTAAGGCAAAATTAAACTAAGGCATTTCGGGTAGTGCTTGAGACTTAGTATTACATTGGAGAGTGGACAATGCAAACAAATCTAAAAATACCAAATCCCCTGTGGGCTACAGATAGGACATAGAAAAAGAGATAAACAACATGGGCACATCGCATCAGTGTAATGGAACGTAGTTGATCTCAAGTATCGTATCAAAAGATTTAAAATTTAAATAGCTATAAAATTATTCCATTGAAGGATGGCGAGGATAAGTATTTAACTTTAGACTAACCTCACCTTCCGTGACTGCGTCATGTATGGTGTACCGAAATATCTCCAAGGAAAATTACCACAATAAAAGAGTACAAAGTATTGCTATTGCAGTGGTGGTAGTAACCTCTTAAACAAAATGAGCGGCAGAAAGGGGGAAGAAGACAAGAGTCATGTTAACTAATTCTGAAGTAGGTTCTATATCTGCCCTGAAGCATTTTATTTGCTTCTTATATTAGGCTTTAGTTTCCTACTATACCCTAGAATAGGACATAGGCTAATAATAAATCATCCCCTAAGAGGGTTAAATAGAGGGGTGATGTTTGTATGCAACTTTTTATTCCTTTATTCATTTCAAATTCGGTACACATAAACTCTAAGACAAATAATGAGATACGGGTTTTTTATTTTTCCATATTTACCCCCATGAGGTGTGGAAAATGAGTTTTATTGGTAAAAAATTAAGTTTCTCTGGATCTTTTTAGTCTTAGGTCCGTTTCACTCCAAATTCGGCACACATATACCTTAAAAGAAATCATGAAACACATGTTTTTTATTTTTCAAAAACTACCCCCAGAGGGACTGTAAAATGAGTTTATTTGAATAATTAAATATTCCAAACTGTTTAGTTCTAATATAAATATAGCTTAAAACAAATAATGAAACACGTGTTTTTTATTTTTCCAAATATTTTTATTTTTATCCTAATCCTATCCTCCCGCGCAGAGAGAAGCATGAGAAATTATTCTGAGTCTGATTTTATTCGCTGTTGTTATCAATAGATACTCTTTCGTGCTTTTGATTTAAATTACTCTTTATTTTGACACAATGACATGTTTAATAACTCAATGCGATGAATAGAATTCGAAATTTAAAATTTAATTGTGCTTGGAAATTGAATGAAAAACTAACTATGGTGTAAGAGCCGTAGAAAACGACCGTCACCGGTGTGACAACTATCTGAGACATTTTTTATGAAACTCCAATAGATTTATGGACATGCATAGGGGAGTTTGCCGATTTCATAATGTTGCCTACACGCCTACACTACTGAACTCATTTTGTATGGAGATAGTTCGAGACCCGGGAAAGGATAGTTTTATCCGACTGCGAAAAAAGAGGTTAATGGTGTAGCAACCGACATTCGCGCTGGCGGGAAACTAGTATTAAATAAATCATATAATAAACCTACGTCTCAAAAAGATAAAGCATATTTTCATTTCATTGTAATGACAAAGTGTAGCAAATTTCATTGGAATCTGTCTCCGTAAGTAACTACGTATTATACATCCTCACATACTTTCATATCGATACTAATATTATACAGAGGAAAGATTTGATTGTTTGTTTGTTTGATTGTAATGAATAGGCTCAAAAACTACTGGACCAATTACGAGAATTCTTTCACCATTGGTAAGCTATATCTTTACTGAGTTACATAGTAACATCATAATATGTTAAAAAAAATAGGGATCTGTATGAATACTTCGATAATGTAACCCAAGGTGTGAAAAAATTAACGAAAAAAAAAACATTATATCGCGTACGCTGCGGAAACTATTGACATAGCAAAGTGATGTACATACTACAGTTTTATAGAGGACATAAATATCTACAAAAAAGTCCAGGGTCCCATATACCTAACTATTACATTTACGTCACAATAACTACTTTTTCATCTTAAAATATGCAATTGTAGCGTCGGTACAAATTAGTCTACATTATTCGTACCTTGGTAATACAGGGAGTATCTAAATATATCACTTAATATTCAAGCGTATTCAGTACCTGAAAATTACTTTATGACATAGCTTTCAAAAGTTTTGGCAACATGTCTTGGTTTCAAAGGGATTTTCGGTACTAAACGGTACAAAATCGCAAGAGGCAGCTAGTAATTAATAATTTGGTCATACTTTTTGGAGGATTCATGCATTATAAACAGTTAAGTATCTCTTTGATTGAAACAATAAAATTATTGTTGACGAGATGTCGATGATATAGACACTAATGATTCGAAAATTCATTACCCATGATCAGACAATTAAAACATTGCACACGGAACTACATATCTAATAATATCTCTATTTATTTTTAAAGTTCCGTACATCATAAGCAAAAAAGTACCAATAGAGGATTCACTAAGTCTGTCTGTTTAATTTACGTCGGTCTGTCAAGACCTTCTTTTAAACACCGACGAAATGTGGTGATATAAGTTTGATGTCTGTAAACTGAGTGACCTCGTCGTGGATAAACGTGTGGACCGATTTAAGTGCGTGTTTTTTTTTAAAGCTGAAGCTATCGAGATGCTCTTTCTTAGCTACATTTCGAGAAAAGCTGCTCAGATACATTTATTTCAATGTTTAATTGATTTCTGGAGAGCCAAGATTAAATCATTACCACTATCAGAAAATTCAATTTCCAGGTAAAGGCAAACAATAGAAAAAAATACGTTATTTTTGTATTTAGGTACTCGTAAAGATAATGTAGGTTAAAGTTCATCACAGAACCATGAAAGTTAAACATTAATAAATTCTAAATGAAAAATTAAATATATACTTGTTAACATCAAATTAAGACGGAATCCTCAATGCGCTGATTCGATTCGCGCTTGGTCGGTTTTTTTTATCGGAACCAGCCTTAATGATCTTAGACTAATTGAGTAAAAATATTGTATCCATTAGGGAGCAACTTAGCAATCGTACCAATCAGTAATTTTCTTTCGAAGCGACTGCACAAACAATGTGGATCATTATAACGAACCAATACATCCAAATACTTACTTTCTTTGAAACTTTTTTTTTCAGATGAAGAGTGATAATGACAGAGGTTGTGCTGTACTTTTACACGACTGTCAAGTTTGTGTTACTTTTTTCGCACCTACCTATCATCTTTATTACCACGTACCTATCTTTCTCCTACGTAACAGCTGAATGAATTGCGACTAGCAAGGCATCATTAAATTTGTTTCCGATAGCCAATGTTCCTAAAACAAAAATGGCGGATTTTTTACGCTAAATAGCAGGTTGTTAAGTTGTATTTCATGTAATTTGAAATAATAAATAAGCAGTTTTAAATTATAGCTGCTTGTGTAACCAGTTTATTGGTTATATCTGCATTACGTTCATAACTAACCTCAGTTCTTAAGACAGTTATTAACAGACGACCCGTGTCTGGCAGTGGGACACTTAAGAGCTGTTAATTTTATCATTTCCAATTTGTGCTAAAGCTAATTTCATACGTACTACTAAATTTTTTTTTACATTTTCCAAGTAATAAGTTCGTACAATGTTTCAACATTATTTCTTTTTGCATTGTTTTGTTTTAAACATTGTATGACATACCTCGACGTATAATGGAATATTTAATATCAGTTAGATCTCGCTGGCCTGTCGGTCGTTACGTTTCACTCATTAAAAAACCTCGATGGATTCTCACGCAACGCTACTAATGTACATAATGGTACTACTGATAACTACGTACCTGGGTCTAACATAACAAAAAACTGTACCGTTCGTTTAAACGGCGGTAATTTTAAATACACACATCAAAAGTCTATACCTTTTCAATCTTAGTATTGGTGTAGTTATAATACTGTTGAAATTTAATGAAGTTTTACTGTTTTAAAAATTTGTATACATGTTGTAGTTGTAACCGCCCCACAACTTACATGTTCATGAGTCTTCTAACAACTATCGTAAGAATCCTACACTAATTCACATCTAATTAAAAATAATTTTTAACCTAGTTAAATGTTAGGTATCTACTCGGTTGTGTCACATGTGGGTCTCCCGTAACCCCTTGGCACAAATGCGCCACGGAACCTCCGGGAGATTTTCTTGGGTACCCTTTGATAGTCTCACATACCCCTTGCCCTGACGACACACGGGGCGAAGGGATCTATACAGGATTTCCCCCCGGCAAAAGAAAGCACTTAAGTCATAGACCACATACACCTTTGGCGCTCTGCCTACCCAGACGTGATGTTACATTCATTTACTTAAACAGGATTCATATAAATTTTAACACACTCTTGGCTGACCCGGAAAGAAGTAATAGACCAAGCTAGATTTCTCATCATCACATACCTACACTCTTAGTGCTGTCTACCCCGTAAGGGATATAGTCGTGGTGTTACATTTATTTACACATACAAGAACCGATTTCACTAATTCTTTTTTAAAAATATTCCTTTAAGTACGAGGATGGTTCTTACGCAGAGAAAAAAAAAAAGACGGGTTGCACTCCGGGAGTGCCGGCAGAAGTGAAAACATTCGTGCAAGCGCCCTGCGCTGCCTAAACGAAACAGTAGGCCCAGGCATACATTTTCGCCGCGCCGTAGAGAGGGGATAGCTGTCTACTCTCCATCCGTCTTACGCTTTTTCGATCAGGTCACGTGTCCTGACGCGAGTTTAAGATTTTATACCCATTACAGAAAAAGTGCTCAACGCCGCTAAAGAAGTTTTCACTTCAAAAAGAAAATTTAGAAAGCGAACAAGTGCCGAAAACCGCATTAGATACCTATCCTACTAATCCTACTAATATTATAAATGCGAAAGTAAGTGTGTGTGTGTGTGTGAAGGTTTGTTACCGCGTATCTCCATAACCGCTGAACCGATTTTATTGAAATTTGAAATGTAGGTAGTGTATACCCTAGAATCGGACATAGGCTAATAATATTTTTAAAAATCATCCCTTAAGAGGGTTAAATAGAGGGGTGAAGTTTGTATGCAACTTTTTATTCCTTGGTCCTGTTCGTTTAAAGTTCGGTACACATAAACCTTAAGATAAATAATGAGATACGGGTTTTTTATTTTTACATAATTACCCCCATGAGGTGTGGAAAATGAGTTTTATTGGTAAAAATTCAAGTTTCTCTGGATCCGTATAGTCTCAAGTCCGATTCACTCCAAATTTGGCACACATATACCTTACTAGTTTTCCGCCCGCAGCTTCGCCCGCGGATGTTGGTTATCGCGCTAGACCATTAATCCCTTTTTTCGCAGTCGGATAAAACTATCCTTTCCCGGGTCTCGAACAATCTCCGTACAAAATTAGTTCAGTAGTGTAGGAGTGTAAGCAACATTTTGAAATCGTCAAGCCCCCATAGGTATATCCATAAATCAATAGGCGTTTCTTAAAAATACTACGGCTCTTAGACCATACTTATAAGAAATGAAATTTAAATTTCGAATTCTATTCGTAGCATTGAGTTATCAAACATGTCACTGTGTCAAAATAAAAAGTAATTTAGATCAAAATTACGAAGGAGTTATGATATCAACTTTGAAGAAAATCGCCCTCAGAATAATTTCTCAGGCTTTGCCCGCTTAGTATTAGGATGAAAATAAGAAAAATTGAAAAAATATTAAACACGTGTTTCATTATTTATTTTGAGCTTTATTCATACCAAATTTGAAGGAAATCGGACCAAGGACTAAACAGTTATGGAATATTTAATTTTTACAAATAAACTCATTTAACACCTCCACCGGGGGTAAAATTGGAAAAATAAAAAACACGTGTTTCATGATTTCTTTTAAGGTATATGTGTGCCAAATTTGGAGTGAATCGGACTTGAGACTATACAGATCCAGAAAATCTTTAATTTTTACCAATAAAACTCATTATCCACACCTCATAGGGGTAATTATGGAAAAATAAAAAACCCGTATCTCATTATTTGTCTTAAGGTTTATGTGTACCGAATTTTAAATGAATAGGACCAAGGAATAAAAAGTTGCATACAAACTTCACCCCTCTATTTAACCCTCTTAGGGGATGATTTTTGAAAATATTGTTAGCCTATGTCCGATTCTAGGGTATACACTACCTACATTTCAAATTTCAATAAAATCGGTTGAGCGGTTATGGAGATACGCGGTAACAAACCTTCACACACACACACTTACTTTCGCATTTATAATATTAGTAGGATAAGAAATCATGAAACACGTGTTTTTTATTTTTCCAAAACTACCCCCAGCGGGGGTGTAAAATGAGTTTATTTGGAAAAAGTAAACATTACATAGGTAACTGTTTAACCCTTGGTTCGATTCACTTTAAATTCGGTAAAAATAAAGCTTAAATTAAATAATGAAACACATATTTTTTTATATTTTTCCATTTTTTTTATTTTTAACCTAATACTATGCGGGCGAAGCCTGAGAAATTATTCTGAGTGCGATTTTCTTCGAAGTTGATATCAATACTCTTTCGTGCTTTTGATTTAAATTACTCTTTATTTTGACACAATGACATGTCTGATAACTCAATGAGATGAATAGAATTCGAAATTTAAATTTTATTTCTTCTTATAAGTATGGTCTAAGAGCCGTAGTATTTTTTAAGAAACACCTATTGATTCATGGATATACCTATGGAGGCTTGCCGATTTCATAATGTTGCTTACACTCCTACACTACTGAACTAATTTTGTATGGAGATAGTTTGAGACCCGGGAAAGGATAGTTTAATCCGACTACGAAAAAAGGGATTAATGGTCTAGCGCGACAACCGACATCCGCGGGCGAAGCCGCGGGCGGAAAACTAGTTATTTATTATTGGTTATATTCGGTAGGTCTGAGACCCGGCAGATGGCACTGCTTTACCGGGCAGAACGACGTCTGCCGGGTCCGCTAGTATATATATAAAAATCAATGCCACTTTTCGTTGTAATTTTTATAACTCAAAAACGGGCTTACCTATTCAAACCAAATGTTTAGGCATTGTTCGGACTATTTAGCAGATAGTTTATGTGAAGTTTGCACAAAATCGGTTGAGCTGTTCATTATTTAACACATTTTTTGTAAATTGTTGAGTGGGCTGAAGCTACCCGGGCGAAGCTGGGGCGGACCGCTAGAAGTATCATAATTATAACCGTAAGTAAGTGAAACTGAGATTACGCTTAACTATACCGCCTATTGTAAAATAACAGATATATAATTATTAACAGTATTTTTTAACAGTATACAACCCCCAACAGTACAGAACAAGGGTACACTCGTAGCTACGTACAGTGTAAAGGTGCACCTCTAACAGTCACTTACTAAAATTACTCTTTCAACTGCAAGAGATGTAATAGATAGTACGTCGAGTCTGGCAGGGAACCCATGCAAAATGCACATTAGCTACACCAGCTCTTCAATTTCGCAAAAGCTAGATGAGAGTAGCCGCGGATCGTGCGCATTGTCATGCTTTAGGAGAGCTTTATGTCATGGTCGACCGAGACTTATGTCTGATGGATGATGGTGAAGTATGTAAGATTATATCACGCACAACTGTACTTTTAATATAGGTGGACAGTACAACGGAAATTCTCTAATAACAATATAGATTGGCGTCAAAAAGACGCAACAGATTTCTCTAAACATTTTACAATATTTCTTCAGACTTAACATTCAATTTCATCCAAATAAGTTTCAATTTGGCCGGTTAGTATTAATTACAGATCCATCACGTTTTACCGCAGGCCAAGGTTATAATGAGTGTTTTGTGGGCCGAATCGCACCGCAAGCAAATAGGTAATAGGTAAAGCGGTAACATTTCCAAAGAATCGTTACTAGCATTAGATCAAGTGCCATATACGAAATAGTACCGAGGTGATAAAGTGTGGTTGTGTGTGTACAAACTAAGCCAAAATTAACTAAAAAGGGGAAGGGAAACAAAATAATCTATATATAAACAAACCGCTATCGACGGCAGCTGGACAGAGGCTGTTCGTTTGGATTAATTTTCCGATTCAGCTACGAACGAAGGCCGACATCATTACTATAATAATCCTGATCGCTGGACCGATGCATGATTATCTAATGAAGGCTTCGAAACTATTTCCAAACAGAAAAAAAATTAACCTTGAGAACACCAGTATCGTTGAAAAAATTGATATTGTTGTCTAGAAAGTTGTAATGTAAGCCGTCTGTCAGATCTTTATAGACACTTATTGTGTTCTCTAGGACCCGGCTTCTATGTAGAGAAGACATTTAAGAGCATCAAATTAAAGCAATCGAGTATCAGTGGTTCATCGTACTCTTGCTCTAAATAAGAGGACCAGATTCAAGATGGCCTCATCGTTTGACCCTCATTGCGGAATCGGGGCGGTAGACGATAATTTCGCGACTGTCCAACATCCATCGACGGCGATCAATTGACACTTGACCCGAGCGACGCTATCGCAGCGACCTTGGACGCGTCAGCACTATAAATATGTATCATGTGACGCATAATGAAAACGTGCTAGTACTAATAGGTCATGGAGGTACCCTTATTAGTTCAGGCTGTGTTAGCAGCGATGTTGCATTGGTTGTTAATGAATTTTAATGAACTTACCTGGTGCTTGCTGCTGTGGAATGTAGGGAGTGAGCAGTCGGGTCCTTTTCTTTTCATATCCTTTTTGTGTGATGTCGCCTGAAATTAAGAAGAGGTGTATATTGGATGAACCGAATGCTTAATATAAGTACTTAAATTTTATCTAACTAAAACCGATGTGTAATACTGTTGATGTAGAGTAACTACATAATATAAAGGATAATTACTTAGATCTAAGTTAAAAATCTAGCAAAGAATATTAAATATACCTACAAAATCCCGTTTTCTATAACTATTTTAATGCGGTAAAACCAGCTGTAGTAAGCAGAGCTCTGTGTGGCTATATTGTGTTTGTGCACACCATGAAGGGTCATGAAACTTGACCCAGGGTTCGCTGGACTGTGCCTTTCTAACAACAAGGCTTACAAACAAATATTTCATACCAGTGATTTTCTATTCATGAAAATCCTACTAATATTATAAATGCGAAAGTAAGTGTGTGTGTGTGTGTAAAGGTTTGTTACCGCGTATCTCCATAACCGCTCAACTGATTTTATTGAAATTTGAAATGTAGGTAGTGTATACCCTAGAATCGGACATAGGCTAATAATATTGTCAAAAAATAACAATGCTTTATTAATCTTTTTAAGTATGAAGTGTCTTCCACTCCCAGAAAGGAGTTTGTGTACCTTTAAACGGAGTTTGTATACCTTTTTAACAAAAACGGCTAGACATGCTGCGGAATGGAACACACACACACACACACACACACACACACACACACACACACACACACATATATCTTAATATTTCTTGTGTGCGTGTGTATGTGACTGAACTCCTCCTAAACGACTGGACCGATTTTGATGAAATTTTTTGTGTGTGTTCAAGGGGATCTGGGAATGGTTTAGATTCACAATTTTGTCCGCTGGCGGTACGAAGTTCGCTGGGGCAGCTAGTATATATATATATATATATATATATATATATATATATATATATATATATATATATATATATATATATATATATATATATATATGATGAAACACAAAATAAATTGTTTCCTTTAAAAACCCTGTCGTTATATTTCTGGGTATATTATAAAACTCTACTTTCTCTTTAGACAGCAATCGATAATGTGTGTTATAGAAATGTATCATAGAGACACTGCATTGCAAATAGCCGTCTGAACTGCATCTGGAGCTGAATATAAAGTCCGCGCTGCTACCTACAACTTATTTACCGTGCATCAGGTACCGTGCAGGTAAAAGTATTTCTATAGCTGATTTCAAAGTGATAATCTTGATACCTAAATATCGCAAAAGCACTTTTGAATATGGTTGAAAAGTAAAAACCTAAGATTTGTAACATTTTATTTATCTTTAACTTGTGTTGATTACACCCCCATAAGAGTATATCGTCCCTAAAACAATCCCGACCGGATAGGCGCAACGTTACTTCTAAAGTAAATTACATTATCTGCAACGAAACTGGATTAGATAAACGGACGTGTCCTAACGATAACACATGATATCTGATATTTACGAATATATTAGGTGCATTTCAACATGTAGGTATCGTAATCATGACTAACGTAATTCTGAACAAAAACATGATAACATTAAGCAGCTGTCTATTCCCAAATAACATTACTGAATATTAATGTTGATTTTTCAAGCAGAATAATAATTTGACTCTTTTATAATAAGGTTTAACTTTGAAGTATAGGTCGATAGGTCACAAATCCGAGTCCATCAACAATCTCGCCTTTGAAAAAATTGTTCCATCGCCGTTGCTCACAAATTCATGATCTAAAAACTGGCAAGTTTGATAACTAAATAATAGAGGACACCGTTCTTATTTCAGATCGTCAAGACACCCCAGAACAGCATTGGCGAAACATATTGCAATCATTGTCCATCTGCTTAGGGATGAGTAAAACCAATAGGCCAAGTGCATAATATCTGGTATCGTATCACCGCAGCTTAATATAATATAATATAATATAATATAATATAGTGGGACATTAACACACACGGTCATCTGATCCCAAACTAAGCAGAGCTTGTACTATGGAAACCAGATAACTGGTAATATACTACATATAATACTTTTCTTTTGTAAATATATACTTAAATATAGATAATTACACCCAGACACAAGACAAACAGACAAATTTAAACAAATGTTTGTCTCAGGTGGGAATCGAACCCACGACCTGCGGCGTGAAAAGCAAGTATCTTACCGACCACGCCACCGGCCCGTCGGTGCTTGTATCAGTATTTTTGGAGTTGCAGAAGAATGATGCCGCTATACAATGTGTAGAGTAACTTCTCTTTCGTACAAATGTAATAATGATACTATACGGTGTCAAAGTACGGTTGCCGGCTGCGGGCCGTGTAGCGTTCCGCAGTTGTTCATCCTAGTATACGGGCCAAGCCGATAGACAGTGTTTGCAACATGTCTTTTGGTGCATGTTTCGCTATTGGAAACTATGGGTAAGTAGGCAGGGAGATTTTTAAATCGGAAAGCGTTCTTAACATATGCTTACTATTTTCTAATTAGCTATTTTCTAGTTCACTGCGGGAACCTAAAAAGAATTTAAAATTGTTTAAATGCAAAATGCTTTGTCATCCAGTGCAAACGCTCAGTAATAGTACTACACAGCAGCCACCAAACACAAATTATGTGTCTACTGGCCTTTCATGTCACTATATGGCGTATACAAATGACGGACAACATTGGAGGCTGACAACGAAAATCCATACGCCTCGTGCTACCAGGATGTTGCCATCATCTGGCCACATACTGCAAGGTTCCTCCGCAATAGGTCAATCGATTCGCGACATCAAACCGACGAAACAGGAAGTTGCAGGCATGGCGAGGAGAAGGGCATGACGAGCAGCATGATGAGAAATGTAACTTCTTATCCTCCTTTCTTTCCGTGCCAATTAACAGGATTGTGGCAGGGGTAATACATTTAACACATTCAAGATTAACCGCCCATTGAACAAGATTATTTATGTACACCTGCGGACTTCCGTCTTTGCGTACCTAAATCTATACGTTCTATTACGTAGATCTCTGTAGTGGGTGAAAGTAGGTTTGGCACTTTTATCCAGTAAACAAAATGAACGTCTTTTGCGTCCTATTCCGATGTATGTCCTTAATTTAGCTTTGGTGTAGTTTTAAACCAATACAGCAAGAAACAACGGTTTGCCAGCTCCCACCACTTGGACGCGCTAAAATTTCACTAGACACTAATATCGCGAACTGTATACAATAGAAACGTAATAAATCTCATACAATAACCAATCGATATGAAAAGCAAACCCTAAATGTGTGATGATCTGTTTCCAGTACCAACTGATATCGATTATCTTATTCAATCCATTTGAACATGTAATGGATATGTTGTATACTCAGTCGGAATGGCATGTGGTTATCGCTGTCAATGGTACTAAATGCTTTCTATTGCGTTTGTCTGTAAGTGGGCCAATGGTGTACTAATAGACGAACTAATAAATGCTTGAAGAAAACACAAAGGAATTGTCAAATTAAAGAGTGATTCTTGTATCACGCAAATTATATTAATCAATTATCTCTAATATATCAACTAGTTGCGCTCGCGGCTTCGCCCGCATTTAAAGTTGCAGAACAATATGTGTTGATGAACAAATAACTTCTTTCATTTCAACTAAGCAATGAAAGAACATGAAAAACAAGAGCCGAGCGAAGCGAGAGCATGATTTTCATTGGTAATAAAAATCCTACTTAAAAAAAGGTGAAATAATAATAATGCCGTTGAAAAAATCTAAATAAAAGCATATGTTTGTCTCCTCCTAAATAAGTTCATACACCAAGTACTTTTAAATGTATGGTATGGTGGTATGGTAGTTCGGTTAACTTATCATGGTACTAGTCCTGGGATGTTAACTTTCAAACAAAAAAATTATCATTAAAATCGGTTCATAACCGAAGAAATTTCCCCACACACATAAAAAACACGTAAATTTCTGACATGGTGCCAATGGGACCACCGCAGAAGTATAATCTTTCAAATAAAAAAAATGAGAATCAGTTCACAAATGAGGGAGAAATCGCTGTACATACAAAGAAAAAACAAAGTCTAACAGTCGGATAAAAAGTAGCCATGTTCTATTCCAGACTATCATCCATCAGCCCCATTCGTCCAGTAGTTTTTGCGTCAATGACTAACAAACGCCCATCACACATAGGTACACACATCCATACAAACTTTCGAATTTAACCGGGAAATGGATCAAATTTTACTAGCAAGACTTGATAACAGACAAGGGTACAGATGAAAGCAAATACTTTAAAAGCTTGTGAAAACTCAATATGTTTCACAAAGTCGCATGATGAAATATTTTAAGTTCTAGCACTAGTTCTAGTTCTGCTTAGCTTGGGACCAGATGACCGTGTGTGTTAATGTCCCAAAATATTTATTTATTTATTTATTCACTAGGTTTTTTATCATCAACTAATGACTGTTTGCTGGAAACTCGCAAGTTGTACACATTTGGAGAAATATTCGTAAAACCGTTATTTTCTTTGATTCTGAAACCATAAAGGTTTCAGAATCAAAGATTCTCAATAAGACTTTTACATTTCTTTATGGTTTTTAATCAAGTTTATGAAGCATATGTTAAACATGGACTTGCAATATTATTATAGCCATTATGTTTATCGGTCAATCGCTATTGACACTAAGTGCCGGTAGGTTGTCAACATTTGGTAATGTCAAACATACTTACAGACAGTATCAATATTTGCCAAAGCGTAAAGGGCAGGTTGTTTAAGTTGTATAGTTATTTGACAACTCGAATTTTTAGAAAATTTAGGAATTATGCGAAAAAACGGATAGGTAGACATACCATTATTAACCTAGGTAAAAAAATGCAATATCATTAGTCGCTCCAGTAATATTGCGAAACGCAACGTTAGCTATTGTAAAAAAAGAAAGATGATGGAGGTTTCGTGTTGAACACGTGTTGTTCGTTGATTCGAGTGTTCAAAACGAAACCTCCTCCTATTGGTTGAAATTTTAAATTAAATTAAGTCATTCAAGCACGGTGTTTTGATATGCTTGTGTTTTTGAAAGGGATTAAAATCATTGTATGACAAACTTTCGTACTACAAACTATTCAATTATTCATTAAATATACTTATCATTTAGTAAAACTATATTCTCCACCCACACTTAAGTGCTGGGTTTGGTTAGACTTTTAAACTCAACGCACGGCCCGGGCGAGTGTGTCGCTGCAGCGCACAGTGGTCTGAAAATCGAGCTCCCCTTTCATAGAAAGTCAATGTGGGATATTCATAAAACTAAAATATGGAACGTCTCAGGTATACATTCCTTTAATGCATATTTTAGTATGAATGATTTTAGTTACTCCGCGCCTGAGAAAAAAAATATTTAGTATTTTTTTGTATGGGAGAAATTACATAAAGTACATTTTCTTGCGACTGAATGAAACTGAAAGGCTGGTACTCATACGAGCTATTGCCGCTCTTAAGGCGATTACGTTGACATACCACTCGTGTACCTTTAGGTGCCGCTTCACACGTAGGATTTTTTTGAAATTTCGAATTTTCGGCATTGAATATTTTAAGTATGTGACGCATTTAAATTAGTTTGGTAAGGAATATGGAATTAAATATTTATAATAAATACGCACCTAATATTATAATAACTGTTATAATAGATTCAATTACTTTAACTCAAAAAATAAGTTAACTTTAGAAATTCGTTTTTTGCGAATACTAATTAGGGCACTGAACTAATATCTGCCTTATTTTAACAAATAACTTTTTACAATAGTAACCTCATTAGCTAAGAGGGTGTTAATGATTTTTACTATACCTAATGATAACAGAGGTTCGTTATCATTATCAATTACGGGAATTACTTATTACTTTACTAATAGTTCAGTTTTATTACGTGTTAATTTGTACCGACCCTTAATGAGGGTCGGTGAGAGAGTTATACATAAATAGAATGTTTGGCATGGACTCAGTCAGTAACGTTTAGCACTTGTGCGCGTAAACTTTAATTTTTCTGTTCTTTCAATTTTTCTATTGCAATGGAAGGTTTTGGTACCAATCTTGATATTTTCATGTTTGTGGCCAACAACACTTCTTTCTCAGATCCCAATGTGTTGTTTGATGTGTTTGTGAATAGTATTGATTTGTCAGAAAATGAAAAGAGAGACTTGAAACAATTCTGCCAAACTTATGTGTGTGCATTGAAAAGGAAATGGATCTCATGTAATCGTAAACGACATACTTTCATTAAAAAGTACGAAGCATGGCTCCAAGAAGACATCAAATGGCCTGAAGTCATCAAGGAAAAGATGACTTCCTCCGTAACGATAGATCAGTCACAGTGTTCCAGTTCAGAATTTCCCGTAAACGAAGGTGCATCAACATCCGCACAACCACAGACTTGTAGTGTTGGAACCTCAACATCTCTTGGAAACCAAAGAAAGGAGTTTTCGGTGTTAAGCCCGTTACAGAAGAAAAGGAGAGTAGAAGAGCTTTTAAATCATCCATCGGAAAGTCTTGCTTATGCAACTGGCTTGAAGGCGCAAAATAAAGATGTAGCAGACATAATAAAATTAGTCACAGAGAATCCCGAAGAGGCTACAAACATAAAAGATATACTTAAAACTAAAAAAAATGTGCCCATATATTCTGCTGATAAAGCTTTAGGTATTTTGACTTCGTTGAAGCTGTCGAAGTGGCAGTATACTACTTTGAGAGCTTGTGCAAAGGAAGAAGGAATCCCACTATTTCCTTCATACACAACTGTCCTAGAAGCGAAAAAGGACTGTTACCCACCTAAGGATAGCATAGACATTTCTGAAAATGGGGCACGAGTTAAACTTCAAGCAATTTTGGATAAAACTGTGTCAAGACTTGGAAAATATCTACGTTTGCCCTCTACTTTAGATGGCAAGGAGTTAACACTTCTGTGTAAGTGGGGCTTTGATGGTTCTTCAGGGCAGAGTTTGTATAAGCAAAGCATGGTGGAGGAAGATGATTCCAGCGTCTTCATGTGTTCTTTTGTACCTGTAAGATTAGATTGTGATGAAGAAAATGTATGGGAGAATCCAAAACCGTCTTCGACAATGTTTTGCAGGCCTCTTTTTTTCAAGTTTGCAAGTGAAAACAAATTAGACATCAAGAGAGAACAAGCCACGATTGAAGCTGAAATTGCTACACTGGTGCCTTCTATAATGGGAAATCATGCAGTTAAAGTTAAAATGCTCATGACTATGATAGATGGTAAAATAGTTTCTAAATTATCAGAAACATCAACCCAAACTTGTGACATATGTAAAGCAACCCCATCTGAAATGAATAAATTACATGTGATCTCAGAGTATGTTTTGAATACTTTTATAATTTTCTTGGCTGATAATCATGAATACCTATTTTTAAATATATTATTTATTTGTTTTCCAGAAAACCAGTGTCAACGGAAATATACCAATATGGTTTGTCTACTCTCCATGCTTGGATTAGGTGTATGGAATGTTTGCTTCACATTTCCTACAGACTTGATTTCAAAACATGGCAAGCTAGGGATGCAGACAGCAAAAAATTATTGAAGGCAAGAAAGCAAATCATCCAGCAGAAGTTTCGTGATGAAATGGGCCTCTTAGTAGATATCATCAAACAAGGTGAGTCTTGAAGTGCAACGAGTTGATTTGAATGATTTTGAAAACGTTACTTACCAAATACCTTGTTTCTGCTCAAAATGGTGAAGTTTTTGGTTTTTGTTTCAGGTGCAGGCACTACAAATGATGGCAGTACAGCCCGAAAATTTTTTAGTAATCCTGTAAAAACGGCAGCCATCACTGGATTAGATTCCACTATAATCCAAAGATTTGCCACAATTCTAGGTGTGATAGCATGTGGGGAGCCCGTTAATGTTGAAGCGTTTGCAAATTTTGCGCGCCTTACTGCAGAAAGATATGTGGAACACTATGGTTGGTATTATATGCCGTCAAGTGTTCACAAACTTTTACTGCATGGTGCTGAAATTATCAGGCATTTCAACAAGCCAGGAATAAAGACTTCAAAAAAATCCGAGAACATTATTCGCGGAATTTTGTCGTAGAGCAACAAATGAAGATATTTTTAATGGACTCCTTGTATCGTCAGATCCGTACCTATCCAGCATAAGACCTGTACACAGAAAGTCAATCAGAACAGCTGTCTCTGATGACATGAAAACACTTCTCATTAATGAAGACAATACAAGTGTGGACAAAGAAAATATTGAGTTTGTTGATGTTAGTGTCGCAATGCTGGATTCAGAATTAGAAGATTTTGATGATAATTGTTAATGCGTATTTTATACATATCGACGTTATTATTATTTTTATTTATTTTAATGTTAAGACTAGATAAATAAGAATTTTTGGTATTAAAGAAGCAAAGAGAATATAGACGTATTTTGAAGAATGTAAGTAAATACTAACCAAATGAAGCTTTTTGTATTCTTTAATTCAGTTTTTTTCTAGTTATAGATGTAATTATTATTTTATGTTCTAATACTAGAGAAATAACGTTTTTCAGTACTAAACAAACAAAGGCTAGGGTTTAGACGAAGTATTTTGAGGAATGTACATACTAACCAAATGAAGTTTTCTAAATTATTCGATTAAATTTAAAAATAAATAAATTAGTTTTAGCTGTTTAACTGTTATAATATTTAAACACTTGTTTTACAATTGATTGTACAGTTTTTAATCGTATTAAATTTTCAAATATGAAAAAAATGTTAAATAAGTGTTTTATTCCTTCTTTAAATAGCGTGACTTTATGGTCGTTGCTTTCCTGTTATGAGGTGATTCTACTCATAAAAACAAACAACTTTTTTTATGGAAACCACCTTGAAATGACGGAAAAGAAAACAACTGTTTCATACATTACGGCCAAGCAGGTATTGAACTTTAGTATGAAACAGCAGACATTTTTACGCGATTTAGAGATTGTTTCCATAAAAAAAAATGTTGTTTTCATAAGGAATTCGCAAGAAAACAACAACCCCAAAGGCATAACATAAAATATTCAATACCGAAAATTCGAAATTTCAAAAAAATCCTACGTGTGAAGCGGCACCTAAAGGTACACGAGTGGTATGTCAGCGTAATCGCCTTAAGAGCGGCAATAGCTCGTATGAGTACCAGCCTTTCAGTTTCATTCAGTCGCAAGAAAATGTACTTTATGTAATTTCTCCCATACAAAAAAATACTAAATATTTTTTTTCTCAGGCGCGGAGTAACTAAAATCATTCATACTAAAATATGCATTAAAGGAATGTATACCTGAGACGTTCCATATTTTAGTTTTATGAATATCCCACATTGACTTTCTATGAAAGGGGAGCTCGATTTTCAGACCACTGTGCAGCGGATGGCGAGTGCTAGGAATGTATCGGCCCTGTTGCGCGTGTTCCCCTCTACCGAGGTGCATAAACAGTTTGTATGGATAAATTGTTCATGTTTTGTGTTTGTGTGTAGCTTTTAATTAGCGGTCTAGTACTCTTAGTAGTAGTCTAAATCACTAGTACTCTTCACTCTTACGAAAACAAAACCATAACAAAACAACGTGCGTGAATAACTGATATTTAAAAATTAAACCAGATATTCGTTAAAATCATTTCACATTAGCTACTACATATTAGAGCCTGAGCACACTAGCGGCTGACCGGAATACTGCCAGACGCATGCGGAACACCTCAGTATCTACCGCAACAGTGCTTTGAGATTATGCGGCTTCATATAAAAATCGAAGTACAGCCAGCGATTTTCGGTATACCGCATTCCGATCATCTGGTAGTGTCTCGTTTAATGTGTAAATAAGTAAAATAGTAACATTCCTAGTGTTTCATTATTAGGAAGACTTGAAAAACAAAAATACCTGCTACGTGATATTAACCAATGATGGAAGGAATTTTGGAAATACAGCGAGGTTAGATTGTACAACAAATGTTAAGAACTACCTATTTTTGCACGGCAAGATTTAATCCAATCCAGTCCGGATTGGATTAAATAACTTTTGTTAAACTAACATAGCTACTCCTGTAAGCCAGAATCGATAGTGTCTAACACTCGATAAGTGGATCTTAATGATAAAAGCCACAGCCGGTTTATGCCCAGAACATATGCGCACAAATTTTATCATTATGAAAATAAAGTGAATAAAATAAAGCGGTAAAAACAAAAAGCTTTTTTATTTGTTACAACGTACAACATGAAAGTTGCACATTATACTTAGTGCATTTTACTGCACGGTCCCGGTTCACATGAATAACATTGAGAGGATAGAGGTATGGGTTAGATGGGGACCATACCCACCACGGTGTGGTCCCAAAAACTTTATTCATGCTAAGATCTGACAAAGGGATGCTTAACAATACATGCTTGCTCTATTAAGGTGTGAATAGAAGAAAAAATGAATAATTCAGAATTCAAATTAGACCAGTTTTAGTCTAAGAAGTAAGTACCCTTGGGTACATACCTACCGGTTTTAGTGTAAAAGGATAGCATATGCTTTATCAGGTTGCAATAAGAGCTAATATTGAACGTTGAGCAATATGTAATTGCCTTGTATGCAATTGTCTCTCAGTTACCAGTCAAGCCTGTTGTCACCCATCCTAATTGAGTGTTAACCTATTGACATGAAAAAGGGTTACGTGCTCGCTGTAATACGTACTAACCATACGGGTTCTACACTCTCAATGACTTTTATAAAGGTTTTTTAAAATAATTCTACGACAATTTCGTAGTAGTTTACGAACATTGGTCAATAGATGAAAAGGTGGCACCACGCCCTAGTAAGCCTTACTAATATGGCTAAGTATGCCTTACTAATAAAGATGAGATCTTATGAAAATAGATTATTTTGTTAACTTAAAAAAATATATATAAATTTAGGTCGCCGATTACTCATGTCATTGGAGATTTAACCTCTTGCTGAGCGAAGTCATACAAAAATTTGCTTCAAAGATTTGCGAAAACTAATCTGCTGTCATAAGGAAAAAGACGTTAATAAAACGTCAGATGCGCCCTTTTTCTTTATGACAGCAGTAATAGTTCCTCGAGAAAGCACCCATCGCATTAAAGTTTAGTTATTCCAATAAGATCCTTTTTAGTTTAAAAATATCCTATAAATAACTATGCATTAGTAGGTGTAGATTAGAACATCGCTTAGTTGTATCTATCACTTGCCTCTTTATAAACTACAAAGAGAAATAAACTAGAAAGGGGCGATGGCCTTCAATCAAACGATAAGAATATCGTTTGAAGACCATAGTCCCTTTAGCTAAGAAACATGTCGATCGAGGTTATCAACTTGTTTCTTCGCTAAAGGGGCGATGGTCTTCAATAAAACGATAAGAATATCGTTTGAAGACCATCACCCCTATAGTTAAGAAACATGTCGATCGAGGTTATCAATTTGTTTCGTAGATAAGTTTATGGACTATCATTTGAAGACCATCGTCCTTTTTCTATTTCTAGTTTATGAGAGGAAAAAACGCATTGAAATAGTTTTATTCGTCTAAGCACTTAAGATTTTATCACATGCCAACTTTGATAAATAAAACATAGTAAAAAGGGTGGAAATACCTATTTTTACGCAAACATAAAAGCGTTCTATGGATCACAACGATCTATTCGTTGTTGTATTATGTATGTAGCATTTAGCAAGTATCATGAACTGTGTTTTATGCAACAGTCATAAAATTCATGTCTCGCAAGCCATGCATGTCATCCGCTATTTTATGGCTATCTAGTACGCAATAATAAATGGTGAGCCACTTCCCCTGTTGTGCGTACAAACCTATGTATTGATCTTAAGTACTGTTCTTTTTATTAGTAAACGTTTCACAATATTTTACCATGTACTAATAAAGTATACCAGTCCTGTTTCGTAACTGTTTAAATCTCATCGGTAGATACTTTCATCAGTTCCTTGATTTCTAATGCACAACATATGTAAATTTTATGTGGAGTAGATAGTACGTAGGTACGGTATATTACACCGATCTTGTTGCAACCGGTGCTAATTTCCCCTTTGCTGTCTCCCGTTTTGCCGGACGGAAGTGGACCATCTAACTTACCAACTCTTCCTATTATCTTTCTGAATAAATTCGTGCGGGATCCTAAACAGTTTGTGTCCCGGGACTTGGCCGGTCGATTCTGGCTTACAGGCGTAGCAGTGGCGGCATTGAGTTGGTGGGTTAAAAAAAAGTATGCAGGTACCATGAACTCATATCGGTTTCCACTAGTTTTAACTGACGCAACGTAGACGAGAGATCTAAAGAGTTAACCGAATAGTGGCTCGACTGTGTCTTTTGTCTCGGTATTCTTCAAAATCAACAAAATTCTCGGTTCAAAATCGTCAATGTTTTCGGCCAGATCTGTAGCAGTTGTACGGTGCGATGAACAGCCTTTTAGCAAAGCAAGGTAAGTATTTTGATTTGTTGCATTTTGTTAAATTTATTATTGTTAAATGAATGTTGCAAAAATATCTCGTTTTTTTATGATTTACCTTTTTTCAGAAAAAGAAACATATTATATCAAATAAGGAACGTTTGTTTACATATCTAGCACCGTGGCCTCATTATTTAAAGAAATACACATGTAGGTATTAGATAGATAAAATAAAAATATTTTACATTCGAAACCAGAAATTGCGTCTGAAGGCAGGCTTAGTCAACCCACAGCGAGTCACGGCTTGACAAAACGGGTCGAACTGATGCGTCATACGAACGCCGTAGAAAGAGGTCGTATGTACCTACTTGCGCACGAGTCGACTGGCAGCAGGACAATAGCATACATTGATGTTAATTGAGTTGGAGAATAACCAGACGCGACGATGTTATATTTAATCTGTCTAGAATCTAAAATTTTGTATGTTGCTATAAGCTAATTTTCTCAGGGTTATGTTTTCAGTTGTCAGTATGCCCTAAATAACAATTCACTGATTGAAGCGATGAGTATGTGTTATTATGAGTATGACGATATGATTCATTAACTAACCTATGTACCTATAGATCATGTTTTGTTGTGAAGTTTGAACTAACCAAATGTTGTTTTTGTTATTGGATCTAAATTAACATAACTTTAAGAAGATAATAAAATAGTGGGCGCTTAATGTTTTTAAGAACGTAAGTACCTACCCCCTTATCGCGCATTACACGCTCTGAGCGGAAAGTCTAGGTATAAGACTTAATTTACATTGGCTACATAGATACATCATCTCTAGATGGTAAACCGCTTAAAACGACCTGTGGATTGTCGCTGGCCCGGACCACTTACTGGACCCACATACTCTACGCCCTGTGCCCATTTGGCGCGAAAACATTTCCATTTCCACCATCAAAATACAGAAAAAGTATTTATTCTAGGAGTATCAAAAAAATATCGCTATTAAACGCAATCAGTCTCGAAAAGACCTATACATTAAGAATGGCCATTGTTTCATCTAGATAAACGGAGGACGATGCTATCCAGGGAATCAGCATATTTCAGGTCCTGCCACGTTTCGTATTTAACAATGATGTAAGACCCAGAAACTACCAAATCTAGAGGACTTGTAAATTAGCCTTAAGTAGGAGCTACTCTCATCTAGCTGTACCTAACCAGCCACCTTGAAGAGATCGTCACTTCACCTAGTGTGGGGGCGTCCTACGCTACTTTTGCCAATCCATGATCTCTACTCAAGAACTCGTTTACCCCAGTGGTTGTTATTTCTGCGGCAGATATGCAAGCGGCCCACTCCCACTTCTACTGCGAACCAAATACCAGCTAGCAGCTTCCGACTCTATAGAATTTCAAGCTGAGAGGCCTATTGGCAACAATTCCATCATCAAGGCTAAAATGCAACGCCTCGAGCATCGCTGATTAGTTGCTAGTCGAAAGACTTTTCGCTCTTTTATCGGATACACTTCGGAGAGTGTGTATTGGAATTACACAATCGAATTCCCCCATCCCCGTGCTTCCATTGGACAAATAGAGGTACGGTTATGCGCCACCGTTATATGGCGGAAATTCCAGGGGCATGCATAAAGCTATTTGCTTCCACTTTTACTGTGCGAACTGCCAAAATGTGGAATTTGTTGCCCGCATCTATGTTTGATAGCTATAATCTGCCTATCTTCAAGTCACAAGTGAATTGGTATTTATTTTATTTTATATTTTTGTATTTTATTTTTGCAATCTGTTTGTGTTAACATTCAGCAAATGATCAGATATGTATGTGTCTTTTATTGCCTTGAAGGGCTTCAATCCAGTGACATTTGCAGTAGTATATAAAGTAATATAGTATTTGAAAGTAGTATATAAAAAACAGTCTTAAACAATGAATGTACTTCTCCAATGAATTTGTGACCAATTTTGGGTATCACACCTAATATCACGGGTTTTATACTTGGCTGACTTGGCACACATGGTTGTGATGTAATTTCAAAAGATTCCATTATCGAATTGGCACTGCTGCAATGATTCCAGACCAGAGGCAACACCTGCTCTTCATTTTATGGAAGACTTACCAGCAGCATATCACTATAGCTTTTGAACATCTAAAGTATGGTAAAACCCCCAGGGAAAATGGCATTCCTACTATTAGCAGGAGATAAACCTATATTATAGGAGTCATGAAATATCCTCATGCTGTTCTTTTCTCCTCTCCGATTCAGAGATTCCAATTATATATATACAAGAATTGCTCATTTAAAGATATAAGATACACAATGCAGTAAGTCAGTCAGTTAATAACTTTTTTGCAAATTGTTACATCCTAATAGGTACCTATATATGTAGAGAAATTTGGACATAATAGGTACTGAATAGGTGATATTATTATTTGAGTCAGAAAAATGTCAGATGCCTTGCCACATGTCAGGCATTTTTTAATTTTATCAGAATGTAAATTGAATTTGATATCGTCAGTTAATTTGACTGTGTGAATAAGATTAATGATTCCCATTTTAAATACCTACATTACAAAGTAGTGAGGAATTCTGTAGAGATAAAGTGTAGAGGTGTAAGGAACAAGTGACCGACGGCTTGCTATTTGTAATTAAAGAAATTCACGACGTGCATAAGTTTACCTAAGTTTTGTTTATTATTAGGAATGTTTTCCGGTTTTCTGATGTGTTGAGTTGTAACTGTAGACTTAGAGAACGAATAAAGCGTTTATAGTACAGGGTTAATTTAAACCACCAACTTAACAGGCAAGTTATAATCAATTAATACCAAAGACATAATACTTAAGCACAAAAACAAATATAAATTAACACTATACGTCCATGACTAAAATTAACAAAAATTCTAACTAGAATAGTGCTACAAAAAATAACGATATTATAGACGAACGCAAATAATAACAATAAGGACAAGTTTAAAAAAAGACGTAAATCTAACAAAGTATCGATCAGTAACACAAGACCTAAAATATGCTGCATTCTTACCTTCAGACAGCTCTAAGTCCAATTCAGCCAATTTATCTCTTATTTCATCCGGCAACTTGGAAACATCAACACTTAAGTCAGCCATTGTGCTTTATCACTTTCTTCACACAAAACAAATAAAGTTAACTATAACAACTCAAGAAACCATCGTGACACATAGCCATCTTGAATTTTGAATAATTTCTGATTTAGCTGCCTCTGGATCCTCGACTCTTCAGCGAACATATAAATAGTTTCAACCAAACGCCGCTAGTAGCGCTAGCGAGCGGAAGCTGTTGTTAATATTGTTCGCCAATAATCAGGCAAAGGTTTTGACCATACAGCCTGCGAGCGGAAGCGCTATGACATCGAACGACATGCATAGACAAAATCAGAACTCGTCATAGAGTAGATTGGTAGTCTGCTCTCAGTTGGTTCTCTTTTACTTTTGCTATATTTTCGAATGACAGCGAACGAACGCAACAATATTTTATTAGTGTGACTCCTGGAAGTAATAATCAGCGTAAGCGTTTACATGGTAATAAATACCAAAGACCATATAAACGCTTAGGTACAACAGGAATGAGCTGTTAAAGCCGAACGAGAGCTCACTGCTCAGTAACTGTACCTCTTATCCTTCTCTGGCGATGCAAAGATGGTGATCAAAGAGCATATAAACGTGATAGCGGCCAGAAAAAAAATTCTATATTAAAATAATAATATGATTTAAAGACAATAATCATAGAAAATTATTTGTGCTCTGACGTTTGCAGATCACTGCTTCATATGAATTTTAATCGAAGATGCTAATGATATACTTGTCCTTTGTGGCACTATATATTTCCTGTTGTTGCTTGCTTCTCACACTTGCGTCATATAGGTAGGTACTTCCCTACTGCAATGCTATTCTGTAAAGCACTTTTCATAATTCGAACGCTAAATTTTAGGTGCATTATGAAATTGGTATTCCCTAAAATTCAGCAGCGCTGGTGACGCTACACGTTCGAGTGCGGAGACGAGATGAACTGTGCTAAGCGAGAATTTTGACATAACATGTATGTATTCAGCATTCTGTAAGGGATTTACCGCCTTGAAAGTCAAGTTTCGTTCATTTCGAAACACGAATTCACTTGTCATAATTTCAGTTGTCTCAGAGCAATCGATTTGAGAAGTGAGTTAAAAAAAAAAAAGTATAAAGTTTTAAGTCAGTAATTGTGTAAAAAACCCATTAAATATGACGAGTTAGTGATATTATGCAGTTTCCTATTGACATAAATAAATGACTGACAAAAAAAGCGGCAATAAAATTGTATTGAAAGTTATTGTTTACCCGAAGAACTAATTGACCAAGTGTTAGAACGCCATGGGTTTTCTCGAGTTTCTTCAACGTTGAGCACGCTGATTAACAACTAGATAGTCCAAGATCCCAGCGCGATCAGACATAACTTAGTTTCACACGAATGAAACCACGAATACCTATGCACTCAGCGCTTGTGAAAACTTGCCGAGTAACACATGGACAGGTACCAGGTGAGAAAGGTAACTAAAAATAAGAGTTATGTTACTTAAATTCATATGGTTGATTTTGATGTAATTATCATGTAGGATATTTTAAAGTAAAATCATGTCAGACACTTGATGGACCAGAGCTTTTGTCAGACGCTTTTAAGCTACCCAAAAATAAATGAACTTAACTTATTTCTACAGTTCTGATTTTTGAATATGTTTTTGAAGTATTTATTTAAAAGTTATATTCAATCAGTTAGGCAAATTGGATTGACCAAACATCCCCTAAGACAAAAATTATTCAGTCAGAAGTATGAGGGCGAGATTTCTATGCGCATGCGCCTCAAATTAAAAAAAAAATGTGCTAAGAATACTAACTGTTTTCAATCTGAGATTTGGAATTTGGTGGCTGAGTCACCTTCGTCCCGTGGCCCCGGGTGGTGCAAATCAAGTGACAATCAACTGGTAATTATGTTTACTAGTAATTAATTGGTGGTAGGCTTCGGCCATGGTTAGTGACCACCCACTAGACAAAGCCGCACCGCCAAGCGGCCTTGCCGTATTCCGGTGCGATATCTGGTGACACCATTTAAGAGGAGGGTAATGAGACACGGGTGTTTTTTTCCCAAAATTACCCCCAAAGGGTGTGTAAAATGAGTTTTTTTGGTAAACATTAAATCTGAATCTATTTGGTCTCAATTTCGATTCACTTCGAATTCGACACACATAAACCGTAAAGGAAATAATGAAACACGATTTTTTCCCAAAATAACCCCCAAGGAGGAAGTAAAATGAGTTTTTTTGGAAAAATTAAGTATCCCAGAACTGTTTAGTCCTTGGTCCGATTCAAGTCAAATTCGGTAAAAACAATACATAAGAAAAATAATGAAACAAATATTTTTAATTTTTCCAAAAAAAAAACCTAATTATACGCGGGCAAAGCCTGAGTAAATAGTCTGATGGTGATTTGCTTCGAAGTTATTTATACTCCTTCGTGCTTATGATTTAAATTACTTTTTATTTATTTTTATTTTATTGATAACAATGCGATGAATAGAATTCAAAATTTAAATTTTTTTGAAAAAAAAAATTATAAAAATAAAAAATATATATATATTAAATGAAAACTTATATTATGGTCAATAGCCGTAGAAAAACGACCTTCAACGGTGTGACAACCAAGTTAGACATATTTTTTTATGAAACTCCTATAGATTTATGGACATGCATAGGGGAGCTTGCCGATTTCAAAATGTTGTTTACACGCCTACTCTAATCTAACTCTAAGAACTAATTTATATGGAGATAGTTCGAGACCCGGGAAAGGATAGTTTTATCCAACTGCGAAAGAAGAGGTTAATGGTTTAGCGCTATTACCGATATACGCGCAGGTGCAGCCGCGGGCGGGAAACTAGTAATTAATAAATATTGAAGTAAAAAAGTCTCTTGCACATACTTGGGGTAATCATTTTTTATTATCGACGTCTCACTCACTCCGAAACGCATGCATAGTGCTTTCGCCCTCATACTTCTAGCTGAATAATTTTTGTCTTAGGGGATGTTTGGTCACTCTAATTTGTCTGGCTGATTGAATATAACTTTTAAATAAATACTTCAATAACATAAAATACAATCAGAACTGTAAAAATAAGTAAAGTTCATTTATTTTTTGGGTAGCTTAAAAGAGTCTGACAAAAGCTCTGGTCCATCAAAAGTGTCTGACACTTACGATTTTACTTTAAAATAATATCCTACATGATAATTATATAAAAATCAGCCATCTGAATTTAAGTAAAATAACTCTTATTTGTAGTTACCTTTCTCACCTGTGTACCTGCCCATGTGTCACTCGGCAAGTTTTCACAAGCGCCGAGTGCTTAAGTATTAAAGGCACACAAGACGCTACTGAAAACATTAGGTTTCATTCGTGTGAAAATAAGTTATGTCTGATCGCGCTGGGATCTTACTCTAAGAGTACCTAAAGGTAAGTCTAAGTTTAATACTTAAACATTCGATTATATTATTAACTAGCTCTCTACTCGCGGCTTCACTTGCGTGACTTACATTTTAAATGACCTACGTCATGGCCATTAATTGGATTAAAAGCAGCCTTAAACCTTCTTCTATATATGGACTATCTAACAAATGAAAGAATTTTCAAATTGGAGTCTCTGAGATTAGCGCATTCAACCAAACAAACTCTTCTGCTTTTTTATATTATAGTACCTAGTTTCAAAGTCAAAGTCAAAGTCACAGAAAAGCAGAAGAGTTTGTTTGAAAACAGGCAAACAAAGAAGTGACTCTATTAACTTTCCATTTTTACCTTTTGAGGAACTTACATAAATGAAATAAAAATTGATATGAAGTGCGTGACCCGAAAGCGCTAGATGGCAAGTAAACAGAGGGAAGTTTGCAGTCTGCTATTTACGATACGATACGAATTCTGTGTAAGTTGAATAAATCATGTTTATTATATACCAATAACATTCCTGACGCTGATTTTATAGCGATCAGCTTAGTATAACATTGAATATATATTTTTAATCTAGTCACTAATTAGACAATAATTTATAATCAGAAAGAGCCAATTAGCTTTCAATATAACCAAATTTGAAAAGAGCCAAGTAGACGCAATCAAAGGGTCTAATGACCACCTTAGCCACTACTAATGATTGATTAGACACTGTCTCCAATGTATTAATGTAAGCTTCTTGTCTCAATCATAAACTAAATAAGGTTCTCTATTACAAAATGAATTTTATTTTTGTGTTCTGGCAACTTACAATTGTTATTTATGTTTGGTCGTAACTGGTAGGTGGCGCTAGACACTAGACAGGCGTTTTCTCCTTCCGTCAGGCGTCATTCTTATTTGCTGCTGTAGTTTTTTCTTTTGCGTTCGGTACCTACCTACCTGCTTATGGGTGGTAATAGTCTGTTAAATTTATTCTTGTAATGGCTGCCACGCTAAATGTGTAGCATATTGGTTATGTCATGTACATAGAATCGAAGTCCGAATGTTCAGATCGTACTATTCAACAAGTGTTCGGAACAATGCTAGCGTGAATGCTTCTTAAAATCAATCTCCCTAGAACGTTTCCTCTTTCATGATTCCTTTTTTGGCAATTAAGTTATGGACTCGACGTTAGTGTGCTTTAAGCAGTAAAAGCACTATCTATGCTTCGTGAAAAGTGTTTGTACGGACCATATTGAGTGTCAAGTGGTTTGAGAGTCAAAATGACGGATAATAGGTCTTCGTCAGCGTTGTTCAAGAGAGCGGAGCAACTGAAGCGATGGGAAGATTCCGACACTAACAAGCAGTCGACATCACCGCGGCGAGCTTCAAAGATCCAGTTCTCGTCAGGGATAGTGTTTCTGGCTGCGTGCACGGCGGGAGACAAAGACGAGGTACAGCGGTTGCTGAAGCGTGGCGCCGACATCAACACCGCCAACGTCGATGGCCTCACAGCCCTGCATCAGGTAACAACTTTAAAGAGACTTATACCTATTTAGTAATTTTATTTACCCTGTAGTAATACTTGTTGAAATGCAGCAAGTTAGTTGCAATTCTCAGGGTGAAAACTGTTTTGTATGTTTTCTACTAAAATATCTGTTGTGCTGTGCTCTGTCGTATAGTCTACTGTACTTAAGCTTGATAATAGTTAAACCCAGAAGATGTGATGATGTCAAAAACCATGCGAATTGATATCTTTAAAAAATTGAGAAATTTAGAATTAAAAAATCAAAAGTCAAGAGACTTACCCCACTATAAATGACTCTTTTGTTTTAGCTGATATTCAATTGATGATACTTTATACAAATATCTCACTTGACTTGTTTACTAATATCTTGTGTCTCTGTAACTTTGTTACTTTGCATCATTAGATCAAAACAATAAAATGAGGTTTAATCTTGTGTATATTGTAAACAGCAATAATATAGGCAATATGAACCTGAAGTTGAGCCATGAGTTCCATTTCATTTGCGCTAAGTCAGTTTACTTGAATTAGCCAATCTCGTCATCATCATCATCTGCCTATTTTTTTACTGTTCACTCCACAGCCTCCATCCAGCTATTAACAGCCACCTTGCAGAGATTGTCACTACATCTAGAACAGAGCCCCATGCTCTTCTAACATATGTTGTACAACTATGTATCATCTGACAACAAGCTTATTTTGATTGGTTCATTCAAGTACAAGAACAAACTTATTAAAATTTGCTATCTTCCCTGATACCCTGCCAACACGTAAGCGTAACAGTCATCATAGTAACAATACTAAAATGTGTAGTTTCTAACAAAAGGAACCCAAATTACTTCACTTTTTAACTACCAGTTATAAGTGTTTGTGTGGCTGTTTATTGTACCTATAAATGGGTATTTACCCTTTAACATGAAACTAGCGGTGTTTCTTTATAATTTTTCCTTAGCTTAAAAATGCTTATTTTGCATATAAGATCCATAATCTTAATACATAATGAATAGAGATGGGCGGTGAGTAAATACTATTTTAGTATTTACTGAGTAAATAGTAAATACTGAGTATTTACTCATTTCTACTGAGTATTTACTCTAACGCATGAGTAAATACTTTTGACAATAGTGGAGTGTCTTTTTTGCGAACTGACTGCTATGCCGGAGGTCGGGGGTGCGATTCCCGCCCCGAACAAATCTTTGTGTGATGAGCATGATGGTTTTTTTAGGTCTGGGTTAAAATTTATCTATAAATAACGGACCCGGTTGACGTCGTCCTGCCCGGCAAAGCAGTGCCATCTACCGGGTCTCAGACCTACCTAATATAACCACCCAAATATAACCACGGCAGTTTAAGTCATGAATACTAATTGCTTTTCCTTCGGCTTTCCTTTTATAATATCTCGCCCAGTTTTCGGCCGTGACTTTTTCTTTCGGATAACTTCTGTCTTTCTAATTTTCCTTTCCCAATTTCTTATTTTTATCTTTTTTTCTTAAAAAAAAATCTTGTACTTCAAGAAATATTCTAAAAACAGAATTAGTGAAAGCAGCCGTTCACGCGTGATAATAATAATAATAGAATAATAATATGGTGGGACCAAGGGATTCATTTTTATATAAATAGTTAGATTAGTGACCGACCAAAAGTTCGGTTTCGGTTGCGGCAAGTTTCGGCAGAAATATGCAGCTGCTATGCCAGTTCCGTTTTCGGCAGAAAAAGTGCCGAAAGTGAACGAAAAAGTAACCAATTTTCTGAGTAGACTGCGTTTTGAAGAGCGTAGTATAGCATACCCTCCAGTTAAGTGGAGTGACGATCTGCGAAAGATAATCGGCAAGCCGATAACAGGGTGCAATGATTGTATTGGTAGAGATCTATGTCCAACCGTGGACTGCAACAGGCCGATGATGATGATGAACCACTAAAACAACTTATACTATGTGTGACCTTCAGTTACTTTGACTTTCTTTTTATCCTAAAATAGGGTTGCCCTTAACCACAACTTGCCTGATGTGAAACAATGATGCAGTCTACGATGGAACGCGCTTACCCAGTAAATACCGGTTCACTCGTGGCTTGAAAACCGGAAGATCATAGCTATTGGAACACATAGATGCCGGCAGTGGATTCCACAACTTGGCAGTTCGCACAATGTGCGTACCCAAGGAATTTCCACCATATAACGATGGCGCATAGCCTCTACTTGACCGATGGAAGAACGGGGATGGGGGAATAAGATTGTGTAATTCCAACGCACACTCTCCGAAGTGTATCCGGTAAAAGACCGAAAGACTAGGAACTATGCGGCGATGCTCGTGACTTTTCAATTTAGCCTTGACGAGGGATTCGTTGCCAATAAGCTTCTTGGCTCGCCTTACTATAGACTCTAACGCCTCGTGTTGGTATTTAGCTGACACAACCCAAAAGAGGCGAGCAGTACATGCATGAACGAACTTGTGCTTCGTATAGCTCGAGCATCTGTTTCGGCCTGAAGTACTGACGCAGCTTCGCGAGGACACCTAGCTTTTTGGCAGCTAGTTAGGCCATGGACTCAATGTACGGGACAAATGAGGGTCGAAGTCATATTGACGCCAAGAAGCTCAAGGTGGTCTGTAATAGGCACGTGTACACCTTGAAAAGTAGGAGCCAATTGAATGGCCTTTTTTTAGCAGAGAATAGACACGCCTGGGTTTTAGCAGCATTAAACTTGACTAGATTGGCGTCACCCCAGTCGAAAACAGCATTAAGAGACAAGTTTAAGCGCTCAACCATGGCCTCTCTAAGGGACTAGATCTCAGCCGTACTGGCAAGTAACCTAGACATATAGCTCTCTACAACTGTGCTATGTTAAAACGTAGTTCATTCCATTTCCTAGCCAGCTTCAGCCACTTCTTTTATTAAAGGGAAATGTCTCTAGCATCTCCTCGCCCTGGACAGACACGGGGGGAGTGGTACTCCTGTTTGTAGCAAGGGTAAGCAAGACCCAGCAGGGTTTCCAGCTCTAAGCAGCTAAGCCCGGTTCACCCTCTAAAATCTTTGGCGGTGGGCTAACCCGCCGGCCAGCATCTGAAGCTGCGGAGCGGGACGATGTTTGCCACCCTCTCTTCTTTCCCAGCCATCGCGACCAGTCTATGACGGCCACATCGGGCACTTGGTCAGCGTATGCAGCGCCATGCTCTTTAGCCCCGAACTGGTGGCACTCGGGTGACTTCTCCCGTCCGAGGCGATTTAGGTATCTAATTGCAAAAACTCCCATGCATAGCCTGTAAGTGCCTGCGTCGTTCATAAGTCGAGGGTCACTTGGAGAGGATGGACCTTGCTCTGCCTCAGCTACCTCGCCTCGCCCTTTTCCGCATACCGCGTAAGGTCTATCTAATTATTTCGGAAAGGTAGCTTTCTAATTCTTAGTATACCTACCATTAGAAAAAGAAAATAATATATTTGTTGCATGCCTAAATTATTGTTACTTTGTCATTTTAAAATATTTGCGCGCGCGTGTGTGTGTGTGTGTGTGTGTGTGTGTGTTAAAATTAGATTTACCTACTTTTTCGAATCGGTTAATCAGTTGGTCTAATTCAGGAGTCTATGATAGTTCAATTAAAATTATTTGCTCTATTCCTATATGTAAGTACCTATGCCTACAGAATCAATAAATCAGAATAGGATCCGTAATAATAAGCCAAATTCAAAATGGATTTACAACGTAAACACACACGAGCGCACTCAACGACTGAGGAACACGAATAAGCATGTCCTTGATGTTTGTTTGATTTTGCCTCTCTTGCCTCTCATTCTATTATTTTCAAACTTCATTCAAAAAAGTGACAGAGAAACTAATAGCAAGTCGCATACCTTCTTTTGTTTTATGCAAAACATTATATCCCTTCAATGTAAAACAAAGAAACTTTACCTAAGTAGCCCCTTAGTGTGGTTGGTGATATGGACTTTAGTGTGTTATAATTATTTCATATTTTTGGGTACGAAATTATCAAATTTAAGCAATACCTAGCTAACTTATCTATTTTCAAGCACATTTCCAACTAGGTACTAAGAAAAATTACAAGGAAAAGTTACATTGGTTCGGCATTTGTATGAATTAGCTAAAGAAATTAAATCCTTAGCGGGTCCTATCCTCAATGGGTCGTATTTTCTATGTCAAGCTCCTGGAAAGAACCAATTAATGTGATAAAAAATGAAAAAAAGTATTTACTGTCGATTTTTAGTAAATACTCAGTATAAAAGAGTATTTACTCAGTATTTACTCACGTGACAGTATTTACTGAGTCTTTACCCATCTCTGATAATGAATGCTTTAATGATAGCTGTATTATTAAGTGAAATATAAAGTGCAAGTGAATGGTTGTTCGATATCTTGCCTTGGTCAATATTCTATGTTTTGTGGTATTTTACCATCCTTTAATATTACTATAAAGTTTGTGAGGATGGTAGAATGGATGTTGGTTACAATTGGTCATACCTAAATAGGTAAATGGTTTTGTTTGAAATTTGGCACACAAGTAGTTTATAGCTAGTTATCTATGAAAATCAACATTATTCTAACAAGGCATGCAAATGTCATTGCTATTTTACACACATAATATCTGACAGGCCGGTGGGGTGTTGCTTTTGGGGTCTTTGTTCTTACACTGTTTGCAAGGATCTTTGCAGAGTAACACTAGGTGTACTTACTAGCTTTATTTGTACTGAATTTGAAGTGAATTAGATTAAGGACTAAGCAGTTTTAGTCATTTTACACCCCATCTGAGGGTAGTTTTGAAAACAAAAAATCTGATTATAACTCAACGGCTGATTGCAGATGGATATAGAAAAAGAAAAAAAAACATAAAGGACTACACGACTAACTGCGAAATAGATGAACTTTTGTGGTGTTGACAAATTTTTATGACAGTGAGAATGGCTGCCCTAACAGTCGTAAAATTATAAAAAAATCGTTACAGTTTAGTCGTCGAATGACATAATACAGTTGAACTGATAGGTTTATGTTGTCCTTGGATAGCTGACTAGCCAGCATAGCGCAATCATGTTAACTTGGGCTAACCTTGTCTATACGGTGTTTTGTTTGCATATTTTTCTTCTTCATAATTACTGTTGATTGCAACAACAGTCTGTTTCAAAATTGTCTTAATTATAGTTTGTACTTGCACTTAAGTTGTGGTCAGACATATATGTCTGAAATGACATTAGCAATTAAGACTTAGGTATACCTAAGTCTTAATTGCTAATGTCATTTTAGGTTTTTTGTTAATAAACCCAGCACGAAATCTAATTACTAAATGTTTCAAAGTTTTCCTAAAGTATCTTCACCCCGAAGATATTAATCCCATACCAGATCAAAATTTGTATGTAGATAGCATGACACCCTCTAACTTTGGGAAGTAACAATTTGAGAAAGATTGCTGCAGTAGTTGGATGTCTCAAGAAAGAGACAGGTTAAGTAGACAAGCTTATGTCCAGCTGAGGACTGATATAGTCGGATTTGTGGTTTCCAAGGTGGTTCTGGATCCATAACACGTCTTGCCGATGAGTATCTATAAAACAGATAAAATAGAAATATATTTTAATTTGGTCTCATTTTCAGGTATGTTATTATGTTGCATAACTGCTGATGCAGTAATGCACTATCAGTTGAAATGTCATATTTTATTTTATATAACAGTTTTATCATTCCAAAACATATCAAAACTTGATAGCGGGTCAAAGGTGTGGAAATCTTTCTACGTGTACGTACGCATTGTGATTACAGAAATTGCAAAAAATGTCAATCTGTCGATAGCGCTTATCGTAAAGAATGTAATAAATAAAGTCAAAAGGTCATTGTCAAGTGAATGCATAAGCATAAGAACATTGCATCACCGATCGAAGACTCTTCAAAGTTACCTTCGGCAATTTTGTTAAGAATGATATGAATCTAAAATTCACTAAACAGTGGGTTAGGTAAATAAATATGTGAGAGTCATGCCTCACCTACTTACTTGTTAACAATATTCTTAATGAATTTTGTTTAGGGCTCAGTCACTCACTAGTTGTTTGGCTAACGTGACCATTTATTTAATGGGCCGGTGGCGTGGTCGGTAAGATACTTGCTTTTCACGCCGCAGGTCGTGGGTTCGATTCTCACCCGAGACAGACATTAGTGATGAACATTTGTGTTTTTGTCAAGTCTGGGTGTAAATTTTTATTTTAAGTATATATTTACAAATGAAAAGTATATATGTATAGTATATACCAGTTATCTGGTTTCCATAACACAAGCTTTGCTTAGCTTGGGACCAGATGACCGTGTCTGTTAATGTACCTTATTATTTATTTTATATTTACATTTAATGACTCAAAATAGGACTTTGATTTTTAAATTTGATAAACAGGAAGTCATGAAAAAAACACTTTTTTTTGTTTTGCTAAAAAATGTTACCTAACATTTTAAATTACAGAAGTATTTATATCCCAACGGTCTTATTCATTAAAAAAAATTGGTTGCCTGTAAAGTCGGTATACGGGCGAAAGTTTTACGTGACAACGACTGAGTGGTAAAATAATTTTAATGTGAATATTCATTCGTATAGTAGGCAGAAGGATGAAATAATAGTAACAATTTAAAACATTTATTTATACAAAGAATTATATTTAAAACATTAATTTATACAAAGAATCTCGCTCTTAGGCGGGCTAACTGTGCTCGAGTGGAAGGGACGCGTGCCTTTCACTTTTTATGTCTGTCTCTCTCGCTCTTAGGCGGGCTAACCATGCCCGAGTGGAAGGGACGCGTGCCTCTCACTCGCTCTCATTGTGAGCGCATAACGTGAGCGGAGCGTAACGCAGTTTCTTGAAGTGTCACCCGGCAAACCAATTTATAAGACGTTGTCACGTCAAAATTATAACACATTTAAAAGCTTGTTACGTAGTACTTTAGTAAAATTCACGAAAAATGGTATTCATAAACGCATTTTATCCTGAACAGTTCTATAAACCTATCACAACTTTATTTAAAGAGCCCAGAACCCTACTATTATGCGTTTCAATTATGAATAGGATTGTAAATCCGCCATCTTGGAATGGAATGCGCAGCAACTTCACAATTTTAAGTACAGTAGGCAAAAACGTTTGTATGGAAAAATAATAACATTTTGGTAACAATTTAAAAAAAAATGCGTGTATCTTATTGTGCTTTGAGTAAGGTTGGGTATTTTTATTCGAATACTAGCGGACCCCGCAGACGTCGTCCTGCCCAGTAAAGCAGTGCCACCTACTGGTGCCGAAAATAGATTACGACCAATTCTCAGACCTACCGAATCGGTTAAGCTGTTTCTGAGGAAGTTGTTTTTTTTTCTTTGCGTAAGAACCATCCTTGTAATTCAAGGAGTATTTTAAAAAAACAATTGGCTAAATCGGTTCAGCCGTTCTCGAGTTATGCGCTTACCAACTCATTTTTCGTTTCATTCATTTCATTTTTTCTTTTATTTTTCTTTGCTATAAACCTCACGGAGCCCGAGACCTTTCCAACGAATGCAAAACCGTGGAAATCGGTTTGTGCGTTCTGGAGTCATAGCGTCAGGAATAAAAACCCGACTTATTTTTATTATTCGAATATTTAGGTACAAACATATTTTGTTAACTTTAAAAGAAAAAACGTGTTTGTATATCTGTGTTTATGCGTATTTATGTGCAAATTTGTGGTATCCTCGCGCGTACCTTTACTTAGGTAAGTAGCTACATACTTATTATTACTTATCTACAAAAAGTACTTTTTCATACATTTTAAGATAATATTATTATGTGAGTGCGATATTTTGTACTGACGCTACTTTTGCTTTTTTATTGATATGAAATTAGCCTCGAGTCCAGTCCTATTCTTATTTGAAACGCATAGTAGAACAGTTCTTTAAGAAAAAAGATGGCCGACTTTTCACAGATGATTACAGGAAATGACTAGAAAAATAAGAAACTTCAGTGAAAAAAAGGGGGAAGTGAAAGTTCAATGTTAATTTTAAATTCGTAAACAATTAAAACTTATTGTATTCTACATTAAATTCATAAAAATTAATTCCTTATTAATGTTATCATAATGCAAGCTGAAATACAAAGCTAATTAAATTATGTTATTTAAAATAACATATTATGTTATTGAAAGTGTACAACATCTCGTAAGACATCCGCATCATAGAAAATTGTACCGAAATAGGAGCGATGAATATAAATACTTCAGCGGTCTTGTACGATTTTGCATGAATTACATTAAAGTATAAATATATACAAGATTTTAAACTTTGGCTTGCACAAATCTGGGTCACATCAACAATAATTTAATGACGTGACTTGTCAAAGGTATGGTCATGTCGTAAACTATATTACGGTTTTAGGCTGTTATAATGTCTATGGTCATACTTATCTTTAGACGATTCAGGGTATTTGCACGGTACTGCTGAATGTATTGCTGTTATTCATTATAGTGACATTTTCAATTTTATCTACATCACTACATAGTATAAAACAAAGTCGCTGTCGCTATCTGACCGTCCCTATGTTTGCTTAAATCTTTAAAACTACCATATACTACTAAACTTGCGAAGTGGACAATGTAACTTTTCAACTCCTTCGTCTCCTATCTTTATGATTATACTAGTTTTCCGCCCGCGGCTTCGCCCGCGGCCTCGCCCGCGGATGTCAGTTATCGCGCTAAACCTTTAGGTTAACTGACATCCGCGGGCGTAATACCGGGCAAATACCCTGAATCGTCTAAAGATAAGTATGACCATAGACATTATAACAGCCTAAAACTGTAATACAGTTTACGACAGGACCATACCTTTGACAAGTCACGACATTAAATTATTATTGATGTGACCCAGATTTGTGCACGCCAAAGTTTAAAATATATTGTATACTAGCTGCCCCAGCGAACTTCGTACCGCGCAAAATTATGAATCTAAACCATTCCCAGATCCCATTGAACACACACAAAAAATTTCATCAAAATCGGTCCAGTCGTTTAGGAGGAGTTCAGTCACATACACACGCACACAAGAAATATATATATATATTAAGATATTAATACTTTAATGTAATTCATGCAAAACCGTACAAGACCGCTGAAGTATTTATATTCATCGCTCCTATTTCGGAACAAATTTCTTTGATGCGGATGTCTTACGAGATGTTGTACACTTTCAATAACATAATGTGGAGAGTCAGTCGGGCGACTTGGGCACCATGGGCTATCATGCAGCAGAAGCGCCGGTAGAATTCCTCGTCACAGCAGTCTGAATGATATCATTCCTCGGGCTCTTGTCAGCTCGGGCGTGCCAGCTGTTCTGGAACCAATCGGCTTGGCGCGCGACGATGGCAAGAGGCCGAATGGTATATCTTTGCTGCCATGGAAGGTTGGCAGGCCCTTGGTGTGGGACGCCACTTGTGTCGACATCTTGGCCCTGTCTCACCTTCCTAGTACTAGCATGTCTGCGGGCGCTGCTGCTGCTAATGCAGAGACCGCTAAACGGCGCAAATATAGTCAATTATGTACAAATTATATATTTGAGCCGTTTGGGATAGAAACGCTTGGACCGTGGGGCCCGAGCGCCCAAACACTTTTTAAAGATATTTCTAGGCGGTCCATACAACGTGGCAATGCTGCCAGCCTTCTGGGCACATTTCCCCAAGGCCTCGATTCGGAGAAATTTTATGACGCCTTATCTAGTTTTTAAGATAGAAATTTAGAATTAGTTTATTTTTTTTTCTTACATTTTATGTAAAATCTTATATTTAAAAACTGCAATAAAAGCTTAGACAATACTTTACATTAAAGTACAATCTAAACATCACCTTTTCATTTAACTGGATATTATTCACCCAGTTCTTCCTAAATCTTTGGTTATTCAAATCCATAAAAATCCACACTCTAATTTAAAAAATATAAAAATCAAATAGGCCGTGTCCTTGCATAACCTGTGGTCATGAAATTTGGTATGTGTTTATAATTTTATCAATAATTCGTATTTAAATGATTGATTTCAAACACCTCGACGACCTCGGTAGCCGAGCGGTATAAGCCATCCGATTGGGCTATACTGTGCTCGGGAGGTCGCGGGTTCGATTCCCGCCCCGGACAATATTTGTATAACAACAAAAATTTGTTTCGGTGTCTGGTTGGTTGAGGGACTACCCTCCGTGCCTCGGAGAGCACGTTAAGCCGTCGGCCCCGGTTGTCATTTAACACATCTATGACAATCGTTACATGTAGTCAGAAGCCAATATAATCTGACACCTGGTCTAACCATCTCGGTTACTGGTTCCCTACGGGTTTCGAGGTCTGATGGCAGTCGCTCGTATAATTCTGGTAGCTAGCCGCATCAGGTTAGACTGGGAGCCGACCCCAATAGAAATGGGAAAAAGGCAAGGGGGAATGTGCCAAAGCAGACTTGATCGAGTGTTCTAAGCATGGAAAGTCTGTCAAGAGTGTGATAAAATTTGTAATTATTAAAACTTTTGTCTATTACCGATATTTACCGGTGCGAAGCCGGGGCGGGCCATTAGTTAGTTATATTTTTATGTGCTGTAGGCGGCGAAAGAAAACTATACGGTACCATTTACGTGTGAGACCGGACAAGTTTCCTGAATCTGCAAAATTATGCGCTTACGGAAAATTTTATCAGATGAATAGAAATTTCCGTGATTGCGTTATTTCGGAATTGAAGTAAACAGTATTTCGAGTCGATATTTTCATATTAACTTCCGCAAATTGGATATTTTAATAGAACGCTGCATACCAAGTCACGTGGTGGTTTAACACTCCGAATAACTTTCAATTGTTGCGACCGAGCAAGTCAGCGGTACCGATTTAGAACTGACTGTCTACAACACTATCTTGTACGTCACCGCATACATTGCTGGTTTAATTTGAACAGCTACTACTGTTGACATTTAGCAAAACGGCAGTGTTGCCATCGGTTTTTCAATGTCATGGAATGGTGATGCAATGTCGTCACTTATAAACGGGCTTGAAAATATTTACCCTTACGACTTACCATAAAGACTATACTTTAAGGTTATAGACATAGAATTAGTTTTAATCTATCTTCTTAGTGAAATACTATACATACAATAATAAAGTAAGCAATTAAAAATGAAAATTGTTTCTAGTTTTATAATTTGAAATAGGATCTTAACTATTGATTCCAAATAAACATTAAACGAACACCACCCAAAATGGTTTGACAGCTTTAACTATTACATTCATAACATTTGATTCCTAATCACTTTTAAATGCTTTATAGGATCTTAAAATATGCGGTCTTAGGGTAACACCCACGCAAGATTTGTCTAATAAACCAGTCAGTGACCGCACGAGGGAATTAACAAGTTTTAATGGGAGTCAATTAAATATTATCTAAGACCTGTAAATAAAATCCTGTATTTAAACTGTGTAGTCCACTACATGATATGGTACTGATTTTATGATTTTGATTTTATGTGTACTATCTGGAGTAAGTACACATAAAATCAACATTTCCATAGCTTAGTTCAGAAACTATATCTATTTAATAATTTGTGCGGGCCCCGCTTATATCTTGCGTCGCTCTTCTCAAAACCCTGTACCCAATGTTTTACTAAGTTGTTGGGCTACAACATTTAATCGTATCCTAAGTTTGTTATTCAAATTTCACATTTCACGTTGTGTTTTTAAAACTGAGAGATGTGCAACAGTTTACGCACGCAGGTCACAGGTAAATACAAAATTTTATTTGATACTTTAAAGATTATCGTATTGAATTTTCTCTTATTTATTACAAGGATCTTGTTAGGTATGAAGAATCACTGTCCAAATGAAGATATGATGGTTATTGATTTACATAAGCAATTTTACTTCGCTGCGTATATCGTCTTGCCTCTTTTCTTCGAATCGGTAAACACGCATTGTTTAACTTCGATTGGTGGAAACATTAACGTCGGTTTACTGGTAGTTGCCATAGTTCCTTGCAATACCGATCTGCAAAATCCACTATAAATTAATCCATTTCAGCATTTAATTATTATAGTACAGTCGGATTCGCTATGTTACTCATCTATTGAAGGTAGGCTCGGTACCTTCTGTGCATGGCAAATTGATTTTCTTTTTTATTCAGCTTTGTCTGGTGGGTAGTCACTAACCACATCCAATGTTTGCCATCATAATATTGTCATCAGATTTACATCACAATTTGAATCCTTAGGGATAAGATAAGAAGCACTCCTATTGCGTGTACCGCTCTTTTGAACGCATGGTATTCATTCATCCTGAACTTCAGATATGCCATTCTTTTTTATTCTACTAACATCTACCTACCTTCTTTTATCTATCCCACTATCGAGAGATAATGATCTGGCTTTCGTTATCCGACTTCTGAGAGATCTACCAAATGCCTACCTATAGTTCTAGTTGCTTTCAAAAAACCGTGTTTAACAGTCGTAAACTACCTAAAATACGTTTTAACGAGTATTTTACAAGTCTCAGTATTGGCTTGCGTCCGTAAGCGAAATGTACTAAAAGTATAGTTTTATATCTATTCATAGTATTTCTATTTACTATTAAAGTTCTCAAGGTAGGTAATCTAATTTAATTTACCCTGTTTCCGTGTGACTATGTAAGACAGACATGCATACCGATTTACTCTACTTTAATGTAATTAGTGTAAATACATACAGGTATATTCATAAGTTTAGTTATTTTGTATACTTTTTGGCTTAAAACATTTCAAAACCAATATTCACGTCAAAACAAAATTAATATAATAGTAATTTACACGCACATTCATTAACTGAATCTGTTTGACTTTTCCTGAAACCCCGTGCCCACGCAACATTGTTTGAATAAAATATTATCTTCTTACCTATTTGTTAACATAATGCTTTGAATTTTGAATCGATTTAAAAATTTGATCTTTTATTTACCTAGTCTGTATATTGTGTAAATACCATTTTAATGCTTAAGAGTTACCATACCATACAGAAGAGTCACTTTTACAAAAGCTGACTTGCATCATCATAATTATAGTTTAAAGTTTACTAGATGCCGCAAGATCGAAGTTTTCGGGTTAGCCAAAAATTGCTGCTGTTAGGGATCCATAAATAATCAGCAGATTATGATTTGCTCCCAATTATGTACTATCCTACTAATAATATTATAAATGCGAAAGTAAGTGTGTGTATGTGAAGGTTTGTTACCACGTATCTCCATAACGGCTCAACCAATGTAAATGAAGTTTTAAACGTAGGTAGTGTATACCCTAGAATAGGACATAGGCTAATAATATTTCCAAAAATCACCCCCTAAGAGGGTTAAATAGAGGGGCGAAGTTTATATGCAACTTTTTATTCCTTGGTCCTATTCATTTAAAATTCGATACACATAAACCTTAAGACAAATAATGAGATACGGGTTTTTTATTTTTCCATAATTACCCCCATGGGGTGTGGAAAACGAGTTTTATTGGTAAAAATTAAAGTTTCTCTGGATCTGCTTAGTCTCAAGTTCGATTCACTCCAAATTCGGCACACTTATACCTTAAAAAAATCATAAAACATGTGTTTTTTATTTTATCAAAACTACCCCCAGGAAAAGAAAAGAACTTTTTTGGAAAAATTAAATATTCCAGAACTGTTTAGTCCTTGGTCCGATTCACTTCAAATTCGGTATAAATATAGCTTAAAACAATTAAAGAAACACGTGTTTTTTTTTCCCATTTTTTTTTAACTTTATCTACGCGGGTGAAGCCTGAGAAATTATTCTGAGGGAGATTTTCTTTGTAGTTGATATCAATACTCCTTCATGCTTTTTAGCTAAATTACTTTTTATTTTGACAATGACGTTTGATAACTCGGTTCGATTGTTAGAATTCGAAATTTAAATTTTATTTGTTCTTGAATATTGAATGAAAATCTTGCAATAAGTATTGTCTAAAAGCCGTAGTATTTTTTAAGAAACCACTATAGATTTATGGATATGCCTATGAGGGCTTGTCGATTTCGAAATGTTGCTTACACGCCTACACCACTGAACTAATTTTGTATGGAGATAGTTCGAGACCCGGGAAAGGATAGTTTTATCCGACTGCGAAAAAAGGGATTAATGGTTTAGCGCGATAACCGATATCCGCGGGCGAAGCCGCGGGCGGAAAACTAGTGTAGTATAAATTTCATTCCCGATTGTTGCAGCCCTGAAATTGACTATTTTTGGTTCGCGGCACCACCAGTTCACCTGCATGTGAATTACTCTTCATAAAATTATTGCGACTATCGTTATGTTGGTGTTGCGACTTGGTTTCACCACAACTGGTATCCCTTTAAGATATATTTTGTTGCATTGTGCCTCATTTGTTGCGTTGTAAGCTATTATTTTCGCGAGATTTAGGTTTCCGCCCGCCTAGAAATTCTTAGTTGTAATATAAACGATACTTAGGAGGTATCGAAATTTGTACTAGAGGTAGGTATGCACATAACTTTGACTATGTGGCGTTACGTCGTTGGCGTTGATCACTTCAATATGTGGCCACCTAAAAGTGGCAATCTTGTTATATCGTCAACTTTTAATGATATGGTCATCAATATTTGGCTGTATCATTACCTAATGCAAGCTTTTACTAGGTTGCGCTAGTTTATGGAGTGACTTAGTAGCTAAAATAAAAAAAATCGTGTCGTAATATTTCTTAACGTTTATTTTTATCCTTTAATAAGTTTGCGCTTGACCACAACTTGCCTGATGTGAAGCAATGTTGCAGTCTACGATGGAACGCGCTTACCTAATAAATACCGATTCCCTCGTGACTTGAAGACAGGTTATAGCTATCGGGAATCAGAATTGCCGGCGACGATTTCCACAACTTGGCAGTTCGCACAATAAAAGTGGAAGTAAAGCGCTTTGTGCGTGCCCGTGGAATTTCCACCATATAACGGTGGCGTATAGCCGTACCGAATAAGATTGTGTAATTCCAACGCACACTCCGAAGTGTATCCGATAAAAGACCGAAAGACTAGCAACTATGCTATATGTTATCAGCTGTATTTTAGGGTTCTCTAACTAGGGTTAAAACTTCTATTAAACCTTAAAAATCTTAGCTTCAACTGCTAAAGCTATGACTTCAATTTTTGGATTTATCTCCTAAGTCTATTTTATTTCATTATTTCACATCTTTTTTTAGAAATTAGGTCATAACGTGTATACACAGTGGGTATTACGTATAATACATACTCGTACCTAATTGTGTAGCTCTGTTTACGAATGCTAACATTTTGAACGTTTTTAACGCCTCCAATTTATTTCTAGCACACATGTTAATAGATGCTTCCGTTTTTAACCGACTCAAAATAAGTTTATTGTAACCTGCTTTAGGTAAGGTGTATTAGCTTTAGGTGTATTAGTTAACATTGTATTTATATTTGGGTACCTTCATCACGATTTCATTGCGGCGTCTCTTTCTAAACTCTACATAGTTATAGTTTTCGTAGCTTCAATACAACGTGGGTAGCTAATTCTTCCTTTATTAACAGCTTCACAGCAGCTTGAACCGCAGTCATTTTTTTATTATGCGCCACTAATCCAGCTACCTCAGCGATTTTCTCCAACTTGTTATCGACAAAATTATTCAAAACTAGCGGTCTACATCAGCTTTGCACTGGTAGATATAAGTACCTATTAAACATAAGTTTTAACACACTTGTGGCAGACTTTTCATGCCTAGATCACCCGATCAAGTCGGCTTTAGCAAAACAAACAGTCAAAATCATCCGTTTGTAAGCTATGATGCCGCAACAACCCACAGAGACACACAGATAAATCTTAATACTTAGTAATATACAAAGCTAAAATTCTCATTATCACATATATTTGATGCTCTGCCTACCTCTTATGGAATATCTACCCGTGTGCCGACTTAAATCCTATCGAGCATGCCTGGGACATGTTACAACGAAAAGCTTTGAGAGATTTCCCGCCAAATTTAACGACGGAACAACAACTTTACGAACACTAGCAAAGAATATGGCACCTCATACCGCAGCAAGACATTAACAATTTAATTTTAAGTATTAACAATCGCTGTCGATGTGTAATCAATGTAAGAGGTGGCAACACTGATTATTAATTATTAGATTTTATAAGATTTTTTCCATTTTAATTAAAATTAATAGTTTTATAAGAAGAAATGTTTGTTTTTATTAAATGCGAAAGTGTGTGTGTGTGTGTGTGTGTGCGTGCGTGCGTGCGTGCGTGCGTGCGTGCGTGCGTGCGTGCGTGCGTGCGTGCGTGCGTGCGTGCGTGCGTGCGTGCGTGCGTGCGTGCGTGCGTGCGTGCGTGCGTGCGTGCGTTTGGCGTGCGTGCGTGCGTGCGTGCGTGCGTGCGTGCGTGCGTGCGTGCGTGCGTGCGTGCGTGAGTGCGTGCGTGCGTGCGTGCGTGTGTGTGTGTGTGAAGGTTTGTTACCACGTATCTCCATAACCGCTCAACCAATGTAAATGAAGTTTGAAACGTAGGTAGTGTATACACTAGAATAGGACATAGGCTAATAATATTTCCAAAAATCATCCCCTAAGAGGTTTAAATAGAACGGTGAAGTTCGTATGCAACTTTTATTTCTTGGTCCTATTCATTTAAATTTCGGTACACATAAACCTTAAGACAAATAATGAGATACGGGTTTTTTATTTTTCCATAATTACCCCCATGGGGTGTGGAAAACGAGTTTTATTGTTAAAAATTACAGTTTCTCTAGATCTGCTTAGTCTGAAGTCCGATTCACTCCAAATTCGGCTCACATATACCTTAGAAGAAATCATGAAACACGTGTTTTTTATTTTTCCAGATCTACCCTCAGGGGGAGTGTAACATGAACTTTTTGGAAAAATTTAATATTCCAGAACTGTTTAGTCCTTTGTCCGATTCACTTCATATTCGGTATAAATATAGCTTAACACAAATAATGAAACACGTGTTTTTTATTTTTCCAATTTTTTTAATCTTTATCCTGATACTACGCGGGTGAAGCCTGAGAAATTATTCTGAGGGAGATTTTCTTTGAAGTTGATATCAATACTCCTTCGTGCTTATTAGCTAAATTACTTTTTATTTTGACACAATGACGTTTGATAACTCAGTCCGATTATTAGAATTCGAAATTTGAATTTTATTTGTTCTTGAATATTGAATGAAAAACTTGCAATAAGTATTGTCTAAAAGCCGTAGTATTTTCTAAGAAACCAATAAAGATTTATGGATATGCCTATGAGGGCTTGCCGATTTCAAAATGTTGCTTACACGCCTACACTACTGAACTAATTTTGTATGGAGATAGTTCGAGACTCGGGAAAGGATAGTTTTATCTGACTGCGAAAAAAGAGCTTAATGGTTTAGCGCGATAACTGATATCCGCCGGCGAAGCCGCGGGCGGAAAACTAGTATGTAACATAAAGGCAGGGCTGGAGAATCTTAGACTCCCCTTTCCCTGCAGTTCGGCAGCTAACTCGTTTAAATGTTGACCCAGTCTGGCTTGATATTTCTTGCTGTTTAACTCAATTTCTTCCTTCACAGTTCTCAGTTTGAAATCTAGGTTAACATATTTGTTTTTTATGTGTGGTGGAATATTTAACATGTTTTGAAACCTTTCAAGTATTTCTATATTGCTATGGCTGGCTGTGCCCCAAAGTTGAATTCCGTAAGTCCATACAGGCTTGAGGATGGTTTTATATATGGCCATTTTACTGGCATCTGTCAACTGTAACTTATGACCGATGAGCTCAGCATGCTGCTGAGTTTGCAGTCTAATTGCTTTTCTTTGTCCAAATGTGTTTGCGCCAGGTAAGTCGACGATGTCAAGATGTATACCCAAGTATTTGGCGTTATCTGACTGTGGGATATCAGTGTTATAAAGTTTCACAGGTGGGCAAGTTTTCCTTCTGAGAGTAAAAGTTACTTGAACTGACTTGTCTGTATTGGCTTTAATACGCCACTAGTAGAACCATGCTTCAATGATAGTCAGGTGTGATTGGAGCCTTTCGGATGCGGTAACAGGATTCTCATGGGTCGAAAGAAGTGTGGTATCATCTGCGTATGTGGCTGTAGTAGTATGGTCATTAATGGGTAGATCGGCTGTAAATATTAAATAGAGAACCGGTTCCTGTATACTACCCCGTGGAACTCCTGATTTGATTTCATGTAGTCGTGATGTGTCAGAGTTACATTTGACTTCGTAGCATCTATTTTCGAGATATGATTTAATGAACAGAAAATACGAGTGTGGAAGCATTTTTTTTAATTTTGAATAGCAGACCCTCATGCCACACTTTATCAAATGCCTGGCTAATATCTAAAAAGACTGCACAGAAATATTGTTTATTTTCCAGTGCTCCACTTATGACGTTAACCAGCCTATGAACTTGCTCGATGGTTCCGTGGCCTTCTCTAAATCCGAATTGATGTGTTGGTATTAACTCTGTTAGTTGATTTTTCATCCTATTTGTTACTATCCTTTCTAATAAGTTTCCGATTACTGGAAGAAGACTTATAGGTCTATACGATGAGACTTCTTGAGCTGGTTTACCTGGTTTTAAGATCATTATTACTTGTGCTATTTTCCATTGACTTGGGTAGAAGGATAGCCTTAAGCATGTGTTGAATATAGAAAGTATGAGCAGTAATCCTTTTTTAGGGAGGTGTTTTTGTGTACCAAATTTGGAGTGCATCTAACTTAGGAATAAAAAGATCCAGAGAAATTTTAATTTTTACAAGCAAAACTTATTTTACATACCCCCTGGGGGTAGTTTTGGAAAAATGAAAAAAATCTGTTTAAATATTTGTTTCATGCTTTATTTATACCAAATTTGCAGTAATTTTTTTATAAACAATACTCATTTTACAAACCCAATTGTATTAGTTTTGGAAAAATAAAAAACACGTGTTTCATTATTTGTTTTAAGCTTTATTTATACAGAATTTGAAGTGAATCTGACCAAGGACTGAACAGTTTTAGAAACTTTAATTTTTTCAATCAAAACTCAATTTAAACACAGCGGTGGCGCAGCGGTACGGGCCTCACCTTAGAAATATAAGGTCGCGAGTTCGATTCCCTGTCGTGCCCACACATCTTTGTGTGAATTGTTACATCGCCGCTGCTCAATATCGGTGAAGGAAAACATCGTAAGGAAACCGGCATGTCCAAGAACTAATCATTCGAGGACAGGTGACATCCACCAACCCGCGCTTAGCTAGCGTGTGTGGATTAAGGCCTAAATTCTCTCAACTCGTAAAATAGTTGAGGGAAGAACCGTACCCAGCAGTGGGACACTAAAAAGAGTTAAAGTGATTACACAACACCGGAGGGTACTTTTAGAAAAATAAAAAACATGTATTTCATTATTTCTATAAAGGTTTATTAACAGTGGTAATTAACAGTGAATCGGACTTAGGACTAAATAGATCTAGAGAAACTTTGCAAAACTATTTTTACTTATTAAACTCAGACAAAATCCCGGTAGATATTCATTAAATTTAATCTAGCAAAGGAGACTTTCAAAAAATGTATAGAGCCTGGGATTAAAATAATTGTAAATTTGAACAGCAGTCTGAGTTACTTAGGTTAATAAAGCATAATTACCTAAATTTTTTGGTGTATTTAAAATAATTTTACACCCTCCCGTTTTATTAAAAATTGAAACTAAAAATAAGGATCCCTAATGCAATATTATGATTATTGCAATTGGCAACCCCATGGCCAAATGACAATTGAGCAACCAAAAAAATTAAAATTATTTAGAACGCTGTCAATCAAACTGATTAATGACAATGACATCATGACGTTTCCCGTAATTATATTTTTTCCACGCGTTTTGTTATTACACTAATAATAACAAATATTTTTTGTCATAATTACATTAAACTGCAGCTAGAATAATAATTCCAGAGAAAAGTACTTTAATAGAATGCAATTATTGACGTGATTGCAATATTTATACTGCTTAGGAAACAGATAATTAAAGGTAATGTGCGTTTTGTTTTTCTATTACATTTTTTAGATTTTTACAAAAATGGGTGCTCCTAAAATTCGTGTTTAGCAAAATTCTAACAGCTTATTAAAGAAGCTTTCCAATGAGGTATATCACATTAGTGTTCAAAATTCTATCCCACTTTTGACCTCTCCTTTCGAGACTAAAATATGACCGCGATCTCGATATCCGGGATCCCAAATCGAACCTCTACTCCCACTTTAATGCCATTTATCCTGAGTATTTTGAAAAATCTACAAGACGGACTAAATTGAATTGAATAATGATTTTCGAACTATGGAATTATGCCTGTCGCAACAGTTAAGTTTAAGTTTACGCCCGTATTCTTAAACGTCGTAAAAGCTCAATTGAGCTAAAATACGTTTATAATTCGTTTTACTTTGTCTGTCATCTTGACATTCATACTGGTAAGACGGACAGTCTCTAACTTAGCTAATGATAATAATTACTAAAAATGATTTATATATCTCAATGATTACTAAAGTATTAGTAGGAAAGCCTCGCGCCCGGTCAGGTGTGTTGGAACTTTTCTCATTTATCTCCTGTCCATTAGTCAGAAAGTTAGTGGTGTAAAAACCCCTGTGGTTTGGAGACTTCACATATCTTGAGCCTGATCTCTCACCAACCTGGTCGGACAGTCTGTCCACCGGACATCAACACTAAAGTAATAGAGAGTGCTCCTGGGTGTACCCACACACTTGTGTACCTATTATATGATATCTCCTGCGTATTTGGCTTGTGAGCATAGGTCCTAGGTGAAATACTTCTAGTATTGAAATAATTTGGAGAATCGAATGTTTAGTTGGAGTTTGGATTCAGTTTTGCAAATTACCTAATTTAGCTTTATATCTTGCGGTTTTTTTATCGTATATATATGGCGTGGTCGGTAAGATATTTGCTTTTCACGCTGCGTTCACGGTCGTGAGTTTGATTCCCACCCGAGACAAACATGTCATGAACATGTCTGTTTGTTTCGAGTCTGGGTGTAAATATCTATTATAAATTTAAATTTACTAAAGAAAAGTATTATATGTATAGTATATACCAGTTGTCTGGTTTCCATAACACAAGCTCTGCTTAGCTTGGGACCAGATGACCGTGTGTGTTAATGTCCCAGTATATTTATTTGTTTATTATTTATTTATATTCACCTTCTCGTTTCCGTTTAGGTTTGCATAAATTGCCTTTTCTAACTTAATTGCGTTAATTTACATTGTTTAAATAAATAAGGTGTATGTTCAAATTTTAAAATTTAGTTTTTTTGGCTTCAGTTACCCAACCTTCAAAGTTTAAGGAAAACCCTTTAACTTAATTGGTATTTGGAAAAAAATGTTTACTGGTTCTATTCCTCGTATTGCTACGGATTCGTGGCGAAATTTCTTAACTAAGGAAATTTCGAAAACAAATTTCACAACAACATTTGAACTCGGTTAATTTTTAGAGAATATTCGACGGAAATAAAAAGGAAACAATGATTTTTAAATAAAAACGTCTTAATAATTATCTACTTTACATCTTATTTAAAACTAACAGTTATTTTGCATTGACAATATCACTTTTATTATAAAAGTAATAAAAGTGATATTATTTAATATTAAAGAGTATTTTTGCTTGCTAACTATACATCAATATCGTCCATCCTTTCGAAGCCAACTAACGACAGTTCTGCAACTTTAATTGTTATATACGTTGTCGTTGGTCATAAGTAGTATTCTTGTTATTATTTCCAGTAAACAAGTGATGGTGTAGGAGACACACATATGTATATTTCAGGGATAGCTTGTATACAACGAAGGACTTACGCATACTCGCGACTACTGAGTCGGAACCCTACTGTTCTATCGATTGCTATAATATATTTCTATTTATGTGCATGTGCGTAACGCATCTGGATGGGCGTGTGTGTGCCTGCCCTATTTATAAAGTGCGGTTAGTTACCACAGATTAGATATAAACATATGTCTAGAGGCGAAAAATATAACAAAGCGAGTAAGTCGATATATCCGTCTTTATAAACTCTGGTATGATGTAAGATACAGAGAGAAATGCATGCCGAAAGTGTTGTTAAGCCGATATTACCCGCATGCGGGCAGCGGAAGATTTAATGCTAGCTAGCGGTAGCCGTCGCGTCGGTTTAAGACTAATCCTAGCACATTCTATTTACTTCTTCGAAATGTTTTGGAAAAAAAAACTTTATTTTCATATAAAGCAGCTGGATTACATTAACGCACAAACGTATTGTTTCTTTTTGATTGGTAGAGATACGTCACCACACGTGTTTGGTTCAGGCCAGTCTTATAGCGTGAAACAAAGCAACACGATATTCTTTTTATATTTTAATAATAGGTTTGCGCTTGACCTCAATCTTGCTAAGCAATGATGCAGTCTACGATGAAACGGGCTTACCCGGTAAATTCCGATTGCTATCGGGAAACTAAGTTGCCAGCAGCGAATTCCACAACCAGAATCAATAAAAGTGGCCGCAAAGCGCTTAGCGCGTACCCGTAGAATTTCCACCATATATCGGTGGCGCATAGCCGTACCTCTATTTGCCCGATATACGACCGATCGCTTGTAACTGTTGTAAAGGCTCACTACACCAAAGTCGATGGTTGATTTGTCAAATGTCCAGAATCAAACACACCAAAAACTTCATCTTAATTAATGAAAAATAATAATAACGCATTGGATTCATCTTCGCTTGCGACATTTTTGTCCCGGGATATTGTGTACTGAGTAAGCAAGTTAAAAGACTGCAACAGAATATATACAAAGTGTGTAATCAATCATTGATGTTTTGTGTTTTACTTTGGCATAGGAGCCGTCGTGTCATGTTGATTATCTATTATAACATCAGATTTATAATTATTATCTGGGATATCATTTGATCTAACAATTTGTAAACCTCATCTTAAAGATAATTCGAGTCTGCGGCCTGTCTAGATGCAGCAGACGACATTTGGCACGATTATAAATAAAGCGAACTCTTTCTTTTGAACTGACTACTGAAAAAAGGAGATTTTATTTTCGGTTGTATTTACACATTTTGCTTTAATGTATGTTCGACGATTACTCCGTTAATTATGAACCGATTTTGATTTTTTTTTATCGTAAGATGGAGTTCGGTGATATAGAACAGAACTGTTCATAGAATCACAGTAGAACCGTCGCGACAAGTAATTTCGCTTTTGTTTGGGTAAGTAGGTTAGGTATAGCCGAGGGCTAACCACTAACAAAGAGGAAGGGGAGGTTTTTTGAATTTGCCATTATTACCTAAACATCCGTTTTAGTGGTATTTTATTAGAGGATTTACATTGATTGGAGTCGGATCTAAAATAGACGGCATTTCAGACAAAAATAAAGATATGTTGAATATTAGCACCGACTCCAATTATTTATTAGATGTTAAATATTATTTTATCACTTTCCAGAAGCCGGTTCTGTTTTCTTTAAATTTCTTTTTCATTTCAAATATGTATTGGTAAATTTGAAACCACTCTACTCATAATGACTGTAGTTAATTTCCTATTGTAAGAGGGGAAAAAATTGTAAGCTAATATATTTTTTATAACTTTCCGATTGCACTATTTTAATGTTATCTAGAGAAGTTCATAGCAATTTGTAGGAATGTAAGTTAAACTGATTTTTTGAGAATATTTCTTACTGATTGATTTTGACGGGAGCTTGGTTAGAACTTATTGCAGTGAGGTTCCTTACGTTTAGGTGTGAACCAAATTCACTATCTAGTTTTGCCGTCAACCTCGAACACAAATAAACTGACACGAAAAAGAAAACATTTTTTCGGATTCAATAACAGTTTCGCTGAATACAAAATAATTAAACTTCTCCGAGTTTACGATTTTACATCACTATAGAAGTGTGTGTATACATATGTATTATGCTTAGTGAAAATTATTGAAAAAAATTGGTTGCCTGTAAATTCGGTATACGGGCAAAAGTTTTACGTGACAACGACTTTGAGTGGTAAAATAATTTTAATGTGAATATTCATTCGTATAGTAGGAAGAAGGATGAAACATAGTTGAGTGGGAGAGAGACGCAAGGCATTCGGCGGGCCTCTCTCTCGTTCGGTGACTCATCGTAACGTTACCGAGCGTTACACTTTTTCATAAGTGCCTCCCAGCCGCAACCTAATTTAAGACGTTGTCACGTCAAAAAAAACATATTACAACGTTTAAAGTTTTTTTTTATCCACAGGAATTTAATTATTTTTATTTATAGTCACGAAACGGTTGACCATTCCGTGTTGGGGCGGATTGCTACTTTATTATCAATGTTAATAATACGGCTATCTGTTGTTGCCGTCGTCACCAATGAGTTATTATTTGGCAGTAGCTAATCGCGGATGCGTTTTGTTTTACTATACGACGCACATATCAGTAGGTATTAATAGTGTGCGATATTCATCTCGTCCGATAGTCCAGGAAATTAGGTCGATGACTCGTCCCACCGACAACCGCACGATCCATATAGGATCCAGATAGACTATTAGGTATGTTAAATACTATTTTCTATCGTCGTCGTCGTCGTCGCGTAAAATACCTAAAGTATCTCAAGGGAGCCTGTAACCAGGATAAAAAAAATATCTTTGGTTAATGACGTTGGTTAATATCTACGTGTTAAGTCTTACTTTTTTCGTGAATGTTGTAGCCTATCCCTATCCATTTTCAGAACCTTTCGTATGACGTCGGTGAAGGAGCCTGGGATGGATGGGCTATTATTTGCTAACTTAGACAGCAAATATGTAGACCACATTAATTATGTCATATTACTAATATAAAGCGATAACGTAAATTTTTAATACTACTCTGCCATTGACCGACCCAAATTTTCGGGGGTTTGACGTATGAGAATGACATACCGCCGTGTTTAAAAATAGGCGCGATGACTTTTTTTCGAGGTCATGTTAAAAACAGATAGTTTAAAATGTATATTGATGTTACGTAATGGGTTGCGCACGCGGTTTTTTATATAACTTAGTATAACTTGCCAATGTTCGGATGTGAGGTGACATTTTGGCAAAGAAGTGGTCTGCACTGTGGGTTATTGATGTCATTGCCGTCTGTACAATGCCGACCACCGATACCTTTAGATGTTAGTTTACGAGTATAACAGACTTTTTTAAGTCTTGCAGCTGAATTTCACTCTCGTGTATAATATGTTTACGATGTTTTCATCAGTACAGTGAATGTAGAAATTTTTGTGTTTAAAAAAAACGCTTATTTGTTCATCAACAGTTAATTGTGATATACACAGTATACAAAGGTGAATGTCATCTTCATTTCTGTTAAGCAGCTACTGGGGACATTTCTTTTATAAAAACTCTTATATCATAACGCTTTTTTACTGTTTTGCTCGAACTAAGATTGGGACCAGGGTCACCGAAGAACTAAGCTCCTCCTAATCCAACAAAGACTTTTTCTTTTAAGTAAATTGTGCATATGTACAAAGTCTTTGATGATAAAACTATGCAGTTATGCTGTTAACGTCCTAGATTGTCAAATACCGTTAATTTTGCTAACCAACTAATTAATTACTAACACGAAGCCTTGTTTAGGGTTGCGGGATCAAACATTAGTTAAATTAGCGTAATGTAGAACCGTTACTTACTCTTTTTTTTTTTAGCAAAAGGTAAATTTATGTAGAGGATTGAGGTACTTCTTCCTATCTTCAATAAAAAATGCCGGGATTTAACTTTCTTCTTTTATTTTCAATAAAATACTTCTTGACTTGTTTTACAATCGTAACCATCTTTCTCCATAGACTACACAGACTATATCTAACCTCTAGCTAGTCTATGCTATTTTTTTTTAAACATCTTTCCATACTTTGCCTATTCATCCTACAACTCGGCTATCCTGACCTGTAGTCTGACCCCAGACAGACTACCCTAAACTAGCCTTTTACTCATTATACAATACAACATATTAATGTTACCATAACACCTTTTAAAAATAACTGATATCTGACCTGTCTAAGTAATATACAACAGTTAGTAGGTATAAACAACTTAACTGGCATGAAATTATAAGTACAGGTAAACCTTAAGAAATACCCTACACTACTAGGTACTACTTAAAACAATAAGGACATAATATAATGTCTTATATCTTATTAGTTAGACTTAATGATAGCTACATAGCATAAATAAACAGAAATGTAGTATTGAAACAGGTAAGTGCAACTTGAACCGTAACTTCAGATTATTTAGAGCATCCGTTGCATTTTTAGCCATAACCACTATGTCGTCAATAAATATTAAAACTATTCCATTATAGCAATTAAATCCCTGAAAATTATATTAATAAACCTGCTAAAATATTTTGGACATATGGAAAGACCAAATGGAGCTTTAAGAAATTCGTACTGACCCTCTGGACTGTAACAGTGTATTTCACTGAGTTTTCATCTACTGGTAAATGGAAAATAAACATTTTTTAAATCTAACGTACTATACACTCGTGACGTACTCAATTTATCTATATGGTCATCTATAACCGGCAATGGGAATTCATCTTTGATCATTTTCTGGTTTATTTTCTGATAGTCGACACATACCCTATTAAAAAGCACTATTACTAGCACTAATGGACTTGCATATTCAGAGTAACTTGGCCTTATTTTTTCTTTTTCTAACCATTCCTGGATCTGATTTTTAACAACTTCTTCTACTTTGATAGTCTTCTTGGCCGCTGAGAAATAGGAATATCATCTTTCAGGATTATTTTCAGTTTGATGGGTGACTCCTTCACCTTCAATGGTTTTTTAATTATCAACAAGTTCCTGAACAGCAGGTACAGGTGAAATAGGTAAAATAAATAGGTCCTCACTGGCTGTTGGTAGCCTCAACAAACACTGGCTCTGATTATTATAAGGTAACTGTTTACTTCTCCCCGGTCAAGCAAAAAGGTTGTATTCACCAAAAACGATTGCCCCAATATAACTTCGTAAGGAATAACGCCTGTCGGAACAATATGGAAGCATGTCTCAAATAAGGTACTATCTACTTTAATAGTTGTAGTAAACTTACCCAACGTAAACACCTTAGCTGAACCTAACCCTGTTAGAACGACTTTTTCCTCGACATAAGAATTCACCATATTTAAGGTTAAGAATAGTTCATAAGTTATTAAATTATAATCGCAACCTGTATCAATTAAGCTGCAAACTGTAAAGCCGCATATTATTACAGTCTTTACAGACTTATTATGTTTGTTTACAACATTCAACACATTACAGCGATTTTGACAACTCAAAGTTTTATAACTGTCAATGTCAGAATTGTCCCTGCGCAATTGATACGATCTGTCATTCATTTCAACACAATGATCAGCTTCATTTCCTCGTTGTTCGAGGTTGTCAATGCTGCCAACCTCCTTCGTCACGCACATAGAATTTCCGTTTCGCTTGCAAATCTTGCCTGTGACTGCGATTTTGATGAAATGTTCGAAATATGGCCGCCGCAATCTTTGCTAAGGCCATAATTATTGCATCGAAAACATTTGATGCCGTTCGGACACTGTCCCGCGACATGGTTTCTCTCCCCACACTTATAGCACACACGTAACGGCTTCCTTTCTCCTGACGGCGATACCTTCGGTTTATGTCCACTATGAGTACCGGCGACTTTATTTTTCTTGCGTTCATTTACCATCATCTTTAACTTCATAGCTTCATAGATGGCTAATTTCTCCTTTAATACACTATAAGTGGTGATACCGTACAATATGGCTTTATTGTTTTCATAGTCACATATCCCATTGATTATATATTGTATGGCAATATAGTCCGGAAACTTTGCTCTCTTCCCCAACTCCTTCATTATTAACATATATTGATAATATGTTTCATCTTTACGCTTCTTGCGACTTGCCATGATTTCGTGCATTTCTTTTGCGTTTAATGCATCGGGAAATTCCTTCAACACGGCGATTTTCAGTTCTTCGTACGTACGGAATGCTTTTTCAGATTTGAGCCACAACTCCGCTGTGCCCACTAACGATCTTTGAGCAATAATTAACTTTTGCTGGGCGCTCCAGCCGAATATCTCCGCGTTGTCATCTATACTATATTTGCAGCCCATTTTGACGATGTACGTCCTATCCTCGCCGCTAAATTTTGCTATCGTACTAAATGTGCTGGCGTCCATGATGGCTACCGCACCGTCTTCTTTGTCGTTCGGCATCACGTCGTATTGCCTCCGGTTTGACCTCAATCCCGGACGAGCCCCCAAAATTGTAGAGGATTGAGGTACTTCTTCCTATCTTCAATAAAAATGCCGGGATTTAACTTTCTTCTTTTATTTTCAATAAAATACTGCTTGACTTCGTTTTACAATCGTAACCATCTTTCTCCATAGACTACACAGACTATATCTAACCAGTAGCTAGAATATGCTATTTTTTTTAAACATCTTTCCATACTTTGCCTATTCATACTAGTGAATTATTTGCCTACATATTTAAATATACAAGGCTGTGTCCGCGAAAATTCGTACAATAATATTCATAACATCATGACGACATAATATATTACGTACATAACACCTAAAAAGCTTAATTCACATAGGTTTCGTTTATACCTTTAAACGAAACCTATGAGAATTAAGCTTTAACTGACTTCAAAAAGGAAGACGTTCTCAATTCTATACTAAAAAAATGTTTAATTTATGTGTTAAATTATATATTTTTTGTTTATTGAAAATATTGTATTTTTTTTTGTTATAAACGGTGACAAATTTCATTTTATAAATAGACTAGCTGCCCCAGCGAATTTCGTACCGCGTATTTATTAAAAAAAAATCACTTAGGGGTATGAAAAATAGATAGTAGCCGATTCTCAGACCTACTGAATATGCATAAAAAATTTCATAAGAATCGGTCGAGCCGCTTCGGAGGAGTATGGCAACGAAAACTGTGACACGAGAATTTTATATATTAGACAATGTATTTAAGGCCCTTAATTAGATAAGGATTAATGCGAATGTAAATAAGCCATTACTTTTGGTTGAAAGTAAAAGATAAAAAAATGGTTATAGCGGGTTATACCTAAGAGATAGACATATACCATCGCGGACTTTTTTGTTGACCTTTTTAAGGTGTGCAATACAGGCGGGTCATGTCCCCCGTGACCCCCCCCCCCCTTCTGACCGCGCCTGGTGCAATACTGTAGTACATTATTTTGATATATCTCGTAGGGTTTAGCCAGCGTTTGCAATGTAAGCACAAAAAATGCGTTAATTTACGACATCGCATCAGAAACATCTAAAATTATCAGTGTTTTTCTACCATATTATGCATGTATTAAATACATAAACCTTCCTCTTGAATCACTCTATATGATAAAAAAAACCGCATGAAAATCAAGCGTGAGCTCTCACTGGAGGATTAAAAGCGAACGAAGTTCAATTGCGCACTCCTTGCAAACGTAGCGGAGACGTACTCTTTTGTTTTTGGTTGTATGCAAGTACTACTGATTACCGCAAGCATGAGGTAACTTAATTTACCTCTAAGACAATGTTAATATGATCACCGTCCCAGATGTCCCTGTACAAAACAATATAACAATCACACAAGTCCTAGTTTGCTTTTAACATTCACGAGTGACTGCAGTGGTATCATGGATTTATGGCAAACAGCGTGAGCTACCATTGGGGCAGGGTACGTAACGTTAATATCTATTCGCCTTCAGTCCGCTGGTCTGAGCCGTCCCAAGGAAGTAAGAACCAGTTTTAAAAAGCAGTCTTTGACCTCAAATCGGTATCAGTGACACAAAAGTTTGGGTCAGACGATCTATAGTATTTCACTGGTTAGTCACTGGTGACATCGGTACCTATATACGTATGTAACTAATAGGTAGTTTTAATGGCTGCTTGGATTTTTGATTTAGAATACCGGCTAACTTGAAAATTAGGTACAGGGTGCATCGTATACTTCTCATATCAAACTAGTGGTTGGTTGATAAGTGACCACAATATTAAAAACTGTCAGAGTTAGAAAATGGTGCCAAGATTATATTAAAGCGGTATAGATTGCCGGTTTCTTTCTATTATAATCATTACCTATATTTATTTATAAAAATCAATTGACGGTTGTATTGCTAATACTCTAGAACGGCTGAACCGATTTCGCTGATATTGGCCTTGAAATATTCGTAAAAGCCCAACAAAGGTTTCAGGTAAGAACTGGCTGCAGTTTTAAACACGGTAGGTGCTGCTAACTAGTCCACTGGATCATAGTTAAAAATGGTAGTACTTACGTAAATATTATATTAATATGCATATTTTTTAATATAATACTTAATCAAAGTGTGAAACTTTAACGTTTGTTAAAGTTTTACACTTAATAGTGAAATCACTTTCATCAAAGGAATATTGTTGACGTTTTGGCAGTAATCTGTTAAAAATATTCCTTAGATGAAAGTTATCTGGCTGTTGAAAAATCGACCCTAAGCTAAGCAAGTAATAAGCGTGCAAACCGCACATTATATTTCAAATATGGAATGTCTATCCGAATACTTCGCTCACACGCAAAGCGGATTAGTTTTTTTATGGGAGGTATCCCGTATCCACTATAACCACTAGATGAAATCGAATAATCGAGGCTGTCAGTTAAATATAACAATGTCAAGCATGATAACAACAATTACATAACCGAATGAGAGACAGTAGTTATTTGTTCTGCTGTGCTGTCAGTCGCACAGATATCGGTCATATCCGTTGTTCTTAGATAATACGATGTTTACCTACTATTGTCCTTTGTCAGTTCCGCCTCAACGAGCATAATGGAACAGATGGCATTTCGAATAACAAATAAATATAAAATAGATCGGTTACCTAAACCATCCGTATCTAAGCTGTGGTCGAATAGATGACAGTATCATTAAATAACCATTCTGCTTAAGTAGATTTTTTTTTGCTGAAATCCTGAAAATAACTGGGTGGATATGTGGTCCCTGCAATTTCCTTTTAAATTCTAATGATCTCGTTAGAGTGCTAAATACTTGAAACGAATATCAACAATTATTGTTACAGTAATTATAAAAAAAATTTAAAAGTATTCGACACATTTTTTTTCTTTTTACATTTACCTAGTAAAAAGACCATAAATCGCATTCGCCTTTAGGAATGAGGAATTATTCTTGTACTAGTTTTCCGCCCGCGGATATCGCTTATCGCGCTAAACCATTAATCTCTTTTTTCGCAGTCGCATAAAACTATCCTTTCTCGGGTCTCGAACTATCTCCATACAAAATTAGTTCAGTAGAGTAGGCGTGTAAGCAACATTAACAAATTGGCAAGCCCTCATAGGCATATCCATATAACTAAAGTGGTTTCTTAAAAAAAACTACGGCTTTTAGACAATACTTATTGCAAGTTTTTCATGCAATATTCAAGAACAAATAAAATTTAAATTTCGAATTCTAATAATCGGACTGAGTTATCAAACGTCATTGTGTCAAAATAAAAAGTAATTTAGCTAAAAAGCACGAAGGAGTATTGATATCAACTTCAAAGAAAATCTAATTTTTACTAATGAAACCCATTTTCCACACCCCATGGGGGTAATTATGGAAAAATAAAAAACTTGTATCTCATTATTTGTCTTATGGTTTATTTGTACCGAATTTTAAATGAATAGGACCAAGGAATAAAAAGTTGCATACAAACTTCATCCCTCTATTTAACCCTCTCAGGGGATGATTTTTGGAAATATTATTAGCCTATGCCCTATTCTAGGGTATACACTACCTAAATTTCAAACTTCATTAACATTGGATGAGCGGTTATGAAGATACGTGGTAACAAACCTTGTATACAAAATAAATGAGTCTCTAATATTCTCAATACAAACAAATCAAGACAAATATAATTTAACATACCAAAAAGTAAATTTTAGACATCTTGCTCGTTTATAATAATTCGCTATTGTTGTATAGTTTCGATACTAGGTACTATGATTATGCATAGCGAATATTTTGTACCAATTCAATTAGCTTCATAATATTTTTTTGCGTGTTACCCGCTAGCGAAAGTGATTGGCCATTGCATATAATTGGTGTTGAGTAATAAAAAAGGAAAAGTTATTTTTCGGTGTATAAAGTGCTGAATCGTGTTTTATTGTTATTATGATATTAAGAGGCATGGGACAATACGTCTCATGTAATATTGCTATTTTATACATTTACAGTTTTACCTGGTTAGAAAAATGCTAATATGACTTAGATGCCAGACTCACAGTCTTCATGTTTTGGCATACCTACAAAATTACTACTATGCGTTTCAAATAAGAGTAGGACTGAAAATCCGCAATCTTGAACCGGAATGCGCAACAACTTCACATTTCTCAGTACGGTGGGCAAAAATGTTTGTTTGAGATAAAAATCACGTCTAGATGAAAAAAAAATTAAAACCCATATATCATATTATTGTCATTCCAGTGAAGTTGGAAATTGGAGTCGAATGTTAAATTGCGAAAATATTTTATTACCTACGGACAAAAAAAGCGGTGTTATAAGTTAAAACATGTGTTTATGTATAATTGTGCAAACGGTTGTGGCATCCTAACGCGGAAATTTACTTAGGTATGTAGCTACATACCTAAGTAATTTTTTCTACATAAACACTACCATACATTTTAAAATAATATTATTGTCTGTGGCTTGATATTTTGTGCTGTCGCTGCTTTTGTTAGGTTTGTGGTATGAAGTTAGTCGCGAGTCCAGTCCTATTCTTATTTGAAACGCATTGATGCATCTGTTTTGCGTGCTGGGTTCGGCGTCACTACTGTCAGCCCAGTTTCTGAAGGTATCTTGGAAAACGCTTCCGGTTGCCATTGGCTTCTTGGAAATAGTGTTTAGTCCGGTAACTTGCCTGGAAAACAGATGATCTCGTGGGGCTGTTTTTTCTACCTCCATGCAGGTCCTGCCTAGAGAATTGTCCATATTTTAAACAAACTGTACCGCTGGCACAGAGCGTGCACGCCTCAGCTATCGAGGTCAGAAACTCCGCACCGGTCTAGAAATAGGGTTGGGACTTTCCTAATTTCTCAGCAGTCTTTAGTCAGGAATTTTGTAGTGTGACACCCACAGCGTCTCGGTACGTCTCGATGTGCACTTTCAGATGTCGATTCGGGCCTGGTGTGGAACCATAATAGCTTAAAGCAGTATTGTTAGAGCTGCGGAAGAGGTATGCCGCTATACAATGTGTAGGTCATGTTGGTCAATCAGTATGTACTCCAGTGTACTACTGTGAGAGTACCTTTGTTGGCGCGAAAACCTGCGCTCTAGATATTATCTCCTGCTTCCAGGGCTAGTCTGTCTAGACTGACCGCCTTAGCCGGAATACGGCTAGATTAATAAGGCCCATTATAGATCTACTATTGCTAAACCTTGTTTTATCATCAGAAACCAGGATAGGTTCTTGAATACTGCGTTATGTGTAAATCTATCTCGATAGAAGTTTCAATCCTAAGATTGCACTGTTGCGAAATATGGTTACATTTGGTAGGTTTTACCCCAAAATTGAGATATAAATAGTTTAGGTAGTGGTTATTTTTGCTACTAACTTCCGATAGTTTGCCAAGTAGCGTACGCTATGAGATATTAATGTATTGTGATTTGTTTTGTTATGAATTTTGCTTATTGGTTTTCTTCAGGTTAATACATTTAGGCTTTAAATAAATTTAAGCACACCGTTCCAATTAGGTTCACCTATATAGTCTATTGTGTTTATACCCTCAACATAATAAACACGAGTAGGTTTCTTCTTTAGCCCAATGAGTACGAGTATGTCGGTAATCGCACAGCATTCTTCCGACCTCATATTTGTCAAGTTATTCTCAGCAAGCCCTTTCATTTTATACCCATATTGCAGTAACTAACGTGTGTACAAAATTTCAACACCATCGGCCGAAGATATCTGCTTCAAAATTGAGTTGCAAGCTTATGTACAGCCGAACTAAAAATTTCTGGTTGATTATAAAGTTTGTAAAGGGGACGCATCTGACATTTTTTCCGTAACTAATTAAAACAATAACAACAAACAGACGGAGCTTTTTTTATTTCGACATGAAAAAAGTGTCAGATGCGTCAGTATAAATATCATTAGGTTGCCACTTTAGATTCGTCAGCTCTTTCATGATGATTTACGCTACGTTACTAGGATATGATTAATAACCTAATAAAATATCGTGCTTGTCTGTAAGTTTGTTATAATCTAATAAGCAAACACTACCGAAGTGATTTTCATGAGGTTTTTGCTGATAAATTCATGCGAAAACTTTGTGTGTTCACTTCTGCTACCTTTCGATGTCTGGACAGTTTGCTAGTATTTACTACAGGAAACCTTTTCAACCAATGCGCAAACTTTGTGAGAATAAACAAGAATGAATTTAGAATAACAAGTATTTTCTAATTCAATATGTCTCAGTACAAAAAATAAAGTAATCCCTATTACTTATTAATTAAATATTTTTAATTTACTATTGATACTGATTTTACTGTCAAAAGGTGCGATCATGTGGTTAATGGAAAAATATGTTTGTACCTAAATATTCGAGTCTAACCCAATCTTACATAAACCACAATAAGTAACGCGCATTTTATTAAAATATTTATCTAGATGTGATTTTTTTTTCAAACAAACGTTTGTGCCCACTGTACTAAAAAATGTGGAGTTGCTGCGCATTCCGTTCCAAGATGGCGGATTTCCAGTCTTGTTCTTATTTGAAACGCACAGTAAAACTTGAAGATAATATTATACGTAGGTAAGTTACCTACTAGGTATAATCAGATGGCATAGCAAAACTGTGCTCCAGTAGTCACGGTGGTGACCCTGCAATGGTTCCGCTCTGCAATCACGTCTGTCTACGTCACACTATGTGACCATTGCGTTTACGCTCTGGCATCATTCTCTCTAACACATTGCATTGCGAATGTTATCTAAAAAGCATTTTGTGCGATTGTTGGACGGTTACCATACTAATGTTATAAATGCGATAGTAACTCTGTCTTTAAGTCTTTCTGTGTGTTAAAGTGACCAACCAATTTTGGAAAAATTTGGAATGGATATTACCTACATTTTGCCCGACAACGAAATAATAGATAGTATAACGTAGTCGGGTGTCGTAGTTTAGTGTCCCATTGCTGGGCTCGAGTCTTCTCTCAACTGTCTTACGAGCCGAGAGGGTTTAGGACTTATCAACACACGCTGGCCAAGTGCGGGTGTCACATTTCCACGAATGATAAGTTCTTAAATATGCCTGTTTTCTTAAATGTTTTCTTTCACCGATTTGAGCAGCGGCGATGAAACAACCATAATCGAGGATCGTACCCGCGACCGCGTTATTTCAAAGGCAATTCCGATACCTCTGCGTCACCGCCGCGACACGGCACCGCGACAAAATTAGGACGTTTTAATGCAACACACGCGGGAGGAAAGCTAGTACCATCTCAATAATTACTAGTCGCTTTATGAAAACTAATTGTAAAGTCGAGGCTGTCCAAAATATTAGGTCTATCTCTTTCTAAGAGTAACAACGTACTTCGGGCTGACCGGTGCGTTGAGATCATGCGGTTTAATTTAAACAGCCAGCAGCCGCATCCGATAGTGCATCGGTAGTGGGTTTAGGCTGTAAATTGTTTGTACTTTTTTCTGATATTCGGAAAACTGAATGTTAGTAATTTATAAAAAAAGCTTTTATTTAAATTTCTTGTATTCATTGTATTTCTCTTTTCAAGCTCTTTCATTTTATACTGTAGGGGTTGTTATGAAATCGATAAGTCACCATTTAGTACCTTCTGCCATATTGGATTCAAAATTGCTGCATTAATAAAATCTTGTACTGTGGTCAAAACTAAAGGTGTGTGCAAAATTTATTTTATGGAAGTGGGTGAAATATTGATTGCAAGATTCTAGGACATACTTAAATAAAAGCTTTAAAGCGTTTACGCTGTGCTTATTTCGCTTACTTTTTGCAATTCGGTTTTCATCCGCCGTAGTTTGTCTTGTGATATAGTAAAATGTACTAGAAAAGCCACGCAGCGATAACTTAATAATATTATTTTTCTATACTGTCCCACTACTCCTGAGAACAGGTGTCCCTTACCATACCACGTAACACTATGTCTACGACCTCTAGCTACTTTTAATGTACCCAAAATGTTCTGCGGCTTTTTATTTCTTCATAATGTTATCTATCAAGAATTTTTCTATAGTAACATTTTAACAATGGTCTTTATCCCAGCGATTATGAATAAACGAAATTCTTTCTCTGATTCTGTTAGAAAGAAAGTTAGAAATTTAAAATAGGTGTTAGGTACTGTAGTAGTACAACTAAGTGAGTACCTAAAGGGCATCAGCAAACAATAAAATCAATACATTATTTAAAATTTGCGGGATCGATGGATAACAGTGTTGTTGGGTTGTACGTTGTTACTGAATATTGCTGGTGTTCATTATTACTACTCCATATTGTGTAGATAGTCAAACGTCTGCTTTACATAAGCTACCTTGTGTCTATTTCCAGGCATGCATAGACGACAATTTGGATATGGTCGAGTTCCTAGTCAGCCATGGTGCTGATGTCAACAGAGGAGACAATGAGGGCTGGACTCCACTGCACGCCACTGCATCGTGTGGCTTCCTCAGCATAGCCAGGTATTGTTTATACATATCTATAGATTCTACATTGTAGCGGACTTGGCTTTCCGCAACATTTGCTCTGATTTAAACCGTGAAGGACAGCAATTTCTAAATAGAAAATAGCGCTATCTATCTATCTTTCGGGGCATTAATACCATGCATGGTAGGTTACATTAAAATTACGTGTCAGGGGTGACATTAAGTTTCTGTTAAAAGTTACTAAATAGACTGATTCAGGGAATGCGATAAGCAGATATTAATAAACTCCAGGGACGTTAGTAGAATACTCTTTACCAGATGCAATAAAGAAGGATTCAGCTTTTTTCACTGTAAACTAACATACGCGCGGGTGATGTTGCAAACCAAAAGTTGTATGTATTTAAACACACTTTAGTACACACATAATACGTTTTCAATATATTCGCCATTCATTCATTCAACACTCGTGTTGTTTAAATGTGATGAATAACGCTACATTGACGCAGCGACAACGGTAGACGATATGCCTCTGTAAACAAAACTTGACTCATCCTGACCTAATAGGCAAAGATTTCTGTGAATACAATGACAATATTATATTATTGATTTGTATATGTGTGGAGTATGCGTAACTTAGTTGGTGGTTTGGATTAGGTGCCTATAAAATTGTGCGTTTATTACATGTTTGCAATGATTAACGTAATTAGTTATCCATCCAACCGCTTATAATACATAACTAGTTTCCGCCTATGTCCGCCTGATTACCGGGAAGCATCCCATCTATATGTCAAAGAGTTTGACTGATTGAGTGACGTATCAATGTTCAGTCGAATCTGTTATGGATAGGACCCTGAAAGTTTGCATGTTGGTTTCTTTTACATTAAGGCGAGCACTATGAAAGGAATTTTGCAATTCAACTCCAAAGGTAGTGCAAGTGAAAACCGTTATATTTGAAGCAATTGGAATGACATTTAACAAGTGTTTCGTTGTTTTTGGAAATTCAACCTCTATTAGCAGAAATTATGTGAAACATTAGGTATAAGAGATTAATCGACCCAAAATCTAAACCGCATAGGGTGGAGACTTCCTGGCAATTGATGCATTTATGATTTAAATACCTGCTAAGAAAGATTTTATGGATATCTGTCAATATCAAAGTTATAAAAATAACTAGTTTTCCGCCCGCGGCTTCGCCCGCTGATGTTGGTTATCGCGCTAGACCATTAATCCCTTTTTTCGCAGTCGGATGAAACTATCCTTTCCCGGGTCTCGAATTATCTCCATACAAAATTAGTTCAGTAGTGTAGGAGTGTAAGCAACATTTTGAAATCGTCAAGCGCCCATAGGTTTATCCATAAATCTATAGGCGTTTCATAAAAATACTACGGATCTTAGACCATACTTATAAGAAATGAAATTTAAATTTCGAATTCTATTCGTAGCATTGAGTTATCAAACATGTCATTGTGTCAAAATAAAAAGTAATTTAGATCAAAATTACGAAGGAGTTATGATATCAACTTTGAAGCAAATCACCCTCAGAATAGTTTCTCAGGCTTTGCCCGCTTAGTATTAGGATGAAAATAAAAAAAATTGAAAAAATAAAAAACACGTGTTTCATTATTTGTTTTGAGCTTTATTTATGCCAAATTTGAAGGAAATCGGACCAAGGACTAAACAGTTATGGAATATTTAATTTTTCCAAATAAACTCATTTAACACCCCTACCGGGGGTAGTTTTGGAAAAATAAAAAACACGTATTTCATGATTTCTTTTAAGGTATATGTGTGCCAAATTTGGAGTGAATCGGACTTGAGACTATACAGATCCAGATAAACTTTAATTTTTACCAATAAAACTCATTATCCACACCTCATAGGGATAATTATGGAAAAATAAAAAACCCGTATCTCATTATTTGTCTTAAGGTTTATGTGTACCGAATTTTAAATGAATAGGACCAAGGAATAAAAAGTTGCATACAAACTTCACCCCTCTATTTAACCCTCTTAGGGGATGATTTTTGAAAATATTGTTAGCCTATGTCCGATTCTAGGGTATACATTGCCTACATTTCAAATTTCAATAAAATCGGTTGAGCGGTTATGGAGATACGCGGTAACAAACCTTCACACACACACACACACTTACTTTCACATTTATAATATTATAGTAGGATAGTTCTTGGCTACGTTTAAATAGAAATTAATTTTAGAAAAAATGTCCCTTATGTGATGTTCCTGTAATTATTATAGTCAGAAAAGTGAATTTACGGAGTTAAAATAAATGTGTGCGTGTTTTAATATCTTTGGCAATTTAAATCGGAGAAATAAAATTGAAAAACCCGTAAAATGTGGGCATTGCATGTTATGATTTATGGAAATCATACCTCTAAAGGGTGAAACGGTCGAAACTGAACTGAGTATGAGAAACTGTAATCTTCAGTTAGAATCATATAATGTTGTAAACAAGATTCAGGCTGGAAGAAAGTATGTGGGATGGCCGGGATAAAAAAGGGTTAAGATCTCCACAAAGGGTAGAAATGGGATGAAGACAATGTATGATAAATCGTATCTTAATTAGTCCGTCATTAAGATTATGAAACATGTTGGGCTAAATTATACATTTTGCTTGATTTTGAAATTAAACCTTATTATTTATTTATATTATTTGAAGTTAAATAAGTAGTTTGTACAAAGATTGGACCGCTGTGTTTATTTAGTTATAGGTAACCACAGCTAAAATTTTTTAATTTAAGATATATTATTGAGATATCATAAGATACAACGCAATAAAGTTATGGAGTGCGCTGAGTGTCTTTCGAGATTTCGATTAGACGTATCGCTGTAACATTTAATCACACAAATCGAAGAAAAATATGTGTCCAATATTTTTAATTTATCTGACGGATAAAAAAAACCGTTGTCGGCCAAAGAAACGATGTGGGCTATGCAAACAGAAAGCTGGTTGAAAATATTACCGTGACAAAATGTGCCCTATGTTAATTTAGGTAACAGACTCCACGTGTGCACTTCCTAAAGCTCAACTGCATGATCCATAACTGAATTCTGTAGTCCACATTTTTCTTTACTAGTTAGAGTAGATAAATCTTATAATAATAACTGCGATGGATCTTAATTTAGCACATACATTAAATTCAGGAATAGCATATAGAGGCGGGTTTGTATCTTAATATCACGCAGACGAAGCCGCGATCAAAAGCTTGTTACTATGACAAAAACCTAAACATATTGCAATAAAGCAACATTTCTTAGAATCATGGAAACTGCAGTTTTCCTGTTAAAGTACCAAAACTCGATAGATGAATTACTAGTTAACATTTAACTACAGGATGTAACTATTTATGTACCGACGCGAAAATTCCCTTGTGGTCATTGAAGTTTTGTATTCCATCAATTTGCGTATATGTTACTCGTACTATACTTCTATAGCGCGAACAAAGTATTATTTGATGACGTTAAAATTCTTGGTTATTATTGATCTATTCATAACACCATAACGTCATAATAGATTTATATTTATTGACGTCGAAATCCGGTAGTTTGTCTTGAACTTTGCGTGAATTGAATGTTTTCTAGATACCTCTAAAATTGACCTGTGTGGCATCTCTATGGTTTGTTGTTAATTGTTTAAACAAGTAACCAAAATATTATGAATTGTTTAATTTGGCTAATGTTCTTATGATCACAAGGCTATCATTTACTGCTACTAATCACGCGATGAAAAATGTGAAAGTAAAATCACCTAAGTGACCAAGCTAACAGGGATAGGTCTTAGTAGGGGAGCCGAAGATGTTAAATGTGTTGTTACTCGAGCGTCGTCGATACTTAGTCGGCTTTAAAGATTAATTGGAAGCAAAAACAGGGTTACATCTCTTCAGCGGTGGTAAAAGGTTTTTCAGTTTTTTAAGATATCGTTACTTCCAAGGCGTAAAATAAAATTCAGTGTGTGCTCCTGTGGCATCTTCAATCTTCTACTATATAAAAATAGGTCGGGTTTTCCTTCCTGACACTATAACTCCGGAACGCACGAACCGATTTCCACGGTTTTGCATTCGTTGGAAAGGTCTCGGGCTCCGTGAGGTTTATAGCAAAGAAAATTGAAAAAAAAAATGAAATGAATGAATCGAAAAATTAGTTGGTAAGCGCATAACTCGAGTTAATTGTTTTTTTTAGAATACTCCTTGAAGTACAAGGATGGTTCTTACGCAAAGAAAAAAAAACAACTTCCTCAGAAACAGCTTAATCGATTCGGTAGGTCTGAGAATCGGTCATAATCTATTTTCGGCCCCTGTAGGTGGCACTGCTTTACCGGGCAGGACGACGTCTGCGGGGTCCGCTAGTTTATTATAAAAAAAAAGAATTAACCTAACTAAAGTGGATCCGGGTGACTTGAAAGCATTCTGAATTTGTAGCTCTCCCTTTTCCTTGCTTTTGGCTCAAATCGCCTAATTGTTGATATTCACACTTATTGACATCTAATGTAGTCCTGATACTGTTATTCAATTACTCTGACGAATTCGAGTATTTTCACCTAACAAATATGTCTTAGAAATATTTTGATTGGCTGCTGAAAAAAACTTCCGGCTCTATACACGAAGCTAAGATTTGGTGTAGGTATTCAATAGAGTGCAAGGTGTCCCCTATCTCTTAATCTGACGCGCTGGAGTAAATCCCAAAATCCCCTCTTCGGCTCCCCTACTATCTGGCAACAATGTAACTATGTTTGCAACGCCTCAAGTGTATGTGTGCGTTTCATCGTAGACTGTATCATTGCTTAACATCAGTTAGTTCATGCGCAAGCCTAATTTACATAAGAAAAAAGTGTGTGACGGAGTGTTACGCTTTTTACTGCACATCAAAAAGCAACATTGTACCAAAGTTGTACAATGGTTTCTCTTTGCTCTATCATTGTTCTGAATTGTGTTTAAAGCTATATTCACATTTGTTTCAGGTATCTTCTTGAAAACGGCGCGGATGTAGCTGCAGTAAACTATGACGGGGAGCTGCCCGTGGATATCGCTGACAGTGATTCTATGGCAGATATGTTACAGAAAATTATCGACGAAAAAGGTTTGTTTATTGTATTTTACATAATGTGTAAAGATTTATAGGCGGAGCTGATGATGTTAATGAGAATGTAATTCCAAATGGTGTTCTGTGGGGTAGGCTTTTGTACTGCTGGGGACTTGAACAGGCAGTTAACCAAGATGAAATCTTATATCTTGAAATGAGCAATTCTTGTATATATATAATAATCATTTTTAGAAAATGTCATTTAAAAAAATAATAATACCGAGCAAAGCTCGGTCAACCAGATATTATCTAATATCTTTAAATGAGCAATTCTTGTATATATGTAGGTATATATATAATTGAAATGTCGGAATCGGCTCCAACGATTTTCATAAAATTTAGTATATGCGGGGGTTTCGGGGGCGATAAATAGATCTTAGTAGATTAGTAGCGTTAGGTAAAGCCCGCATTGGTGTTTACTACGAATTCGCTTAAATACATATAATCCTACTAAAATTGATGGGTCCTTCAATAATAACGACAATAAACGATTGATTGTGCTAAAATATTAGATTCATATTAATTACCTGTAATTTGTATTTCAGGTGTGGACTGCGAGAAGTCCCGTAACGCTGAAGTGGATACTTTGATGAACGACGCTAAGAACTGGGCAGCAAACGGCTATGTCGAAGTTAGGGATATGAACGGAGGCACTCCATTGCATGTCGCGGCAGCTAAAGGATACATTGATGTAAGTATAAGTACCAGCCAGTACTGAACGGTACGCCTAGCCGCACACGGGTCACCGAATACAACCATTTTGTGGTTTTGGCGCTGTCACTGAAGATTTCTTGCAATTTCATACATGTTAGAATGACTCGCTTGACACCGCTGGTCGCTGCACGACAAAAGCATTCTAGCTACAGTGGCGGTTTTGGCTGTCGCGTGTGGCCCGTGCGCAGGTAGCCGTAATAGAGATGGCATTATTATTCAAGTTGACGCGGAGCAGTTTCCATAATATTACCGAGTGTAATCAGTTTGCACCACTAGTATCATAAATAATAATAATAGTTCCATGCTTAGAACACTTGATCAAGCCTGCTTTGTCAAAACAAACAGTCAAAATCATTCGTTTTAAGCTATGACGCCGCAGTAACCCACAGATAGGCACCCAGATAAATGTAGCCTTTAACATGCTTGTATGCACTGTCAACACTGAAAAAAGTTTCAATACGAAAGCCCCATTAACAAAATGATCCGCCATTTATTGAATTCGTTTGTTACAAAAAATGTGATAAATGAAGAACCGCTCGACCGAGTTTGTGCACATAAACCATCTACTAAATAGTCCGAACAAACAGTTAGTTTCAAATTACCGAACTTCTTGTAACATAAAAACAACCTAATCTACGTATAACACTAATTAACGTAGATACATATAAATGCTGTAAGAGTCGTATCAAGTTTTTCCACTGCAACTCAATGGTAGTTTATTCTGTATATTGGCAGGTGGCGAAAACTTTGTTAGAAGATTGCAACGCGGACCCAGATTGTGTTGACTATGAAGGATGGACTCCACTACATGCGGCAGCTTTGTGGGGACAGAAAAATGCTGCCGCTCTACTCTTGAAATACGGAGCCGATCCTCACATCAAAAATTATTCGGTAATCACTTGTTGCTTCAGCTGCCACGTCCTAAGTTGGTTCTTTTTAGGTATAGTCGTAGTCGTATCAAGCCTTCTCGGGTAATATTATTTATTGTAAGTGGTGTCACCAAAGTCATCACGCCTTTTAAGAAAAGAAAACGAAAAAAGGATGTACATCGGCCAACTTCAACACGCTGACTGAGTAACACAACGTACGAGAAATAATAAGCAGGTCCGCAGTCTTAATGCTGAAAATAGCGTTCCATGTTTGATCCATGCGATCATAATATACATTACATTGTAGCGGTTATTATTCGTCGTGCCATTTGCTGCTAGTCCGAAATTTAACGCTATTCTACTTTCTATTTATGTTTTTAAATGGGAAAGTTTGTGGAGATGTTTAGATGGGTAGATTTGTATTACTATTTCAAGGCGAAATGGCTGACAAAACGGACTTTAAACGACTAAAGAATTTTCTTCTGAAATTACTTAGTCGTTTAAAGTACGTTTTATACCGGTAATATGTGTTTATCTAATTTTTACAATCAATAAACTGTATCTTTCGTTTTACGTGCAGGGTCAGACATGCATGGACTTAGTGGACCCAGTTATATCTCAGTGGCTGACAGAGGCGATGCAAGTACAACGTAGATATAATAATAATAACAATAACAACAAGCGGAAGCCTAGTCCTGAAAGACGACACGACGCTAAGAGGGTTAATATAGAGATCTCGCCGCAACCAGAGAAAGTGGTCAATGGTTAGTAATATTTGTTTCATTATAACTAAACTCTTGGTACGCCTGTTTGCTGCATAACCACGTTTATTATGGTTATTAGAAACATCATAGTAACAGTTCGAAATTGTGCCCCATGAATGGCGATAATGGGCCTGCATCCCGTTACGTATAGGATCTAAATACATAGCCGCGCGGAATGTTGACAATATTATTCTTATGACTTGCACTATGAAGTATCACATTTCGTTTTCATGGATGCTTAAAGTAAATTTTGAGGGAATGGAAGATTTCATTTTATCTGTTCTACTGGAATTATGGACATTAATGGTTTACTATATTGGGCTTCACTTTTGATAGGAAGCGAAGCGATAGCAACCGCTAACTAATAATAATACAAACATCCCAAAGATACGTTATTGATGTGAGTAAATAACCAAATATCTATGTGACAAATATTTGTTGTAAAAGTGTGGTCTATCTACCTCATCTTGAACATTATGTCATAGACAAGCCGCCGGCAGAGATCATAAAGACGGAGGGTAAGCCACCAAAAGGCAGGCCGCCGTCTCCCGAAGCGACAGAACCCGAAGCGAGCGAAGATGCACCATCGTGGCGTCGATCAGCTTCATTCCGCAACAGACAACAAGAAACACCTAGTAAGTAAAGTTGCTACTTACGACATACATACAGAAACACTGTACATACAAACGGGACGGCATAAATTAGCACACACAGTCATCAAAATCGGACAAATGTAGATAAATGAGTGTTCGAGAAAAAGGACGCCTAGCTCAGTTGGGTGCTACATCATTGCGAACCGGCATTAATCGCCATAGACGGTTGGGCAATTCGAATATATGTAACGAATGTTTGAAAAGTCTCCCGACGTCGGCTAACTAATACTTCCAATAGCCCAAACGTAGTGTTAACTTCTTTTATAAATAATATGCACACAGAATTGTGCATAGAGCGGGATTAATGTGTGTGTGGGATTAGTGTGTATGTAATGTAAAGTATATTTTTGTATAAGTGAAGTTACCCTTAGACATCATGATTCAACGGCAGTAAAACGCATATTGTAATAAGAACTAAAAAGTTTATTATCCTATGTTCAGGGTTTTACTAATGCGGAAATTTTCTATGGTTATTAAAAACGTTAGGTATACATAACTAATTTCTTTTTCATTTATTTTAGAATTTAGTCTAAAAACTAATATTTTACCATGTCTTTTTAAATTTTCAGAAGACAATAACAAGATCACCACGAATAATTCAGTTGACAACGACACACTGCTTAGAAGAACGCACAGTTTCGAAAATGATAAGAGGTATGAAAAATACTTTAAATACAAGTACGTTAGCCTTTACAACTGGCTATAAAGTCAAAAATTTAATAACACATTAACAAATACCTGAATTATCTAGCTAAAACCATTTTAATAAATTCTAATAATGCATTAAAATAATTTATTATAATGGTTAATGGATATGTGCAAATTACATTTTGCAGACTACCGTTTTGCAAAAACATGAATGCAAATTGCGGTGACATTGTTTGTATTCAGTGGTATACTATTTTATACGAGTGTTTCCGAAGTTTGCCGATGTCTTTTACTTTTTTATTATTAATTCCGAACTTTTATAGCCTCATAAAGAAAGGTTGTTAATCTATGTTTTGTCTTCTTCTCCATTCTGACATTCTAAAGTTAATCATTTGACAGTTACAAAACATACTCTCAACTGGACCGTGTTGCGCAGAAATGTTTCAAGCCACAGGAACACAATATTGTAATTGATGTCTTCAATCAATCAATCTGCATTACATGTTCTACCTACATATGTAATCTTATTCGTTCTAAGTATGTAGTCGTTGTGGGAATCCTGTTGTCAGTATAATCTATGGTAATAATATTATAAAGAGGAAAGATTTGTTTGTTTGTTACAAATAGGCTCAAAAACTACTAGACCGATTTGAAAAATTCTTTCACCATTAGAAAGCTACATCTTTACTGAGTAACATAGGTTATAATTATATGCTGAAATTAGTTAGAGCCGTATTAAAATTTCTATAATGTAACCCAAGGTGTGAAAAAAATAACGAAACAATCTTTATATCGCTTACGCTGCGGAAACTATTGACATTAGAGCAAAGTGATGTACTTCAGTTTTATCCAGAATGTAAATATCTACAAAAAAAGTCCTCGGTACAATATAACTATTACAGTTACGTCACAATAACTACTTGTAACGCGTCTGCGCCGGTACAAATTAGGCTACATTATGAGTACCTTTCGTAAGCTACCTTGGTATTAATCCTTATCTAAATAAATCACCTTATATTCAAGCGTGTATCAGTACCTATAAATTACTTTTAGAATTATTCAAATCGGACGTACCATTCAAAAGTTATCATGAGTTTAGTATTTATCTAATTTGAAATTTGGGTAAAAGAGCGGTCTATGTCTGTGACTCATCCTATCCTACTAATATTATAAATGCGAAAGTAAGTGTGTGTGTGTGAAGGTTTGTTACCGCGTACCTCTATAACCGCTCAACCGATTTTATTGAAATTTCAAATGTAGGTAGTGTATACCCTGGAATCGGACATAGGCTAACAATATTTTCAAAAATCATCCCCTAAGCGGGTTGAATAGAGGGGTGAAGTTTGTATGCAACTTTTTATTCCTTGGTCCTATTCATTTAAAATTCGGTACACATAAACCTTAAGACAAATAATGAGATACGGGTTTTTTATTTTTCCATAATTACCCCTATGAGGTGTGGATAATGAGTTTTATTGGTAAAAATTAAAATTTCTCATTATCTGTATAGTCTCAAGTCCGATTCACTCCAAATTTGGCACACATATACCTTAAAAAAAATCATGAAACACGTGTTTTTTATTTTTCCAAAACTACCGCCGTTGAGGGTGTTAAATGAGTTTATTTGGAAAAATTAAATATTCCATAACTGTTTAGTCCTTGTTCCGATTTCCTTCAAATTTGGTATAAATAAAGCTTAAAACAAATAATGAAATACGTGTTTTTTATTTTTTCAATTTTTTTTATTTTCATCCTAATATTAAGCGGGCAAAGCCTGAGAAATTATTCTGAGGGTGATTTTCTTCAAAGTTGATATCATAACTCCTTCGTAATTTTGATCTAAATTACTTTTTATTTTGACACAATGACATGTTTGATAACTCAATGCTACGAATAGAATTCGAAATTTAAATTTCATTTCTTATAAGTATGGTCTAAGAGCCGTAGTATTTTTAAGAAACGCCTATTAATTTATGGATATAGCTATGGGCGCTTGACGATTTCAAAATGTTGCTTACACTTCTACACTACTGAACTAATTTTGTATGAAGATTGTTCGAGACCCGTAAAGGATAGTTTTAACCGACTGCGAAAAAAGGGATTAATGGTCTAGCGCGATAACCAACATCCGCGGGCGAAGCCGCGGGCGGAAAACTAGTATGAATATATATATGTAACCCTCGACGAAAAATAGGGGTGTTATAAGCTTGAGACGTGTATCTGTGTAACTGTATTTTGTGTATCAGTGTACAAGTTTTTTGCCACGTAGCGCGGATGGACTGATTTTAAAGCGATTTTTTTTATTAGAAAGTTGAAGTAATAGAAATGATTCTTTACCAAAAAAATGATTCGGAGTAAATAAAATTTTTAATTTCTAGAATTATATCTATAACAACAGAGTTAAAAATGTAGCACCCCGGCTATATTCCTCACGGGGTAGGCAGAGCTCCAAGAGTGTATGTGATGATGAGAAATCTAGCTTCGTATATTACATTAGTATTTTTTTTGCCTGAAGGAAATCCTTTATGGATCCCCCGCTCCGTGTGGGCACGGGGCAGGGGTATGTGGGATTCTCAAAGTGCCAAACCTCCCTGCTGTTTCGCAGCGCATTTAATCGGTAACTACATGTGGCATAACCGTGACCATTTACGGGGAAGTTACAACATCATCTTGAGTAGGTAGTAGGTTAGCAGATGATCTGGAGGGCCCTTGGGTAGGCACGTTATCCGGAGGTTGGTAGAAGTGAATATTGAATGTTATTCCTCCGTCTGTTGTCCGCGTAGAGTGCCTTGCAGGTACACGGTCTATTCAATTTTTGTTATTATTCTAGCTTAAAACGAATGTTTTTGATTGTATTACAAAGCAGGCTTGATCGAGTGTTCTAATCATGGAAAGTCTGCCAAGAGAATAATACAATTTATAATTATTGAAATTGTTGTCTAATACCGATATCTACCCGTGCTAAGCCGGGGCAGGCCACTAGTACATTATTATTTTCGACAGTTAAGCATCAATTTCATGTCTTACATTTTGTCCAGCACATCACGGTCCAATTGACTCTTAGTTTAAACATTTAGTAAGGGAGTAGAATAAACATACTGACTTGTTTTTACTAGATCACCATTTAATATTTAGTATTTGTGTCATTTATTATAGGCCGCATACAATATCCGATATTATAAGGATAATTTAGTGGCTTATTATTTAACAAGGTAATAAAAGGTAAACCTCCAATTAATTGATTGGACTTTTCTTTGACTGTAAAGAATTTAAAATTTTCTTACACAAATCTGTTCTTTCATTAATTGACCATTAGAAATTTTGCAAATGAAAATGTTTGCATATAAACAGCTTAAAATAAGTATCTATTAAGGTTGCTTGTCCACCAAAGTGGAGAAACGTCGAAATATTAACCAATAGGATTGCATTAAATGTCCGCTCCTCTTTTGTGCAATTCTATTGGTTAGTATTTATCCGTTTCTCCGCTTCGTAGCCTTGCTCTGGTCCGGTGGACAGGCAGCTCAAATGTGTATGAGTAAAACAGTTGGTTGAAATAAGTCAAACTCTGAGTACTTACTACCAGATGTACAAACGTGGCTCATTCCAATCACATGTGGCTCTACGCCAAAAGTTTATTTCTATTTAGAGTACAGAAATAATAATTTATTATTGAACAATGTCAGAATATAGGACTACATGCTCATAAGTCCTACGATTTTATCAGATATTTCAATAAAAAAATAAACACTATAATAATTTTTAGTACCTACTCGAAAATGGCCAAAATGCATCTTCGTAAAAAATAAATAGTAAGAAAATTACACGAATCACTCCCTTAAATAACAAAACCAGGGCAGATGCATTAATATAATTATTATTGTTTATTTTTGTGTTGTCTAATCCTACAGAATGCCAGGTAATACGTTGCATTTCTTGCTTGTTAAGTACAGCCTGTTTGCAGACACTTAAGTCCTACCCCACCATGTTTGAAAATGAGCTAGTTAAGTTCTAAACTTTTGGACTATCCACCTCACTGAATGATGTATTCGACTAAGAAAAAACTAAGTGTCTGATAGGGTGACTGACGAAAGTGCTTACAAATAAGCTGTACTTTAGATTCTTGCAAAGACTATGTTGTTGTTCGGAGCACAATGTATTTTTTCATTTGTATCATGCAATAACTTACTTAAAATTGGTGCTGATTGGGAGATAACTGACACAAACTAATCGAAATTTATAGGAATGGTCTTAATTTTGTGCTAACAGGTTAGTAAGAAATGAGGTCATTCAATAAAACCTATATCTAAACTATTCCTTGTAAAGTCTCTCATGAAAAATATTATTGGTATGCCTACTGTAAAATATGGTAAATAAGCGTTAAGGTTTGTCGTCATTTTCTATACTACCTGCACTGCTCCAACACTGTGTGCCCTGAGGTGCATCAGCCAAGTTCATCATACATTTAACATTTAAAGGTTCGGTACATATCGCATGCTTGTGTGAATTGTAGCTTCTACCAACGGTATCGTGACGTGACGGCCCGTATAAAGGCATCCTCCTGCCCGTCGATACCGCCGCCGCAGCCAGCCACTGAAAAGAAAAATTCTCAAGAACACACTAACAAAGCGACAGAGAGTACTAACGACGATGTACAATCAAGGTGCTCGCTTTATTAAGCTATGAAATGAGGATGATCATGGTTGAAAAAAATTTTGAGTACCTATAAAAAGACTTTAAAATAAAATAATACAGTTATCATAATATGTCTCCTCCGTAATAACATTCAATTACTATAATTATGATCTATCTTTGTATATCAGAATGACGTACCATGATCATCCTTAACATTAAAAGGTAACTAAAAAACTTAAATTTATTAAAAAGTCATTCATGGTTGTTAACAATTATTTTTTGCTTACAATGTTGCATTTTATTGAAATATTCTATGGGTATAGATGGACATGCTCGTAAACATATGGTAAAGAGCTATTAACGAGCAAACAGAATTTGCAGCTCGTCCAGAAATACGCGTTGTCGTAATAAGAAACGCTCGTAGGCATGCTTTTAGTGACATGCTTATTTGTATCTTAAAAATATCCAACAGTCCTATAGAACATTTCGGCCTATGCATGCATTGATGTTTAATGTTTGTGTACATAGAATAAATCCTGCGGAGCGAAGGGAGCGGGAAGTCAATACTTGGAGTGGGCCTACAACCACTTCTGTTAACGCGAGTCCTACTAATACAGCCACTACAACTACTGTCAGAAGGTATGTTTTACATATTTTTTATTATACTTCACTAGTACTTTTATACTAAATATTTATATTTTTAAGGATTTAGACGGGTTGCTCTTATTAGATGAACTTGATCTTGAAAATGCCGTGTCTAATTCTTCTAAATAAATAGTGATTGTCTAATGTTAAAATGAACTCCCCTCCAATCCATTTCCCCTTTATGCAAAGTAGATGTAATGACGCGATATAAGTATCGCATCTGTTGAACAAACAAGTGCATCAGTTCGACCGTCCTCAGACGGCTCTCCGAAAAAATCCGGTGAACCAATAAAGGCCCTTCCGGCCGATCGGGTTAGGTCATCCGCAGAAAAAATCCAACAAGTGCATTAATGAGACGAATGTGTTATACATACACCATACACAACACGCGCGCCCTGTCATACAAAGTTTTCACCTGGACTAATTGCAAGATAAGTGGACCAAACGAGTACCTACAAGTTTACAAAAAATTGCATTAAGAACATAGAAATGTTATTGCAATAAGTTTTCGTTTCACATACATTCAAATTTTATTAGTTATGTTTAGAAAAGGGGCGTTTAGCTTTAAATTGGACCTTTACCTGATAAATACCTTCATAATGTTAAACAATTCCCTGATGATACGCATTATTACATAAGAATATTAAAATGCACATTTGTATATACTACTAAATGTACGTAAATTGTACCAAATAGTGTGGAGTTAGTACTAGATTAAATAGGATTGTTGTGTATGTGACAGTTCTACGGAGAGCGTAGAGACTAGTAGCAACTCAAGTCCGAGTACCACAACGCCGACCAAACTATCGCCCGGCAACATTTTCAAGAACTTCTTTAAGTACACACTTGTGTTATTTTAAACGCTTGAACATGAGAATTTGAATTTAGCTTAGAGCCTCTTTAGTTTAACCCTGTGTAGCGATTTTAAAGTACGTGTTGACTATAGACTTAGTCTTATTAATAAAATTCTTATAAGACTATAGTTAAAATGGACTTTATCTCTTACTAGTACTTACTAATGCCAAGATGACAGACAAAGACTAACGAATTATAAACCTATTTTAGCTATAATGAGCTTGAGCTTTCTGACGTTTATGAAAATGGGTGTTATAATATTACTCAGTAAAGACGACCAAAACCAATAAAAAACAAAAACAGCAAGAAAATCTTTCTACTATCGTAATTCAATAAAAAAGGCAGAGATAATGAAGCTGATGCCCAAGTAACTATCAAAAGGAGATATTTTGCAAGAGTGCCATAGCACTGTTAATAACTCAGTTGTCTTTACGGAGTGATAGAGTATGACGATGTGTTCACGAGCTTGAAACACATTGCTACTGATATTTTTCGTCACAATTGCGGCCTTTAACGCGAAAAATATAAATTTAAATTAAAAGACTAATTTATAAGTCTTACTAGTAATATTTAGCTGGTCTCATTATAACACGAGCGTCAAACATCTATACTGTCTATACTGCCTAAGTACAAAGCGATCTGATAATCTCACAAGTCAGACCATGCATGCAATATGTAGTAGTGACCCACGACAAACGCGGTATAATGCAACGCAACGCGAAAATATCAAATAGTCGTTTTATGTACTTGTGGCCTAATCGGTGCGTCGTAATGCGCGAGGGAACTCGTTCACATAAAATAACGACTAAAGGTCGGAATCGATGTAGCCTCATTTTAGAATAAGGTTTAAAATTAAAATCCTTATTGAACATTCTGTATAAATTGTCAATATTCTTGTGTTCAAGTATCGAAGTTTATGTGTGTTTAATATTATTTGCGCTTTGTTTTCTGTTCTGTGTTCTGACGATTTGATTTAAGTTTGTCACTAGATTAGATAGCATGATTTCCTTTAGTACGTGTGGCATGCAAGTTAATATAGAATTTTACCAACATTTCCACCAGACGTCATTTATTTTCTGCACAGAATCTGTGCCCCAAGCTATCAACTACAAGATACACATTCTGCTTCAGAAAATGAGTAATTTCTGGCAGTTCTTGACCTTAGACTAATAGAAATATGTGTGGAGGATTGTTTAAATAGTTGTTAGATTAATAATACTACCCTTCTTACTAAAAGGCATAATTAAAATGAAATATTTTTTTGGTCCAAAGTGTTATTTTAAATACATTAGCACCACCGGCACCGTATGCAACAACTTTGTTTTAAGAGTTTTGACTAACTCAATAAATAGTTACGCGACTCTAACGCGTATTTGCGCACCATACAAAAATTTCACCAAATTCTCCAGCTAACCATATAGTTTATATTAAGTGGTCGCGACGGTCAGCTTGTCGGCAGTATGTATTTACAGTCCCTATATAGTTAAGATACAGATTCAAGCTGGAAATCAAACTAATATTAGTTGTTTAAAAAAAACACTGCCTTATTATCAAATGTTGTTAGAGCAAAGGTTGCTGCATATGATAGCAGTTATCTACGCCTAAGAGGTTGCTAGGTTTTTAAAATAACCCTTAATACATAATATTTCGACAAACTGATGATTCTTAATAAAACAAAAAATTGAGCCTTTTACTGTCGCGGTAATATTTGTACGGATATGTACTGTGTGCAGACTGTTGACATATGGCGTGAAGGCTGGCAAAATTGTTTAAGGAAAAAAAAAGGTTTTCATTTAAATATGGCATATTTTAATAAGGGGTCTACTATCAAATGTCTCCTCTATGCAGATTATCAAGTACTTCTTGCATCGTCTGCGGAAGAGTTGCAAAGAATGGTAACTAGAATGAATGCAGTATTTAGAATGAAAGGTATGAAAGTCAACGTTAACGAGACGAAGGTTATGGTGTTTGAAAGAGAAGAGTCCATGTCTGTGTAATATTAAGATAGATGATGAAAGTGTGGAAGAAGTGCAAGAATTAGTGTATTTGGGAAGCTTGTTCACAAAAGAAGGAAAAATTTACGCAGATGTTGAAGGAAGAGTTATAACAGGAAATAAGCAATGTATCGTGCAATGCATTTTGTGGTGGCTTACCAGGCGATTTCTGGAAAGTTTCGACTAGCTATCCACAATGGCATGGCAAAAAAAAAATGAAAGTAAAATGAAAGCTGTGTAAATGCTTTCTGTATATGTGGTGTTACTCTAGTGATAGATTGAGGAATATGACATTGAGGTGTAGTGACAAAGGTGGGAAAAAGCATGCTTAGGTGGTTTGGTCATGTGGAGAGAATGGATGATATACGATTTATGAATCATATATACAAGGAGGAGGTGAGTAAAACCGTTGGAAGGTAATCGGTGATGTCCTTCAAAAGGGACAGGTGCATAGCACTCACAAATGCCGTGCATTTATGACCAAATGAATGAACATAATGTGAGGCTAAGGAAGTATGTTGAGATCGTAGCAAGTGGCGCTCTTTAGTCTGCCTATCCCCATGGGAAAAAGGCTTGATTGTATGTATGGGTCGACTATTGTACTAAATATCTTAACTTCTTAGGTCATTCGTACCTCCAGTTCGGGATGAGGAAAGCGAAACTCAAAGGAAAGCTCACGCTAAACGAGTTCGTGAAACGCGGCGGTCGACACAAGGTGTTACTTTGGACGAAATCAAATCTGCCGAACAATTGGTTAAGAAGAAAACCGGCAATGGCACCACTGAAAGTCCTTCCCCAGGAAGCGTTAAGAAGGAGGAATCAGCTCCTACTGACAATGGATCGGTACGTTTACCCTACTGTTAAATACTAGCTAGTATATTCAAGTGTCTACCTATCTAGCCTTGCCTTACCTCAACCGTGATTTAAGGGAGTTAATAACAATCACTGATATCGGTTAATATAAATTACTTTTGAGTTTATATCCTGTTAAATTAGCAACATTCCAATATTTTCTATAATATCCGGTTTCGGTATGTTACAGGTTAATAGGCAGATTTATATCAACTATAATATTAGAAATTTAAATTAAATCTTAATTTGTAACTTACAAAGTGACTAATTGGGAATGGGTATATTAACCTCAAAATTGGATTAACATTTATGATTATTTGATTTAAAACTGTACAAGGGGTTAGTTGTTTGTTCAGTAGAATTTGTAAATATAAGTAGCTAAGAAGCGAAATAAGATAATTTTAGTTTATTGGCCAAATACTTTAACATTTTTGAACGTTGTCTGATACCAATCTATATTTATAGTACTTGTGGTTGGTTAAAAATATGACAGAGAAATCTGACACCGGTGGGCAAAGTGTTAATTAAGCATAACCTACGCGACTGTTACTGTATATACGTTGAGTTTGTATTTTAAGCATTAACTGTATACTGAAAGTTATGGGTCAATGTTTGTCTCATTTAATACATGCTACCTTGTGTTAATTTATCGTCATGATCGTCATGGGATTAGATCTCGTTCATATATCATTCATACCATTAGTAGTTGTTTCCTCAAAGGTGCAGATTGTAATCGTAGTGTCAAATTTACTCAGCAATTACTTGTAGGTTGTTGAATATAGAATTCGAAAAATGATAATTACCTTTCTATAAACAACATTATTTAGCTCACGCCATAAAGTAAGGTATGCAAAACATATTACCAGTTTTGTTTAGGTCCCATACGTCATAAGGGGAGAGCCTATTGCAGTTCATCAGTGAGATAAGACAGTTGCACAAATGGCAGCAAAAGGCTACACGACTGCTTGCATCGATTTATTTTGATTGGTTGAATAAAGTCACGTGGTTGATTTACACCAGTCATGTAATTGAATCGAAGCGACACCGGCGCTACTTACGAGTATCATTTAATTTTCTTGTGCAGTCTAGAGCAGATAGTTTAATATAAGACAAATAAAAACAAAATAAAAACACAGTGAACAATAATTGAGACGGACTGTTAAAATTGGTAATTTGGTAATTACAAACATAGGCGCGCCCCGTGCTGGGAGGTGACGTCGCTGTGACGTTAGCGTTGGCGTGTGCCTCAGCGACGGCGACCGCGACCATCGCGGCCAACAGCGAGCGCCGTCCCTCGTGGCGGTTGCGACTCGACCCCGCTAATAAGGTGTCTGCATAGAGCCCTGTACAGTCCAACCACAGAACACCTAATTCAGACATTTTCATGTAAATGCTTTACAAAACTTGACGTGGTAGTGCTGTTATCGGGCTACTACACTGAATTATGAGCTACAAAGGATTACTGCATCAAGTTCTAACTAAAATTGTGTGTGTTGTGTAAGTGTGGTCTCTCACTTAGAACAAAATCTTGAAGACTAAGCACAGAATAGTTGCTCTGGGCTCCGTCGATCAGGACGTTAAAATACCGTGATCCAAGATTGATTTGAGTGTTCTGTGGTTTAAAAGAGATTGTTGATCATTGCTTTTTTCAATCAGTCTTATTACATTATATCTAACATTACGTCCAGATAAATAATGTGCATCATCCGTCTCCTGCAATAACTTATTTGTCAGAAATGTCGTTGGCAAATTTCTACATGGCTGCACGCAACTAGTTAGTCATCTCGTGTGAGCAGTGAGACGGAGACGGCGCTATTAAAAGAAGCAAATTAAATATTTTCAGTGACTTAAGTTAACTTGTCATATTAAGTTTCGTTAAGTATGATGAAGTGATCAACATTCTCAATACATAACCAAATCGCAAATGTGACTCATACGTGTTACAATTATTTTAAAGACACTTGTTAAGTTCTGATATTGGGATGGTTAGAAATATATTTTTCAGTCCGCTATGATATAATCATATTTATACAATCTTACTTCTCTCAAGTCTACAGCATTTACTATACATAATTTTATTTATTCGTTATTCATTCATTGTCAGGTGTAAATATAGCAAATTAAAGTATGATCCTATAAATGTGACAATAAAGCGGCCTTAACAAAATTTTATAGTTTAAAGTTAAGTTATTTCACTTCATTCACAAGTCATACTCAGTCTCAACATCAGAATTATACAACCATGCACATTAAATGTATCCTGGGCATGTCTTATAATATACGTTAGCACTTAAATATACAACGGTTCTTAAATGAGGTTTCGGTGCTCACTGCAAGATTACGAACTAGTTTCGAAGAATTTGGACTGTGATTGCGCTGTTTTCGAATTATGTAACCGGTAGAATCCAAATTATTTTAAGTGCTAACTGATTGCACATAATCTGTTGGTATGACCGCATGGACATGTGTGTAGTTCGGGAGTATTAGGTGTCAACACTTTGTTGCGTGGACACCGGTGCGTTGTATTTTTGTATAGTCCGTGCGTTGATGTCCTCGCAACACAACATTCAGTTGGGTTTTTTCTATAACTGCAGCAGGTTGAACTTACGATATAGCTCTTGATCTTTCCTAAAAAAAATTAAACTATTTTTGTTATCATAAATTATTATTGTGCGTCTATAAATAATTTAATATATTTCTTATAAGCCATGTTTACTAATGCTTGCTCTTCTTGTGCACGCTATATAATTATATACGCTATAATAAATATACACAACTAACATGACAGGTAATTTGTGTTTTTGTACTGTATTTGGATATGTGTTAAATATTTTTTCAAAAACATAAATGCTCTTTGGTTAGTTGGTGCAATACGCTTCAGACTGAGCAACGCCGTGTACTTGAATATTTATTGTCCTTAAAATTTAGTTTGAGCCACTGCTACATTGTTACGTTGACGCACGCTTGGTTCTTGAGGTATACTTTTGTATGGTCCTGCGAGGGCGCTCACTTAATGCAGCGTTAGATCTTAAACAAACACCTGTGCAAAGGTGTGGAACGTTTAAAGTTTTTGTACGTACGTGTATTTTTTTTTAATGATTCTCTTTATCACAGTTGCTTTGTCTGTGGAGATGCAATATCTCGTCTGGCTGATGAAGTTTCCAGGGTTCCGTAATTATTAATGTGTTTAACTACATATTCGTAGAATCCTGTAAACCTGAAAAATCAAACTTGTGAATGTTACCATAGTCTCGCTAAAACTCGAAAGATTTCTATGACTTCACTATTTGCCACAAATAAATAGTACATATATTATAAGTTTTATCATGAGTTTGATTTTTATCATCCTGTTTTTTATCTATCTCATTCTGTTCTTTAGAAAAAGTTTAAACTTCCTCTTTGTTTTTGGGCCAGAAACACATAATTGAAAATCTTTAATGTATTATACCTGTACCGACAGTTTGAGTTAGAGGATGCGGGTCGGTCCTCTCCACGGCCGGGTACCACGGCAGCAGAGGCGACGGTGACGCTTCCTTACCGGCGCCCGCCGACTGCTTCCACGGCTAATACCACCGCATTCACCAACAACGATGATATTAGGACAGGTATATATTAATGAAGTATCTAAAACTGAAAGCTAAACGTCGAATAATTCTACCCTTCTACCAATCTGAATCGAGAATGTACTTTTGTCATAAAGCAATTTAAAAAATAACAGTTATGAAATCCTCTTTTTGGCTTTAGATCCTCCTGCAACAGAGGAAGAAAAAGACCGTGAGAGCAGTTTAGATAGCAAGTCTTCTAGTAACACGTCTCCATCTAGCAGTCAGGCGGCATCAAATGTCATCCAGCGCAGACGCAGGCCTAAGCGACGATCTACTGGCGTTGGCCAAGTTGATATAGAGGTAAGCAAAGCTTCTTAATATTGGAATCCGATTGCACCATCATTTAGCTTGACTAACATTTTCAAAATTGTTCAATATTTTGCATGAATGTAATATACTAACCTTTATTATTAAATTGGTTCGTTCAGCACCTAAGGTTTGAAAGCCTAACAACGGGTCAACGGATTATATATATTGGTAAGATTAAAATTTTGAATGACATTAAGGCATTTGAAATGTTCCATAATAAATCTTAAAATGTGTACATATTCAAGGTTTACTTTTACATTTGTGTATAATTTAAAGGTTTGGCTACATGCTCAAGTTGACTGCAAAAGTATTCTATTACTCTTTTTGATTTTAAACTTGGCTTTTTTATTCAACATTCAATTTAATTAGGTATAATTTATTTAATAGTATTTAGTTCAGTAGATTTGTTTCTGAATTTATACCCCCTTCCAATTAACTGACTGATCTGAAATTTAGCATACACCCTGCATCTGGTGACAATACAATCAAGATCCTTATCAATCCAAGATGGTTGCCGCCATAACATGGCTAATTAAAAAAAATTCAAAATTCAGTATGGGTATCAAATTTTTCATTTAGTTTGGTTTAACTTATAAAATATTGGCAGTAATAGGCACTGTCGATTGAAGTGAAAACAATGAAATCACAAGATTTCACCCATTCAAAAAGCACATAGCCCGCTGCGAATGCACCAGTCATGTGCATGTCGGTGACGCGAACTCATAAGATTTTCCCCTATCAAAAAGTGCCGAACGCGGCTATAGAAGATTTCACTTAAAAAAATACATTTACCTCCATATATTTTATTTCATTTGTTTCTTTTTGCACGACGGCGTAGCCTAGCGGCACACAGTTAACATTGCTAAAAATCAGTGCAGTTGACTGAGCAATGTCCACGTTTGACACTGATAGGTCACACTCTTTTTAATCCAAATAACCAAGCGAATTGTCAGCCTCAATTGGTTTTCCTTAAATATTTAACTTCTCGTTTACATCGAAGCCGACTATAGGCTATTACGTAGTGCGATGTCGACAGTGAGAATATTGTTCATGGTGCTGACCATCACCATGATATTAAGACATCGTTCACATCATATTGCGCACTGGCGCAATATGATGTGAACGATGCCTTAATATTTTTTCTTAGTTTGAAATCTGTTTTGTTAATTTATTGTTTTTGTGTATCCGGTTTGTATAGAGTAGATGTGTTTCTTTCTTTCATTTTTCTTTCTATACCACATTAAAGATATAACAATTTTTATTGCTAATTTTTGCACTAATTCTTTGCGCATGCTTGGTTGAGTTTGTAGCCGAACTTTAACTACGACGAATATTTTAAATAAAACGCAGCCTCGTCTTATTGGCTAGCAATCGTCCGAGCGGAGATTTAACACAGGTCGGTACATAGCCTAAAGCCTGTCGTTTTAATTGTTTAAAGATTAGAGCGTGTGTTGCAATATCGTCGCAAGATATGATTTTACACAGATGGAAAAAGCATTAATCGTCATCCTAACCATTGGTCGTTGATTTAGGCGCTGTGCACACGTATACATTTTTTACTAACGACAGAGCGTACCACCGTAAGCCGTAGGTACGGTGCCCGGTCAGCATTCGGATATAGTCATCAAATGCCTGTTACCGACAAACCGAAACGTCGTAGCCGCGACAAAAAAAGAAGGGTAATCAGAAGACTTTTAGATTTCGAATTACACACTACATCGTACACTTTGTACCCGTGACTTCGTCCGCGTGATATATTGAAGTGTCTCGAAGGTGTAATATGTATGCCAAATTTATATCGACATCCGTTAAGAGCGTTTACGCCGTCCAGCTATCAACCGCTACTTTTACAATCATGGGGAACTTCCTCATCTAAGTAGTTAACTGAGAAAATATTTCGATTAATGTTGTATTTGTATACTATATTAAAATAATATAGATAGCTAAAAGTAGTGTCTGCATCCATTGCAAGAGTTGTAGAAAATATTGATGTTTGTATTAGTTCATAAATAAGAATAAAAAATATTATTATGACTAAAACCTGTGTTGGGATCACAGAGGTTTTCATAATTTCACTTTAAGCATAACTGATGCTTGAACTGATGCTCCAAGCTTAAACTATACGAAACCATTAATTAAACTAGTTTGAAAATAAATTTAACCAATTGCAAAGATCTTTAAGTAAATATGTAGTTTATTGAGAAAATTTATTGCTTTTGGTATCCTACAACAAGAAATTAAAATCCAAACAATATAAAAATTAAGAAATTAAAATGACTTTTTCAACTACTTAACTTACCTAAGCAATTTGATGTAAAAATAGCTTAATACATTAGAAGAAATTCTCACCGAAAACATAGCCTTTTAAATTTTAACTAACTTGTAATAAGATTATTTTATAATTATTTGAAAACCACTGCGCGCAATCATTTTAAATCCCTAGTCAACAGCCCGATCCCCTAAATCTAGAGTTGTCTGGCAACGCCCTGAGCCAAGGTTCGTCCCCACATGGGGATCTCTCAAGGCAGTGCAGTGGCCATAGTACTTGATCGGTTCGACCGTCCTTGACGGCTCACCAAAAAAGTCCAGTGAACTAATAAAAGCCGTTCCGGCCGAATGGGTTCCGGTCGGAAAAAAAATCAAATCAGTCCGCCGTGAGGCGTCAGAAGGAGAGTACGCGTCACTCAGCGCTCTGTTTGACCTGTGTTGACCTTTGTCGTGCATACGTGTCGTTTTTAGTACCTTCGAAAATTCTTGGTACTTGGGCAAGCAATAATTATTTTTAGTGATTGTCTCTATTTTTAGAGTGACAAATAATTATAATTTCAGTTGTAATAGGAAATAAAACGAAGTTGTTTGTATCAAAGCAACGAAAATGCAAAAAATGGAAAAATATGGAGAAAGCAAGAACTAAAACATGAAAGAGATTATGAGGCAATTGCAGTACGGCAATTGAAAGTGCACGAAAATATTGTATGATAGTTGTAGATTGCTAATATTTAAAAAGCAAAAAAGGAGTCAAATGGTTTTATGGTTTAGTTGACCAAAATCTCGATTTTTTTTTGTTGCAATTAAAATTATATACTACTATTGTCAAGTACCTCACTTTTATTCGTAGAACCATGAATCAAACATTTATAAGCGAAAATCCACGAAAATATTAAAAAAGCTAATAAATTCGTGATATAACTTTCATATAATAATTGAACAAAAAAATGACATTAGACCATTTTTAACAGACCTCAAAAAGAGACAGGTTATCAATTCGACCTGTATGGTCTTTTAGAAATATTGTTAGGATTGCACCAAATTCGCAGAGGACAGCTCAGATGGGCCTCTTAAACACATATACCAAGTTTCGTAAGTGTGCGTACGTTGGCAACTTTTGAAACGATAACAATAATGTGACATCATTGAACTAAACAATTCTGTATTATGTTTTAAAAACGTCTGAATTTTGATGCAACTCCAGAAACTTGTGTTTTACTTTACACTAACCCATTGATATCTAAAAAATAAAAGCCTCTGACAATGCAAGCTAAGCCCAAAAAAATATAACATTTTCAATGGACTAACTTCCAGGTAATGTATGGAATGGACAAAAATATTTATATTACATACATTGGCTGGACATTGGATATTGTATGGAATACTAGCATTAAACAGATTACTGGTAACACCAACATTGCAAGGGCAAGCTTTAAAAAGAGCCTTAAGTATCAAAATTATTTATACCTTTATACCATAAAGTACTTTTTTGGACACTAGCTCAATACAATATTGAAAATATAAATACACTCGAAGGGATCAAAATGAGTTAGTTGATTATAATAACGTTAGACATAATACGTACACAGCCGCGTGCTTTGGTATGCATAATAAGTTGCATTGAATTACTTAAACTTGTTGTTTCGTGCGAGACGTAAACGCTCTTAAGCCGCTTTCCCGTTTACAAATATCTGAGATAAAGTCGCGGGAAATGACTATACCCTATTCACCCGGGTTTGAGATAAAGTGTAAACAAAGAATACAATGATTCCCAAACAAGTTGATCGATGGTAAATATAGCAGATATGTATAACCCGTCCAATGACAAAAGTCATATTTTAATGTAGTGTTGGCAGTACCTGTGGTCTATAAAGGAGAGGTCAAAAGTGGGATAGTATTTTGAACACCAATGTGATATACCTCATTGGAAAGCTTGTTTAATAAGCTATTAGAATTTAACTAAACACGAATTTTAGGAGCACCCATTTTTGTAAAAATCTAAAAAATATAATAGAAAAACAAAACGCACATTACCTCTAATTATCCATTTCAGTGAAGTATAAAAATTGCAATCATGTCAATAATTGCATTGTATTATAGTATCTTTTTCTTGTTATATTATTCTAGCTGCAGTTTAATGTAATTATGACGAAAAATATTTTTTATCTTACTAGTGTAATAACAAAACGCGCGGAAAAAAAGATGGATTACCGGAAACGTCATGATGTCATTGTCATTGATCAGTTTGATTGACAGCATTCAAAATAATTTTAGTTTTTTTGGTTGCTCAATTGTCATTTGGCCATGGGGTTTCCAATTGCAATAATCATAATATTGCATTGAAGATTCTTATTTTCAGTTTCAATTTAAAAAAAATAAAATAAAAAATTTTAAATACACCAAAAAAATTAATTAATTATTATGCTCTATTAACCCATGTAACTCAGATTGCTGTTCAAATTTACAATTATTTTAATCCCAGGCTCTATACATTTTTTGAACGTCTCCTTAGTAGTATAAAAATGCGTTCAAAGTTTGGGCATCTGCTTTTTTTACATGTCAACGATTTCATAAATAGTAAACATTACGGAAATAATCTAAGGCATTTATGACATTTGAGTTCAAATAAGTCTGAAAGGACTAAGTTCTTGAAACATCATTGTAAAATATAATTTACAGTGTTGCCAGCGCATTATTTCCGTAGTAATTTTTGTGAAATGTATTAATTTTATCTATGTCCTTTGAAACACTTATGGTTTGTTTGCTTTTTATCTCACGGCTCCGTGAATACGGTATAGTTGATTATTAAAATAAAATTAGATCACACACAAGATACACGTTGATGTTGTGAATTAATTGCTTCATATAGTTTGCCTTAATATAGTTTGTTTTCATCCAGGATATTGTGAATGACCGCGGCGGAGGTGGTGAGTGCGATGCTGATAACGAAGCGCCACCAGTAAGTAATAATAATTATAACCCTTACTTGTTAGTCTTAACGCTCCGCCGCCTCCTGATTGTTGACCTCATCAAAGCGTATACTGCCGCGTACTGATATCAGTACAACTGTATTGATATCAGTACTGGTTTCTATAGCACGTATTCTGCTTATTTGGGGATACTATTATTATGTAAATCCAACACTGCCCCACACAAAAAAGGTCTGCAGTTAAAAATATAATCTATATGACTACCTTGTTTAGCCGATGCGACGGTCCAAATTACCATTACAAGTATAAACCCCCATTTTCGATTCGTTTCTTTATTGGCGCGGATAATTCATATTAACTTCCAGTATTTTTACTGGGCTCCGCACTAGGATATATGATTAATTACACCTATAATCCTTGCCACGTGAAGCTATACATTATGTAAACAAAAATCTTCTACTAAGTTACGTAGCGACAATTCAATCGAAAGGAATAATACCAAATACAATCAATTCTAAATAACATCCGCGTAGTACGAAGCTAACGAGCAATTTCATTTGGTCGGATTATATCTTAGCGATGTATAGCGTTGTCGTCTAATGTTTTATTATATTGTAGCGTACCTAATTCATGGAATGTAAGCATTTGCATCGCCATTTTAACCGACTTCCAAAAAAAGACGGACGCTATGTGTTCCACTGTATGTATTTTTTTTATGTATATCGTTTCCCCTATTTGTACACCTATTCTCAAAATTCTTATTTTATTTGAAAGAGTATACAAAATAATTATTGGCGGTGGTCCCATTGGTACCATGTCATGACGTGATGATGGATATCCCTGAAATTTGCATGCTTTTTATGTGTGTTTGCGGATAACTTCGTCGGTCATCAACCGATTTTAATGATTCTTTTTTTGCTGGAAAGGTGATAACCTTAAACTAAGAAAGATGATAAGGAAACCAGAATCTGATGATGGTCTCCCAGAGAAATCGAGTGGAACCATCGAAAATCGTAGGAAGAACTAGCTTTTGTTGATATTTAAAGAAGGTCTGGAGTCGATGTGATGATGGATCCGAAATAGTCGAGAACTCCTCAACGATTTACAGCAAATATCTGATGTTTGGGCTTGATTAATATTTATTGATTAGTACTGTACACTATTTAAGTGTTGTGACTGTCATTAGGGGTCTGATGATGAAGACGAAGGACAGTGAAGGGAACTCCTCAACCGTTTGCAGTAGATACCTTGTGTTTGGACTTAATTCATTTCTATAGAAGAGATCTTTTCACCCATATCTATGAGTTATCACTCTGCCAATTATACAACAACCTTACTTTGTGATAAATATTTATGATACCTACACGTAGTTATTGTTTGTCATTGAATTCAAATAATATCAAATACTTGTTAAATATTTCTGATTATCTAAATTACATTACGATATGCTAAGGAAATTTAAATTTTACCTTTTTTAATTTTCTTTTTGAAGTCCGTTTTATGTTTGGTTAAAAATTATTTTATGAAGTAAGTTCTCGCTGATGACACTGTCAATTTTGAGTTTCGAAATTCAAATGCGTGCCCGTTTGTGTTGTTTTTTGGAATAATAATATCCTTTCTTATTGTTGATATTACTAATCAGTTGAAAATTTATGTTTTTGTTAATTATTGTAGAAGTTATTGTTATTTTCTACTTCCTACTTTCTTATTGTAAATTTCCTACTTTATTATTAGTAAATTTGTACCTACGAGTATAATATTTTTAACAAGCTTTACGTCTAACGAGAAAAACATGATTATTAACTTAAGTACTTGAAAGAAACTTGGCAGTCTGGTCAATAGCCGTACGAAACAGTAATAACTAAAAAAATGTCAATTTGTTTTTTAAATAGCTTTTATTTATAAATTCTTGTATTAATTGTATTTCTCTTTTCGCGCAACCTATATTGTAGGGGTTGTTATGAAAACGTTAAGTCGTTTTGTACCGACCGCTATATTGGATACAAAATGGTGTCATTTATAAAATCTTTATTGTTATCAAAACAAAACGTGTATGCAAAATTTCGTTCGATAGCTTTAGTAGAAATAGGTGACATATTGATTGTAAGAATCCAGGACATACATACATACATACGAGGGTGCGTTTTTAAGTTCGCGGAATGAGAGGGTTGTGGGGGGGGGATTACACTCATTAGGGTCGTAACGTATTCAGTGACTCAAAATTAGTATAAATACGAGGTTTCATTGCAATTAGACAATTAGTCTTTGAGTTATCGTCAATCAAGCAACATAATCGGAAGTGAAAAGTGAAATATGGAAAAAATCGAATATCGTGCCGTTATAAAGTTCCTTACCAAGCAAGGAAAAACAGCTGCGACCATAATGAATGAGATGGCATTGGTTTACGGTGACTCTTGTCCAGGAAAAACCATGGTCTACAAGTGGCACAATTTATTTAAACAAGGAAGGGAATCCATTGAAGACGATCCGAGGCCGGGTAGGAGTATCGAGGTGACCACGCCAGAACTTATACAAAAAGTTGAAAAAATTGTACTGGAAGATGCTCGACTAAAGAAGAAACAACTCGCAGAAATGGTTGGAGTATCCGATACAACCATTTTTAAAATTCTTCATGATCATCTTGGCATGACTAAGGTCAGTGCAAGATGGGTGCCAAGAATGCTCACGCCGCCCCAAAAACAACAGCGCGTAGAGTGTTCACGTGCATTTTTGAACCTCTGTAATGAAGACAAGGATGATGTATTGAGTCGAATTGTTACTGGAGACGAAACTTGGGTTCATCATTATGAACCTGAGTCGAAACAAGACTCCATGCAGTGGCATAAAAAGGGCGCAGCACCCCCTAAGATTATTATTACCCCCCTATTTTGTAGACAAAGAGAAATCTTTTTTTTATGAGGATATTAATAAATTAATTGAAAGATCTGAAAAATGTATTCGTCTTGCAGGTGAATATATTGAAAAGGAAAAATAATTTGGTTTTTTTATTTCCACTCTTTATCCCCCATTCCGCGAATATAAAAACGCCCCCTCGTACTTACACGTCAAGTTAAATAAAAACTTTAAATTAAATAATTAAAAGCTTTTAAAAACGGTGAATATTCTTGGCTCCGCTGCGCTAGATCGATACACGTGTTGCGAACACCTGAATGATGGTTTATAAAATAGCTTTTCGTGACGTGGACTATAGACAAAACAGCCATGTTCATTATTCAATGTTTATGCAATCAAATATCTGTCCTGGGTAGATACCGAACCTACGTCCCATAAACTCTTTAAAACTACGCTAACCGGTCAGTCTTAATAAATGACATTGAAAACCCATTTCTTATAAAGCATCTAGCTCTCGGCCGCAGCTTCACATTTATGTTATTAGGATACTTTTCATCAAACATTACAAGATTGCACACGACACGTATGTGTCCTTACAAGAAGCCCACACTATTATTTAAACAACCGCCTTTATTCGTCGTTATAAGTTAGATGCCCAATATAATTCTCTATATTTGGTTGTCACGTATAATTTATTAATTTATTATTATAATCAGTCGAATAATATCTGATTATACTCATAATTCTCAGGGTATTACCGCACCAACTCATACCACATATAGACCGATGACATAAAGCCGTAGAAGCTGCTAAGTTGAAACTTTTATATGAATCAGACAGCGTGCACGCATTCGCATCGGACGTTATGTTCTGTACGCGGAAGAATTTTATATAGGTAGATTACTTTTGCTTAGACGGATATTAAAATTGCACATAATGTTTTTTCTTGATTATCCTTACTTTCCGATACCAAGTAGGTAACACCTGATAATAATATATAGGCCAGCATTGGTCATGATTGTTTTGCTATCGAAAAGGCGTTTTGGCAATTGCTTGCGCGCCCTCTTTCCTGCATTCAATGCAGTAATTTATATTTTATATATCCTGCCATAAAAAGTACGGCAGCATATAAATTCATTCGGCAATTGATTTTGAAATAATGTATATTAATTTTTTTTATTTAAATGCGGTAAAAAGGCGCGTTATATTCGGCAAATCCTTTAGGAGTCAATTCAAAGTAACTAGTTCGCCATTTTGGGTATTCCACCATGTTGGATTTAGAATTGACACAGAGTCAACTATGCATTGTAAACCAAACTAAACGTATACACAAAAATTTAGTTCAAGCAATTGCAGATATCTGCTTCGAAATTGAAATGCAAGATTCCACCCGAACTAATATACATTGCAACTTGATTAAAAGCTTGAAACAAAAAATATATCGTATGCGGCCGTTGTTAGTAATAGTACTATCATCATAAAACTCACGACCTAATTTCAAGTCTTTGCTATAAGTAATCAATATTATAGTTGAGAAACTTTAATACCTACTTCAAACTATATAATCCTTACTAATTGCTACAACGTGCAGCGACAAAATTACTCATTGAGTCATTAGGCCGCGTGACGGGATGACACTGGCATTAGTAATAGCACCTGTTAGTTTTGTTTTTCACTTTAGGTACTCCGCTTTTATGGTCAAGGTTAACTCCTAAAATATTATTTGCACTACAGCTGGCCATCCGTTAAAATATTCCATTATAAAAACGTTTAGAAGAAGCACGTGGATTTTACAAGAGTTTTGTTTATTTATCTTCTAACTATAGTATACTGTAAGAGTAAGCGAGCTAAGAGGCTTATTGGCAACGAGTCCCTCATCAAGGCTAAGTTGCAGAGCCTCGAGCATCGCCGCATAGTTGCTAGTCTTTCGGTCTTTTATCGGATACACTTCGGAGAGTGTGCGTTGGAATTACACAATCTTATTCCCCCATCCCCGTTCTTCCATCGTACAAGTAGAGGTAAGGCTATGCGCCACCGTAATATGGTGGAAATTCCAAGGGCACGCACAAAGCGCTTTGCTTCCACTTTTATTGTGCGAACTGCCAAGTTGTGGAATTCGTTGCCGGCATCTCTGTTTCCCGATAGCTATAATATACCTGTCTTCAAGTCACGAGTGAATCGGTATTTATTAGGTAGGCGCGTTCCATCGTAGACTGCAACATTGCTTCACATCAGGCAAGTTGTGGTCAAGCGCAAACCTATTATAGAATAAAAAAAAAAGGTGGCAATCTCTCGTCAATTACCTGCGTACGCGTATTTGTTCTGTATTTGTAGAAATGCATTTCCAACAATTTGTGCACAAAAGTTTCCATTGGGTCGAAGTACTCTAGGGCAATTGATAACCGTAAGATACCGATACATTAAGTATTGGTAATGATTGTGATGTCCAGAGGTTATGAAAAGTATAGGTTACACAACGAGAAAGGAAAACATGGCGCGTTGTATGTATGTATTAAGACATTAAATTCTTCTATAATTACGACCTAGTTCGATCCCCGATCGTGTTTCCCGAATTGCTTCTCTTCTTTTCATAATCGGTGAAAGAAACCATCATAGGAAATCGAAACATCGTGCCTAAGAACTAATTCGAGGGCATGTCACATCCACCAAGTCGTAAGTTAGTTGAGAGAAGACCCGTGCCCAACCGTGGGCACTAAATAGGGTTGGTGATACGGAAAGCAACCCAAAGGAATGTAATATTTGGGATAAAAAACTACTCTATAATCCGCGTGTGCAATATTCAGTTTCGTTTGTACCGTTCAGCCGTTTTACTGTGAAAGAGTGAGAAGAGAGAAGACACAAGACACACACCTCAATTAATTCATCATCATAAAATTTCGCATAATACTGGTAGGATAGACTGAATTTAAATATTATATGCTTTAACTGACTTCAGTTCTGAGTATTTTTTGTGCAAATTTGTTAAGAATTTCTACTTATTTCTCTGATCCTGAAAAATAAGTCTTTTACCGACAGGGTTATAATAATAATTATAATAATAAACATTTATTTCGGAGCACATCTATACAGAGTACATCCATAGATTGTTAGTAAATACACTTAAAGCTATGTTAGTGAATAAAGTAGTTACATAATATTAAAGAGGGCAACTCTGGCTCTATGCACCGCGTTCCAGTGTCCTACAATCGGGCACTCTATCCAAAATGGTGTTCAGAAGACTGTTGGTACTGCCTGGCACGCGACGTGTCAGGGACGCCACTCGTTTCCGCACTATAGCCCTAAAGCAGTCTATATTGTTCTCAGCAAACATACCTGACGCGCTGCAGAAGCGGGGCAGCCCCAACAGCACCCTGAAACCATTATTGTACAAGACCCGCAGGGCATTGAAAGATTTAAGGTTATATCTGACCCACAAACTGCAGGTGTAAAAAGTTTGGCAGTATGCCTTAAAAAGAGCTATTTTGACTGCTTTTGTACACCTTGCAAATCTGCGCGCTAGCATATTACACCTTACTGCCAATGCCCTGCGTTCTCGCTCAATGTCCAGGTCATACGAGAGGTCTTCGGTGACCCAGTGCCCCAGGTACCTGAATTTGGTGACCCTACTTAGGGGTGCCCCTAGAAGTTTAACGGGTGGTACAGTTTTAGGCAGTTTGTGCCCTGATTTAAATACAAGTAGTTCACTCTTTTTACAGTTGTACCTGAGGTCATGTCCTTCCGCACCTCTCGCATATGCCTAAGAGTATATTGAGAGCCCTGACAGATGGGCTCAGCAGGACCATGTCGTCGGCGTAACTAATGTTGTTTACACATCTACCATCTATAGAACAACCGACTGCAGCCCTGCTGAGCTCATCTATCAGACTATTTACATACAGATTAAAGAGGCGTGGCGAGGTCAGCCCTCCCTGCCTCACCCCACACTCCAATCTATACTCCCCTGAGAATGACCCAGCCCACCTAACAGTATTGGATTGGTTGCCATACCAATAAGTTAGGATACTTATTACATCCTTGGATGTACTAGTTTCCCTCCGGAGCTTATCCCACAGTACATTATAGGACACCAGGTCAAATGCCCTCGACAAGTTCAAAAAACAGGCGTAAATAGGCGTTTTTCTAGTAACATAGTACTGGACAGTGTGCTTGAATCGCAATATTGCTGTCTCCGTCGACTGCCCTTCTCGGAAACGGAACTGGGCCTCGTGCAGATCTATGTGCTTACTGAGTTTACGATCGAGCAAACCATCGATTGGGTTCGATTCCCACCCGAGACTAACATTTGTTAAATATATCTGTTTGTATTGTGTCTGGGTGTATTTATCTATATTTAAGTATAATATATTTACAAAAGAAAAGCAAACTCTGCTTAGTTTGGGATCAGATGACCATGTGTGTTAATGTCCCACTATCCAGCACCTTTGCGGTCACCGTAGCCAATGAAATCGGGCGGTAGTTGGACTTGTCGGAGACATCACCCGTCTTGTTTTTAACAATTGGTACTACGATTGTTTTCATAAGCTCCTGGGGTAAGTAAGAATGACCAATACACAGATTAAATAGCATTTTTAGTAACCTTGGCAAGTGTACACCCGCGTACTGCAAGTGCTCGATGCTAAGGTCGTCATGGCGTGGAGACTTACCCCTAGTCATGTTTTTAATTACATTACCAACTTCTTTTATTAGTTTAAACGTTGCTTGACATGTATTAATAATGCTAACTAATGTAAACAATGGTAATTCTATTTTTGGCTACTAAATGAAAGTAAATGCTGTAATAGCCAAAATTGTTGGTTTATTTTAGTTTTGAAATTTCAACAGGAAAAATCGAGAAAAGTTTTTATTAAAAATGTTTAACTTTGAAGTGCTTCAGTTTTCCTTCCTTCAAAGTAACGTTAAAACGGTAATAACACAGGAATAATAAGTTAGGATTTTACGCAATGACCACAATTTCAAAATTCCGTTATAAACGCAGAAAAAACTGCAGTCGTATAAATTCTTGCTACCAAGTTGTTTATTTCTAATAAAATGTTGCAAGCGCACGTTTCATCACGGCCCCAAATACTTTACAGAAGCTATTATAGTTTCACTGTGAATGATTTCTTTACACTAATCTAAATCTACTTTTCATTGACCTCAATACTATGTAATATATTTTCCTTTTGTTTTGTAATCTTTTTACACAAACAATTATATTTTATTTCAATATTATAAATAGCGAGTTAAATTTGTTTTGCTAAATTTGAACACTTTCTATTGTTGAATGTTCGCCAATCCTAAAACTAACAACATTAGATTTATGTCTTTAACTGTTTTATACAGAAGCGACTGACCGGATTTTGATAAATTTGGCACTTGAAATTTACTACGAAAATTCACATTTGTTGATGCGTTTATCTTTGTAGTGTTTAGGATTTTTTTGGTATTCTATCAGTCCTAAGTGTCTGGTCGAAGCTAGTCAAAACTAAAATTAGCTAGAACAAGAAAGATCTAAGAGAAGGATGTCAGATCTACCGAAATAATGTGTGAAAATTTATGTGTGAAATGTTTAATTAATCTATATCTATATAATATTATAATGTAAGTTTGTTTGTTACGCTTTCACGCAAAAACTACTGAACCGATTTGGATGAAATTGGGTATGGAGGTAAGAGACCCGAGAAAGGACATAGGATAGTTTTTATGCGACTGCGCAAAAAGAAGGTAATGTTTTGGCGCGATAACCGACATACACGCGGGCGAAGCCTCGGGCGCAAAGCTAGTAATAAATAAAAAAGTATTTATTTTCACCAAAATACTATTAGATACATTTATTTAAAAAAAAAGAAAAAGTCTTATATCTAGACTCCTAAAGTTGATGTAGATTCCCAGCTAGATTCTTAGGAGTATGTAGTTCGTCGACGTAAACAAAACCATCTCTATATAAAAAAATCAATTGCTGTTTGTTAGTCTCGCTAAAACTCGAAAACGGCTTACCCGATTTATCATATCTTTGTCTTGAAATGTTCGTGGAGGTCTAGGGAAGGTTTTAAAGGTGAGAAAAATTTGAATAATTGCCGGGAATACCCTAAAGACAGTAGTCGATTGAGGCAGTACGAAGTCTGCCGGGTCAGCTAGTACTATTATAAAACTTTATTTCGAGACTTTCTTTCGGTACGGGATTCATCCGTAAATGTGAGTAAACAATGTAACCTGTCCGAAATTTAATATGGGCCAATAACAATTTTGATGATTTTGTATCACATCTTTGGGCATATGAAACCGATTTCATAGAATTATATTAGAGCTGTCGCGACATTTAATATAGCTTTCTTAATATTTGTAGTCGACTGCTAGCCAATTAAGAAGAAGAGGGAGTGTGATCTACTTTTTGTTAAACGTAACGTGTGGGGTATTTTTAAAGTAGAGTTTTGTAACGATTTCCGAAAGTTAAGGGAATTTACAGCTGTTAATTGAAAGCTAGTGCTAAACCGGTAGATTAAGACAGTACTTAGGATGAAAACAAAGATTTGTGGGATATTAATACCGACTTCAGAGGTAGACATGCAGACTCAGTTACTTTTGCATTCATAATATCAGGAATAATATCTATTCCTTCTTATAATTCGAAGGAAATAACTTCATCTGCCTAAATTAATAATTTAATCTATCCTCCGACTATTTACGTACCCTCTAAATAGTTTTATCTTTTATGTAAAGAATACCGCCTCTGTGTGCAAATAAGTGACTCCACTAATTTGCACACAGACTTACAGATACATACATCTAATTTATAACTCCATATTTTTGTTGGGTGTCAATATAAATATAATCTAGTACACCTTAATAACCTATCTGCCTGTATAACACAGGTGTAACAAACAGCTTTAATTACCGCTCAACATACGTGATTCATCAGCGCATGAGTGACATGTTATTTCTGTGACCGCACTCAAGGTCGCTGAAATGCGAGGATCTAAAGGGTTCTGCCAACTCACTGATACGTCACTGAAACGTGATTGCGATTCCGGTAATATAACTCGCGTCAAGGTTCCCTAATGGGACATTTCTCCTTGAGTGATTTACAAATATACTTAAAATATTATTTTCTTGATGAAAACCGGAGCTGTAAATTCTGTCCGAATGCTCTATATTAAGCTTTTTAAGTAATTTTGGACTCATTTATGTGGTGCATGAGGTATTAATATCAATGTCGTGTGGAATTGTTTATTTGGCATCAGTGAAGTGTGCCCGTTGAAGTAATTACCAACAATATACATAAAACAGGGTGTAATAAAAATACTAATTATGTAGAAAGCCGTCATTAGAAGAAAGCTACGTTTTCAGTTGTTGTTTTACGGTTGACTGTGAAGATTTCAAAGATCAAAATTCGAAAAATTGTGAGCAATTAATTAATTTAATGGTGTCTACTACGAATAAAGGGTCCTCCGAATAAAACCTCTGCCTCAGATTGTGTAAATCTCATACTTCCATTATATGTTGCCAATCTGTAAAATAATCTTATTGACTGCATCTGAGATACCGTTAACCGTGTTAAGTAGTGATATTTCAGTTTTATCATATTTTATAGTATAACAAGTGCCCAGTGATGTGGTTATCAATTGATAAAATGTCACAATTTTTTACAATAACTCGTTTTGAAATTGGTTGTAGAACGCTTTCGTTACAACGCCAATTTCGTTTTATAAATTTTCACATGTTTTTCACAGATGCAACCTACCGTGTGCATTAGTGAAAACTGTAAAAGGCTTCTAAAATGAACTAATTATAGCAACCATAGCAATGTAGCATAATAACCCTTCAGTTCCGCAGTAAACTCTCCTCTCGGATTGTTTGCGGGCACAGCGTTTCACAATCTGTATAGGTATGGGTATCACTAACACGTAGGGAGGCCCGCTAGAATGTTACGATTTTTTGAACACTTCTTGCTTCGGCAGACCATCGGGAGAGTCAGTTAAGTGTTTTTTTAACACAAAAATAGTAGTTTATGCTTCAAGTCTATCTTATTACCACGACATCGCCAAAATAAGAAGTACAGTCTACATGAACAAAATTTATTTTCTAAAGAAATCCCTTTATTATCTGACTCCTGAAAAAGGTGGAGGTCCTATGTTCGGTTGTATTTATACTTTTTGTGTATGTTTGTCGATTACTCCGTCGATTCTGGACCGACTTGGAATTTCTTTTTATTGAAAGGATATCATAGAATCAATCAATAAAACAGAGCCTCTCATAGAATCAGATTAAAATCTAGGCAATTAGTATTGCTTTTTTAAGTGTAGTCGATGGCTAACCACTAACAAAGGGGAAAAGGGGATGTTTTGACTCCACTTTTCATGATTTCATTTCATTTCTTTTGTGACGGTAAATTAAATTTTCTGAGGATTTACAAAAATCTATGGCTTACCACAAAAAAAAATGAAATTTGATTTCTTAGTTACTTGATTACCATTGGAAACGAAACTAAGGTATGTAGTAGGTATCGTCAGAAGTTTTTCTTGCTGACCATACTCGAGTTTTTCGAGTTACATTAGTATGTATGTTTGTTTTTGAAAACAATAGGTTTAATAAGCAGACTAAAACATTTTTAGCTATTAGATAGTCAGTTAAAATTTTATTGTGATTAGTTTATAAAGTATCTTGATAAATGTTTTAGTTTTATGTAGCAACAATAATAATGCTTGGCTTCTGTCCAGTATAATTACAGTTGATCGATAGATAAATGTTCTTTAAGAAACTGGTATCGAGGTGAAACCACTAGCGATTTATAGTTCGTTAAGGGCCGTCGTATTGCTTCGCTTTGAAAGCAAGACAAGCGTCGCAAGAAAATATACATATGTGATAGGTTCCACTGCCACCCACGAACACGGTACGTACGAATATCGTTATTGATACACGCATGACTTGCTCGAAAGCTACCCTTGTTACAGCGTAGAGCTGCGTGATCTCCATGCAGCTCTACGCTTTCACGCAAGGGTAGCTTTCTACGGGAGGTGGGCGAGTGTGAGTCTTAAACTGTAGGCACGTCGCTCTAGCATTACATAGACATGGGTTAATTTGCGAGATGTGTTATTAGACGGGAATTAAAAACGAAGTGAATCATTAACAATTCCGGGCTATGCTTTAACCTCGTTTCAAAAAAAGCCCGAGTAGTAGTTACAGTAGGTAGGTAATTCAATCAATCATTAATTATAATTTTCCCGTGTTTATTCATGCTAAATTTGCCATTAATATTTAGTAATCATGAGCTCAACACACCCGATTATTTACGGTTTTGCCACAACCGAAACAGTTTAAGAGGGTAACTTATTTTTAGACGCCTGTTTCGATATCCCATATGCCCGATGGCGTCATTGTGTTCAATCTGAAAGGTGTAGAAAGTAGGTACATAATGTCTCGTATATTCAGTTTCTGATTAAGAATGACTGGATTGTAAAAACAAGCTTGTATAAACTTTAGGCGTACCTTTAAATCTATCATAATCCTTAGGAAATGAAGTACGAGTATTTTGATAATAATAAAGATACTTTAAATCGCATGCTTTAGCTTATACCCGCGACTTCATTCGCATGTTGTTCTAAGAAATACCTAGTTTTAAATCTAAACTGTAATATAATAAAATACTTTTTTATATTATGTCGATCTATATACGTGTAGTACCAGTACCGTAGCTTATACCAAAACGCCCGTCTGTGAATTTTTACCTAGTCGAAGAAGTTTGCGTTAAAATATATTGGTATGGAATTAGCTCCATCGTTTGTTGGAATACTAAAGCAAACAATTTTTACAATACAAATTGACACTGCCCACACGAGTTTAGGAAACTCACACAAAGTTCTTGTTATATGCAAATCTTTACGAAAATGCGGTCTACAAAGTTTGAACTTTTACTTAAAACAATCTAATCCTTACGAAACTTTTAACGTTCCCTTAGTTAAATCTACGATCTGCACCTAATAGCTGACGGACTATACAGACTTAATTCGCACTCATGGTATTAGTATTTTTTAACTAGCGATACGTTGTTTTTTATATAACTACATACTTATAATGTCGTCTGTGGGAGTTTTATTCAGACTACTCACGTGGGTGCATTATAGCCATATGACAACATACACACCGCTATAAATCTTCGTTTTATTTCTGTGGACATGTATCATTACTTACGTCAAACTAAGTATTAATTCTTGCAACAATTATTATAATTTCTTACATACATAATGTAAAATGTAACCACAAAGGTTTGAAATACGTTTTCTACGCCACAACATGAATAGACAGGAGGAAATAGAATCAGGCCACAGACTCAATGAATTTCCACGGTAATCTGTAGTTTATAAAATGTCTACAAACATTTGCGATATATACAGGTGAATGTAAGACAAACGTTTAGCTGATTCTTAACAAGATGCTAGTATTTGGGTCAACGGCGTCACCGCTTTCCGAATTGGAGACGCGTAAACTTGAAAATAGAATTTATATTTAACACCAGTATATGAGAAAGATGCGTGTTTCATAACTTAACACTTTATCGGTGTTATGCTAGATACTAGAAATACCTCGAAGAATTCTCTGTGTATTTAGGCTTTATTTGTGTTCCATAGAGCAGTGTTTGCAGTAATGGTATTTTTGGTGTCTAGGTATATATGTGTATCTAAGCGATCAGCTTACAGCCGCGAAACCACGGGCCGACCGCTGGTGGCCTTCGATCAGTACACTAATTCTGAAGTATACTGTCGACTGATTAATGAGGCGGTACCGATAATAATAGAGGGCTGTAATCTCTATTTACGTAGCGTCCTTGCACAGGTAGAGCAGAAGCAGTGCGTCGCGGTCGCTGTGAGCGCAGGGCACTGCTTCCGCTGCTGCGCCGTGCGCGTTATATTTGCAGGTGATCTGCGGCTCACGTGTCCGCTCGTAGTTATCGCCCTCTCGTCTGCACATATCAATGCGTCACTGGCGTCTCGCACGCGCGTTCTGCCCGCCCACGGTGTGGACGCTCAACATTTTCTCTCGACACAGAATAAAATTCATAAAGCAGTCAGTGTGTTTATGTAGCGCGCGCTGTACACGCGCTGATTGTTTATCGATACCGTGAGATGTGAATAAAATGAGTCGGAAACAAGATAGATACACTTCGCGGCCGCGAAGCCTCACTTCGCATTACAGCTCCTCCCCCAGCATGCTGGGCACGATGCTCGGCAGTCAGTACAGCAGTCCATACTCTAATAACTATTCCAACTACAGTTCGAATGCATACAGAAACTATAATCCTTACAGTGCTGGGTTGGGGCGGCCCTCATCTAATCTCGGTATTTACGGTGGAACCAGTTCGGGTTACGGGGGCGTATATTTGAGTGGTGCGACTTTGAGTTCGTTAAATTTGATGACACCAGTGTTAAAAAAGTTGGACAAAAGGCTGTTGGCTAGTAAAAAAGACTTTAAGCCTAAACCGGTGCCTCCGGCCAAGGTGCAAGAGCCGGAGGCGCCGGTAGAACCGGAAGTGCCGCCGGTAAGGCCGGAGCGCAAGGCACGCGCCAACAAAACCGGCAACTTAGACAAAGAACGGTCGCGCTCGCTCAGCTCCTTGGAGACCGGTGGCGGGTTCGGTTCGCGTTCACTTAGCCTCAACTCCCTCGCTTCAGATGGATACTGTGTGCGTAATGTCTATTGATATTTGTGTTACTAAACCTACAAGGTGTGTTATAATGATGACACTCTTAAGATGATCGTAGTGATTTAGAATTACATATTAAACTGGAAAGTATTATAATAGTTTTTCTGGCTTATTTGTGCGTAGATACTATCCTTATAACGTAATTTAGTTAATGTTACTGCCACGAAAACAATAGGTAGCTAATGTTTTCGCAGTACAAAGTATTATACTTGAAATTGTTCCCACAATTATTGTAAGAGAGTGTGGACATCTTTGAAATAACGTAGCTCAACAATACTGACGTAGTTTTTGTAAAGCTTATCTCTTTACAAGGCTTTCTCTTAAACAGTACGTTTGATGAAATTTCACTGTTTATTAAGGTCTGGTATAAAATAATATCATGTTTCTAGAATTCAATAAAGAATCTATCTTTCTCGAAGTCCGTCTTGGCGGCTCGTAAGATTTACTGCGTCGTCGCAACCATAGCCCATCTGATTTATTTTCCATTTTTAGGTATAAATAAGTATGAATATTCGATATGTAGTTTTTTATGGTAAGCGCATTTCCGAACAACTATACTAAAATGTTTAATTATTTTTTGTTGAGTAAAAAAGTTAAGTGAAACGGAAAATTATACAAATATAGGTACACAAAGATTTTTAACATCGGTTACCTATAAACCCGTGTGAAGCTAGAGCGGGCAGCTTATTTACAGTTATAACAAGCAAGCAATTAAAAAAAAAAATTCTTTCGTTTTTTCTTCTTACGATGCTTAAGGGCTGTTTTACACCTTGGTGATAAATTTCTAGGTAGATTGTACTTATGAGCTACATTAATCGAAAATTTAAGTTATTCAGGTTTTTGACAGGATAAACTAAAAAAAAAAATATTTTACATAGTAGATAGCGTTGAATGTCAAAGAGCTGTCGGTAACTTTATTAACAATTGGTGAAATAGCCCGTAAATCTGTTTTACGTGGTCTAAATATGTTTTATTTTGTTTTACAGTCTGGTAGTGAACGCACTGAGGATGGTGAGGAAAATAAGGACTACAAAGCGCTTTATGAGGCGTCTCAGATTGAAGTGCGTCGTTTACGTTCCTTGTTGGCTACATCCGAGCAACAGTTGCGCGAGGCTCGTGCTTCTATCACCAGGCTCAATCAAGTGGTATGTTTCATCAACCCTCAATTTGGACTATTTTTTAAATTACCTATTTTTATTGCCCTGCGGATACCCAGATATTGCATCTTTACGTACCTGTGAGATTCTTATTATTTTAATCTTGTGATCGTTGTTCAGTTTTGACAGTATGTGTATGGAATATCGGTCAAAAATATTCCTCTGATAAAATGAATCTTGTTATGGCTTAAAAAATAATTTTGTACAACCTTTAATTTTTGTATTTACCTAGTTACTTTTTAAATCCGGTGTAGGTACTTGTGTATCTTAGGTGACAATGCAATAATATTGCACCACGGAGCCGGTCTCATGATGGAGTCGGAAGGTTACAGGAGCTCCTTAACCCATCTAGATCGAAATCTTCTTTGTTGACAAACACTATGAGATCTCTCGGTAGTTCCTATTTTAAATAAAACATCCCGCTCCCGCCAGCCGTTCGATGTTAATGGGTTAGCAATTATAATAGAAACATTACTGAAATTTTTAGTAAAACTTTTATTAATTTTTGTTTTTGTGCCATCGAGAACAATTATCCTTAATGGCCAAACTATTAATTCTATAACATAACTTGGCCAGTGCGTATAGTGTTCATTCACAATGATTAAACGTTTCGAGACATTGGTTTGTACTATTTAAATCTGTCTTCTAAATCCTGCTTACACAGTACACACATGCTAATTAAGCGAATAGTTGAAAGAATTATGCGTGTAACTGATAGATATATTTCGTACCATCTTCCGCTCGCGACTTCGTACGCGTCATACATCGAAACCTCTTTAGGAACATATAATAGGTATATTCTCGGCTGCTGGTTCCTTACGGAAATCGTGGTCTTATGGCATTCGCTCGTTTAATTCTTATTGTATGCGCCTCGCTCTGCTTTAATTCCGAGACGCACTTGGCCGACTGGAGCTTGTGTTCCCCTCGAGCACTGTTCCCTGATCGGCAGTCTCATGTTGCGAGTTTTATAGGTACCTAATAGTTCTAGCGGGTTGTATCGGGTCGGTTTTTTTAACACACACTTTGTGTCCCACTGCTGGGCACGGGTACTCTCTTAGCTAACTTACGAGTTGAGAGAATTTAAGCCTTAATCCACACACGCTGGCCAAGTGCGGGTTGGTGGATGTCACATGTCCTCGAATGATTAGTTCTTAGACTTGCCGGTTTCCTCACGATGTTTTCCTTTACCGATATTGAGCAGCGGACCCCATTGGGTAGGTTATACACATATATATATGTAGGTAAAACTATCGTCGGTATTTTGCAAAGATCTTTATATAAACTAGAAGTAATTTTATGTGTCCTAAAGTGTCCAAAATTTTCTCAACGAACTAAAATAATAAATAATAATAATAATAATATAGTGGGACATTAACACACACGGTCATCTGATCCCAAACTAAGCAGAGCTTATACTATGGAAACTATATAACTGGTAATATATTACATATAATACTTTTCTTTTGTAAATATATAATTAAATATAGATAATTACACCCAGACACAAGACAAACATACATATTATTATTTAAACAAATGTTTGTCTTGGGTGGGAATCGAACCCACGACCTGCGGCGTGAAAAGCAAGTAGGTATGTTACTGACCACGCCACCGGCCCGTCAAGACTGTGAGACAGCTAGCTACATATTACACAAACTGCGACTGCGATATTTATAATTCTATACAGCTTTGCGATTTTAAATTTATGTTTTCTTGAACAATTCACTGCAGCGCCCCTAGCGGTTGGTTGTAAAACTATACTTTTTCATACTTTATATAATAAAACATACGTAACATTGGACGCTAGTTATCGTTTAAGTGGTGTTATCATAGTAATCTTATGTATATCTTATTTACAGAACACTCAAAATTCGATGTCTGAAATTGAGAAACGGGAAAAGAGAGCCATGGAAAGAAAATTATCAGAAATGGAGGAAGAATTAAAGGTAAATAGTTATAGTGCTGTCCATGAGTTATTTTATATTTTTAAATATTTTAATCAAACAATTCACACAATTTTAAGTTCCCATCTAAAATCAAAATGACGGACGTCCGGAACAACATTGCACCCGTTCCCGCTTAAATAAAAAGGAGTGTTAATTAAATTGACATGTTGGTGTTCGTTTTATAGCAATTGCAAAAACTTAAAGCCGAGAACGAAAGGCTGAGGGCTGAGAACCGTGCCCTTACACGAGTCGTGAGCAAATTGACCAACTCTGCCGCCAAATAGGTAACTGTGTTGTTGCGCCCGGCTCAGTGGTGACTCCGTGCGGCGTGCGCTGAATCTACTTCTTAATATTAACGGACGGTGGTTGTTATGAATAGATAATCGCTAATATCATACATAAACCGTGGTAAACTTGACCTACCCATGTTATTTCGCGAGACGCTCAATTTTTTGATTGCAGCGTTTTATTTTGATTGGTCGGTAAACAAAGCGACACGATTGGTCGATTTTAACATTTATTGTAGTCTGAACCCGTTCATTGGTGTACAACAGGCAGACAGCTCCTTTGCTAAAATATGTAGATGATGATGATGAAGTGTCAAGGTTACAGAACTTTAAGTGTATCAGAATCTCATGGCAACGTGAAAAGTAAAAAACCGAAAGATTTGTGTATGTCATTATGAGATTTTATCTGTCAATGGACTCATATGTTGTACTATAGTTGATACTTTAACGTTTCTATACAAAAGAAAATACCAACACTAGTGATACTTTTTACAAAATTGTTGTAAACATGTGAAGAGTATCGGAAAGGATTTTATCGGAAAAAATAAAGAAAGAAAAATAAGTTTTATCTTTATTAACGTACAAGAACAAACATAGTTATCAGAGTTATTAGAATCATTTCCTAGTTCTGAATAAATTACCATATCATTGTCATTATTTGAATAATTAAATCCTGCAAATTAAAACATCAAAACGAAATAAAGTAACTTAAATATACTTTTCCCGATTTATTTTTAAAAATGATTAGATTTTTAAAGAATGTTGCGGTATTACAAATGTTATATACCAACATTTCTAATATCGCAACATTCTTTAAAATCGTCTACTTTTTATATTAACGTTAAGTCTCGCAGTAATAATAATAATAATAATATAGTGGGACATTAACACACACGGTCACCTGATCCCAAACTAAGCAGAGCTTGTACTATGGAAACCAGATAACTAGTGATATACTACATATTATACTTTTCTTTTGTAAATTTTTACTTAAATATAGATAATTACACCCAGACACAAGACAAACAGACATTTTAAACAAATGTTTGTCTCGGGTGGGAATTGAACCCACGACCTGCGGCAGCAGTATCAAGATTTTTAAATAAATTTTCCCAATTTTACCCTGTACAAATTGTAATCGCCCCATGTGCCTTGAAATTCTGGTACACTTACAGTTAGCGAAGAAAATTTTCCCAATTTTACCCTGTACAAATTGTAATCTCCCCATGTGCCTTGAAATTCTGGTACACTTACAGTTAGCGAAGAGATTTTAATAAGACAGATATTAACCAAAGTCACAAGACCTACTACGAATTTTGTGGCCGTAGTAACAGTAGTTGATTTTTAACAGCGTTTAAATTATATGACAGCGATATGTATATCGGAAAATTGTTCTAATAACACGATATTCAGGATTATTTTAGCATAACAAACACCGTACTCGTTTGCAGAAGTAGAGCTAACCGATTGTCGCTCTCGCTTACACGTTGCGACATTCATGCACACACACATCTAAACATTTCACAAAATTCATACGTATAGTTTTATCATTATGGTAAAAACAAGTCTAATACGGCCTTTATTTTCCAAATGAGGTTTAAATATAGTCCAGACGTTGTAAAATCTAGGACTATCTATAAATTTCGTTTTGGATTAAGGTTTAAGGTCATTAACGCGAACAGTAGTAGCTATACCGTTGCATCGCAAGATCGTCGCATGAAATCGTGACTATACTTTTAACTTGTGATAATGGAGTTTTTAAGGCCATTAGACCTTAATATAGGCCCTGCTTTAGTAAGTGAGGCTATGTTTGTACTGCTACCATTACTGGGACGTCACCGTCAACGATATGACCGGCGTCATGAAGTTTTAGACAAAAATAGAGACCACAATCCAAATACCTACTTCAAGCGCAAGCCATGTATCACTATTTCGCTCTATGAAGACTCACTTTCTTTCTACTATACAGAAAAGTAAAAAGAGGTTTGACCACAGAATTAGAGATACTTGTTGTTGTTTTAGATGTAGTCTCCATTTTTACCTAGAACTTAACTTACATAAATTCAATATGGCTAAACTGGCCATTGACGTCATCTCGTTCTCGACGACGTACTTTTGAAGGTGATAGTAAACTTTCTCTATGTGTTCAGTTAAACACTGCATATAAAGGAAAGGAGTATTGCGAACGAAACCTTATATCTGCAGTGGAATAAAATATATATTTATAATAACACGATTATTGATCATCTCCAAGTTTATAATAATAATTTTGTTTGTAGTTTCTGCTTTACTAACTGAATTGTTTGATATTGAATTAAATTATATAGAACCCAGTCTCTCGAATACACTACATGTGTACCTGATATTTGATTTACCAGAGCATATTTTCAACCCCCCCTTTAAGGTTAAAATAAATCTTACATGTTAACTACGGATCATTTTTGTCTTGATCATATTAAGAAAAGGCTAAATTTATCGAAATTTAAGACATATACACGGCCTCTTTCACTCAATCATTAATCATCACTGACGTGTGAGCGAGACGGTGTTTCGAACTCGCTGCCCGGAACGTTGCGTATAGAATCCCCATAACTGTGTGTTATTCAGCATGCTTTGTCATGTCTAATTTGTGCGGGGGTATAAGTTTTTATTCTATAATAGAATAAAAAATATCTTAAAATAAAACACAGTCAACAAATAAATGACGTGTTACCTGCAAATATATTAGTACTAAACCCGTTACCACTATCCCGACATTATTAACCTACGATTGATACAACACGCGCAGAAGGCTCTGTGTTAAGCTTGTCTTGAATCCCTCACGAATTTTATTCTTAAGATAATTAATCAGAGGAGTGTGAAGACACCAGGCTAGGCCCTGGTACACCAACATATTCAAAACAGAATCTTGGATCCTTCTTATAGTGATAATAATATAATATTATATTATTTTAGTTGGTTCGTCTGCGCCAAATGTAGTTTAATGGTATTTAGGCCTTTTAAAAATACTATTTTGATTGACTCTTTATGGGTGTCGCTGTATATATTTATTAATTAATTTTTGGGTTAGTTAGTAGTTAAGTTATATTAAAATACGGCGTGTATCGCGCGTTTACTTATGTTACTTATGACGCAGTGATGGCACATGTCAGTTGTATTTAGCATGCTATAAATAAGTTGCCACGTGAAATAATTTATTATATCATAAATTGTTACTTATTGATAGTTCATGAATGTGATGTACGATTTAATAGTTTACTAAAACTTATTTTGAATTGTTCTAACAATCATACAATGCACTGTAAATATTAGCTTTTGAATGTTATGTTTGTTTTGATAGTTTTTGGTTAACTTTCATAATTATATCCCTTACTTTAGAATTACACTTTATATTAGCTCTCCTTATCGGTTGTTAGTTCCATTTCTGTTGGTTGTCAATAGAAGCGACTATAGCTAAACAATTTATAACCTGTGCGCAAGTACTAGTAACTCGTGTGAGTAGTGCGATGAAGAGGGTGCGATTAAGAAAAAGCAACTGATACGTTTCAGGGCAGAAAACTTGCAGCACTTCAAAGTCAGAAACATCGTAGCTACTTGTTAATTAGCACCCTTTCCAAGGGCACGATCGTATTAAGTGACTATATATTATAGCATTTGAGCGCATTTATTTACATACCAAGTGGTCACAAAATTCACATAAGTGCACCAAATTTAAAACTCAATCGTAATAGTAGTTTCAGAGTAAATCGGTTTACAGACTACGGAGTGAAGCTGTAAGGCCTCCGTTTTTACCTTTTGGGGTCTGGTAGCCTAAAAATCGAGGTAACGTTTTATTATTAAAGGTATACTAATAAGTTGTTATTGTATATTTTCCAGTCCCTTCAAACTCTGCATGCCGAGAATCAACGGCTGAAGGATGAGAACGGAGCCCTGATCCGGGTGATCAGCAAACTATCCAAGTGAAGCCCCTTCCTCACCTTCTCCTTATCTCTCGTCGGTATTGTTCAGCAACGCGTCGTATATTTTAGTCTGTTATTTAAAAATATAATGTAACTATTGTGTTATTTATTTAATGTTGAGACGCTCGAACAAAATTGTGCGAAATGTTTTATGTTCGTATTTTTTGTGAAACTTTTGTGTTGTATCCACTGAGTTATTGTGTAAGTACTAGGTAAAATGCAAATATGTATACATTGGTTAATTTAGTAAATATCTACTTAATACTTTGGTGATTTTATAACTTTGACAGTGCAAAATTTGACCCAGTATCAAATGTAGATGTTATGCTGGTTGTCGCAGAGATTGTCTAACGCGCGCTGCAGTTTCTTTGTATATTCTGATTTTTTTTTACATTTGATATTTACTTTAAAAACTTTTGTATTCATGATTTGCATCTGGGCCGACTCATAAAGTTGTGCTAAGTCAGTTTTAAAAAAAAGTGTTTCTACCTAAAAATGGATTTGTCATACAGTTTTACTGACAGCATTGTTTTTCAAATATTTAGCTTATCAATCGTTGATAAATAGATATTATGATTTTTTATAGTGACCGAGTATGATATTTTATGTAGATATATCTATTAGGGACGCTCAAACAAAAAAGTATATAGCTATGTCTAAATCGTCATGTTGCACTTATTCACATTTTTCATATTTCTATGTTATCAAAGACACTACTGGAGTATCATTTATTTATTATTTTTTTAACTATTCCACTGATTTTTACCTAACGAACATCACTTGTACTGAGGCAAATCACTCTGATCTGCAAAAGGAGATCATTTATATCTTGCCGTCATATATCAAATAACTGATCATGTTTTATATTTGAACTTTATTGTGGTGTTGTATTTGGTAATGTATTAAAATCGTTGTTGTTATGCCTAGTTGGTGTGTGCCAGTAGTGTCATTGTCTATACACGATTAGATCGCAGGTTTCCGCAAATTTATACATATATCTTTTACTGCGAATAATTATAATATCATATGACGGTTTACTAAATGAAGAATTAAACTGTTCCCACTTCAAATATTGACTACTAATTGACAAAATACAATCACATTTATTGCCAATGTAATTATTTTATTCTCATTTCAATATAAATAACTCACATATTGTAATATGAATTACCTAATTTTATAATACACGGTTTACTGTAGCGTAAATATTTTGATTTGTGTGTAAGATTGTGCATTTTTTTACCGTGTACTTATTGAACCTGTAATACGTACTTAGTGGCGTCAGAAGACTCCGGTTTTAATCAAGAAACGACATGTAATACCCTATTTTAATACCTATGGATGAATTAAAGAATATTATATATATTTCAATGTTCAATGATATCTTTATGAATAGTTATTTATAAATAAATATTAGAATATCCGTGGATAAAATGTTAAATTAATATCTCTAATTAATTAATGGATTATTATAATTATGTATTGTATTAAAATGGGATGTTACGCAACAATATTACATTCAGGTGTATTCTTGTCGATGTATTTTGACCTATTCCTAAATAAGAGTAAAGTAGATTAGTAATATGATTTTGTAGTGGGTTTTAACCACCCAACTTATGTGTTATAACATAGCTATATATGTCGTATTGATATTAAGTCTATCACACACTTACAATTACTATGGTTCGACAAAGTATTTAAAACTGCGTATGGGACATAAGTAGGTTGGTTTTTCTTTCAACCTCGGTTGGTATAGGATTAAGGGTGCTGCCGTGCTTAATTGCTTTACAGTAAGCAGCACTATTGCGTGATAACTTCTTTTAAAGCAATATTGCGTGATTACTTCTTTTAATTATTGATATGGCGGGTGCGCAATGAAAACGGAATCGCTAGTCATTATGTAGTGGCCAGGTTCAAAAGTGGGAGGCGGCACCACGTATCCCATTTCCGTGAGTACCGCCACCAAACATAAGCGATGTAAAACAGTGTCGGTTTGTTAAGCTTATCTATATCTATGCGACATATGTAACTCGAATTACTAATATATAAATGTATAGAGCTTTAGGCGAATAATATACGATATGTAGCCGATTGGATTGTGATATATCGATTTTGTACGACAATCTTTTAAAAAACATTTTTGTAATTGTTAAATAAATTACATTGAATAACTAAACATTTTGGGGCCACAAAGTTGTTATTTATTTTGCCTCTAGTTAAATGCATTAGCTATGAATGTTTTATCGATTTTGTAAATTGTCAATAACCTTTATTTTATTAGCGGTCGCATTTGCTTCGCTTTGGGTGCAATATAATCTCATAACATCGTACCCTTACTTAAATCTAGCAATGAAAATGGATTTTCGATTGACAGTTCCAAAATTATCGTATTCATACACTGTCAAAATAAAGTATTCAGCTTTATTAGATTTGTATAGACAGGTATGCAAGAAAACTCAGAGATTGTCTCACAAAAACGATGTCTTAATTAGCTTTAGCACCCGACCACGGGTTAATTGCTGCCAGATGGTTATGGCCAAGCCGAAGCATTCTCAAAGGTCTGCGTGTTTGGGCGTTGCCAGAGAAATTCAAAACGGTATTTTTTCAATGAAATAAATGTCTAGTACGACATGAAAATATTTTCAACTACCCTTGAATTAAACGAAATTCTGGCAACGCTCGTTACACGTATTATAACGGCGTGGAGCGCCAAAATACTAGTCTAAATTACTACCTACATTATCCAATGCCATGTTCCCAGCAGTTATTTATAAATAGTTAACATTATTACGATTATGTATGTGTGGTGAATAGCCATAGTCGAATTTCTAATGGCCAGCACCAGACTCGTTAATACGTAAATAGGAGAAATATCTGTTAGTGTTAGAGCATACTGGCGGTGTAAAAAACTTCGCGACTATAGAAACTTTGTTCGACGGTAATTTTTTTTAGCTATACCAATTTGAACTAATTTATTTTTATGTGATTGACGCGCGTATTGCCGTGACTCCTTTAGTGTGCTCTAACCCTCATGCTTATGTAGATGTTAAATGTCGCAGTTTGCCGAGCGGTAATTATTAAATAGATATTGTTATTAGGAACATTTATGTGTTAGCTTATTAAGTCGTGAAGGTTGAATATAAACTGGGCCTAGTTTTGTTATGCCGTATATATTCATAATTGTATTCTGTATAAAATTTGTGTACCGACATTTTTAGTGATCCCTAAAATTATTGTTCTTAAAGTTTTTATTTATTTGAAGAGGAAGTTAAAATAAACAATATCTTCATTATTTTTTAGTTTTTTTATTTTGTTTTCCTAATTTAGTTGACCTGTTAATGCCTTTTATATTAGTTACATAATTTTATTACATCCTGTTATTTACACAGGGTGAATATTTCAAGTGTGTCTATGCCCTAAACTTGAAACTATGAGGAATTTTGGGAGAAGCGGGCCCTATTTTGATACGAACTATAAATGCAGGTGTTATTGGATTCTTGAAAAAAAATTATTTAATCAATCTTACTTAACTTGTTGATTTTTAACTTCCGACGCATAAACGATGCGTGTAAGTGAGAATTTTCAATATAGGGAGTTATGGAAAATTAAAACAACACTTAGTCGATTGTATCCATATTGAAATTGAACAAATCAATTGGGTACTTTTAGCAATTCCTCAACGTTCCAGTTTAGGTCATGCATGTTCACTTGGAGAATTTACCTGCATAAATATTCCCTTTGTTCAGAGTATTTTCTATTTTAGGTAGTATATGTACACTTAGTTTTTTTAGTAGTAATTAGTAGTTTAGTATAATTATACTGAAATCGTTCTCCTCACAGAGACCAAGACTAATTACCGTAAGACTGTTTACTTACTTTACTTTTGTATTATACTCGGCCTAAACTTCGGCCTGGATTTTGTGTAGTGCACAAATATTTCTCTCAATTGAGTATTTCAAATAATATCAAAAAGAAATCTAGGTGAAACTTTTATGGACCATTTACGAGGCCAATAAAGATAATAATCATTTACCTACTATAGAGAGAAAGAGTTTCTACATAAAAACGTCAAATTTATTTTCTTTTCCAAACTGACTCACGTGTTAACTACTTAATATATTGCATTGTCTTGGCTTACTGGATTTTCTCAGCTATTGGCCTCGTATAAAAGGCCCACAAAGGCTGACGCAGATTAGGGTAGGTCGCACCATAGTGATTTTTTTTTATACAATGTGGCCCGCACAAATTTACGCCACCCTTTACCAAATACTTAATTATATCCTGATGTAATTATAAATAATTAGAAGTATTAGACAATATTTAATTGAGACGATCCCGTCCTCACGGAAAAGAAGGGTAAGCCGAAAATGTCATACATTCAGACAGAGTTATTGATGAAAAAGCCGATAGTCGATTCTATGGGCACATTTTCTGTTGGGGATAGAAATGGTCAGTTTGCCGATGACGTTTTGACAATGTTGTTTAGAATGGTCGATAAAAGACTGTTTTACTCAAATATTGGTTAGGTACTTTACCTATGGGTTGAGACCCAAGTCTTGAGCTAGTAGTAAAAAAGTGTCATACCACAATAACAGCTTATAGCAGTAGGTACTGTTGGTGCTGCGTAAGAGGGATGCCGCTATACAACGTGTAGAGAGACTTCTCTTTCGTACTACTGCAATAATAATACTAATATACTTGATAATAATACTAATATAGGTACTTTGTTGGAAGCGGCGATACAAGAATTTTAAAATGTGGAAAGCATTTACTTTTAAAGGTTATTTAATTAATTTAAAATATACATTTCCATCAAAACAAAATGGCGAAAATACATTGTATCATAGTACCTACGGCTGCATGGCATCTATATAAATCACAAAACAAAGTTATATCAAAAGGTCTAAAAGTAACAGAATTTCACGTTCACAAGGTAAACGTCAATCCTATACATTTTTATCTTTTCAAATCTAGCCAAAGTCACACAGTGAAGTAGAAAACTTTTCAAATAGATTTTGGTAATTATTGCAACGTGATGAGCACACAATACCATAAGCTATGGTACGATGTCGGTCTTGAATGCAGATCTATGAGTCCCAGGGTCGTTATTTAAACACCAGAGGGAGCCTACCGTGGTGTTATTAGTGTTAACCAAAGCCTGCTCACTAGGTAGGCAGAGACTTCTACTTACCCCGCTGTCTCCCCAGTAGCGGGGACCCTTATAGGACTTCCGGCACGTAAAGATAGGTAGTCATCCATGAACAACATCACTTACTCTACCACTGCTCTGGTAAAATAATGTTTCTAGAGGTACCTAATTATTATTATTATTATTAGATCTGATCATCTCACTGCTGGGCAAAGGCCTCCTAACCTAACACCTTCCGGGCATCACGATATTCCATTCACCTGCTTAAGAACTCAGTTCGTCCCTCAATCTTCGTCTGGGTCTACCTCGACGTCTTCTTGCTGGATCTGGACGCCAATCTGTCACAACCTTTGCCCACATCTCTTTAGTCATGCAAAAGACATGGCCAGCCCAATCCCACTTCAGCTTAGCAGCTTCCCGAGCTACATCGGCGATCTTTGTCTTGTGTCAGTGTTACGAACATTGTCCATTAGTTTCACACATAAGATGCTGCGCTCCATCGCCCATTGGAAAACATTGATTTTGGACTTCTGAAACTGCGTCAATGACCAAATTTGCGCATCGTAGGTAAAGACGGGGAGAACGCATCCGTGAGCTTACTCTTAAAGGAGAGTGGGAAGTCAGGGCTCTTTAATATGTATCCCTTGTAGGTAGCTTTATAGTAGGTAGTGGTACCTAACTATGATCTAAATGTTGTAGATGCCATGTGTGTCATGTCGTGATCTTACGTATAGTAAATATTTACTGGTATCTTTATATTTTGTATTACAACTTTATTTTATGAAGTTATAAAATAAAATTGTGAAGACACCTCATTGGTGTGGTTCAGTGGCATCAGTCATCGGCAAACTTAAGGCAGCTAGTATATTCAATTGACATTTCCTATGGTTTTCGGAAAGTGGGGCGCTCAGCGAATGGCCATACACTAGCATAATTATATCTACTGCTGTCAGTGAAATCTGACGGAATATTAGTCGTTCACTTTGCGCCATAACATCACGAGCATCAGTTACGAGAGATAGACGAGCACTCACAATTTTCAACCTAACATTTGATCTTTTATTACGTACCTACCTACATTATTCATACCCAATTTTGACTGTTTATCTTAGTTTATAGTATACAGATACTGAATCTATTTTACTTACTTAAGTAATGAATATTATTAATTAACAGTATTGTTCAATAATTAGTAAGTAAGTAATAATACTATCAGTGTAACTATTTAGGGAAATATAGTAAATTGAATTATAAAAAATAGATGATTACTGTGTTATTTTTATTTATTACAGATTTACTGTTATCTTCTTGATGTCTTGTCAATTTTATATAAATAAAGAGAGATTCAATGTAATATTCTTTTTATGTAGCCTGTATCCAAGTGATGGTATCGTGATGATGTCAGCCTTGTGGTGTATATCGTGCGATTAACATGAAGCAAATGAGATGAGTATAAAGTAATTTCATTCTCATTAAAAATACTTATTTAAGTGCATAATGTAACTTTATGAAACTTGATGAACTTCACCATCTGCATTTTCATAATTATACATTTTTGATAAATCATTTATTTCTCTAAGTTGAAATATTTCACGCCCTAGCTGAGATTATATTTGCTTTTTGTTAACCGTACCCTGCTGACAATGATTTTTAATATTAATCTCGATGCCTGCTGATCTCTCATTGGTGATGGTGACAATGCACTTGCGCACAGGCTATACTCCCATGTTTTTTTCAAACCTTTCGTAACCGCTATATTTTAATATTAATCTTAGTGTCTCATTCTAACTTCATTCTGATAAATGTTACGTGCTAAGTAGAAAGGAAAGAATTAGATACCACATTATCAATATTTTGATTTCTATTCAGCACCTTTCCCTCGAGAGAATAGATAGTAACTCTACCTATTATCAAGAATCAGAATTCAGACACTAGGTAGAATTAAAAATCAAAAATTATTAAAATACTAGTTTTCCGCCCGCGGCTTCGCCCGCGGATGTCGGTTATCGCGTTAGACCATTAATCCCTTTTTTCGCAGTCGGATAAAACTATACTTTAGCGGGTCTCTAACTATCTCCATACAAAATTAGTTCAGTAGTGTAGGAGTGTAAGCAACATTTTGAAATCGGCAAGACCCCATAGGTATATTCATAAATCAATAGGTGTTCCTTAAAAATACTACGGCTCTTAGACCATACCTATAAGAAGAAATAAAATTTAAATTTCGAATTCTAATCATCGCATTGAGTTATCAAACATGTCATTGTGTCAAAATAAAGAGTAATTTAAATCAAAAGCACGAAAGAGTATTGATATCAACTTCGAAGAAAATCGCACTCAGAACAATTTCGCAGGCTTCTCCCGCGTAGTATTAGGGTAAAAATAAAAAAAAAATGGAAAAATAAAAAACACGTGTCTCATTATTTGTCTTAAGGTTTATGTGTACCGAATTTTAAAAGAATAGGATCAAGGAATAAAAAGTTACATACAAACTTCACCCCTCTATTTAACTCTCTTAGGGGATGATTTTTGGAAATATTATTAGCCTATGTCCTATTCTAGGGTATATACTACCTACGTTTCAAAGTTCATTAACATTAGTTGAGCGGTTATGGAGATACGTGGTAACAAACCTTCACACACACACGCACTTACTTTCGCATTTACAATATTACTAGTTTTCCGCCCGCGGCTTCGCCCGCGGATGTCAGTTATCGCGCTAAACCTTTAACCTCTTTTTTCGCAGTCGGATAAAACTATCCTTTCCCGGGTCTCGAACTATCTCCATACAAAATTAGTTCAGTAGTGTAGGCGTGTAAGCAACATTTTGAAATCGGCAAGTCCCCATAGGCATTTCCATAAATCAATAGGAGTTTCATAAAAAATATGTCTCACTTGGTTGTCACACTGGTGAAGGTCGTTTTTCTACGACTCTTAGACCATAATGTAAGTTTTTCATTTAATATCCAAGAACAAATAAAATTTAAATTTCGAATTCTATGTCAGATTGAGTTATCAATCATGTCATTGTGTCAAAATAAAAAGTAATTTAGCTAAAAAGCACGAAGGAGTATTGATATCAACTTCAAAGAAAATCTCCCTCAGAATAATTTCTCAGGCTTCGCCCGCGTAGTATTAGGATAAAGATAAAAAAATTGGAAAAATAAAAAACACGACGTGTTTCATTATTTGTTTTAAGCTATATTTATACCGAATTTGAAGTGAATCGGACCAAATAAATAAATAAATAAGACCAAAGAATAAAAAGTTGCATACAAACTTCACCCCTCTATTTAACCCTCTTAGGGGATGATTTGTGAAAATATTATTAGCCTATGTCCGATTCTAGGGTATACACTACCTACATTTCTAATTTTAATAAAATCGGTTGAGCGGTTATGGAGATACGCGGTAACAAACCTTCACACACACGCACACACTTACTTTCGCATTTATAATATTAGTAAGATAAGATAATATTATAGTAGGATAGGATAGGATTGCCTCTCGACTTAGACTACAAATTGCAGTTATACATAACCTCTGCAGATACCACCACCTTAGATTCTTGCTTAACTTGACAATAAAAACAAAACACGTTTAGAAACATTTATTTAACGAAACCTAAAAAAATATTGTACATAAAATGTTGTAACAAAAATATTCTCTTTATCCGACAAAGGTTTACTGATTTATTGAGGATATACCTATTGTATGAAAAGATAAATAAGTACTTATGTACTTTTTATATGTACTTTTACTTCTATCAAAAATATAGGTAGGGAAGTAACAGCTGTGATGATCCAAAAAGCGAGATTTAACGATTTTGTAACAAAGAGATTTCTTTAGATAAGCTTTTCCTCTGTAGGCTTATTTATTTTTCTTCATATCCCATAAATAAAAGGTTACGATTCCGGTAATTTTTCTATTGAAAATTTTTTCACCAAAATATATCTATTATACCTAGTTCGGTATTTACATTACAAAAATATTAACTTAAGCATTATTTACAAATTAAAGATGAAACCTATATAAGTGACAGGCAATTACTTATATCTAATTTTAATATTTACAAAACAAGCAATAATATTAATACCTACCTATAAAAAAATCTGTCGAGTTAAGTTTGCACCTTGCGTCAACATCGTTTCTCAAAACTCAAAGGTCGTCAGTTATAAAATAAAAAAATATTGGACAGGTGCTCACGGTTAAACATCAAGCTAAACATTTAGTTTTACAAACATTAGTTTATGTTGATCTCGCCTCGCATGATATAGGATTAACGATTGATGATGAGAGGTCTGGAATAAACTGGGATTTATTAGTTTCATGTGTAACCGTGTGTAATTAGGTATTTTTGCTTTTCAACGTACGTAACGCGGCGGCGAATACCGCGGTTATTGCCAGTTCCGAACGGACGGACAAACCCACAAATATGATGGCAGCGCGTGACGAAACCACTGGGTAAAGCACCAATGACGCGTGCCTTTGATAAACATAATATTATCGCGGCAAGGACTTTATTTTCTTGGTCTTTAAATAAGTATGCTATGGATAGTGTAATAAAAATTGTTAATATACCTGTGGCCACGTTAACGATTTGGGGCAACCCGTAATGTGAATAAATAAATAAAATAAAAATAATTTTTAACGCAACAAAATGGGTATATTAAACCACAGATACTGCAGGAATCTACGTACGAACCACAGATCATTAAAATCTTCCACTCTGCTCTGTGTTATGAACCTACGTGTATAATGGGCTAAGGTAATAATGAAAGAAAGTACCTAGCGAACATTCTTATGCGTATAATTATTACGGTACAAACTTACCTCAACTAATAATAATTTTTCACAAAAGAAAATGTTACATCATCTTTGTTTTGCGTTATTTTTTTTTAATTCCCAATCTTATTGTAAAGGAACTATGAAAGTAGGTATTGTTTATTAATATTTTAAAAGAACATCAATTTTATTGGATTTAGAAATTATTTAGGTCTAATAAAAATACCATTGAAGTACTTATTTAATAAATATTTATGTGAAAGATCTCATTTCCGTTCTGTGTAGCGTAAAAGTTAAAATTAGTTTTGTGTATTTTGTTCATATCAGTGTAAGGAAATCAAAATGTCTACTTTAGCACAACATTTCATCCGGAGACGGTTGGAAATATCAGTAATACAGTAATACACTGACATCAGCCAAGGTCAGATATATCTTTATAATTGAGCAGAAAGCAGAATGATAGGATAACGATAATATGGCCATGACGTCACGACTGAAATAACAGGCAGATTACCACGGTAGGTATCTAGTCGTGAAACTGTCATTTGCTTTGTAAGTAGGTATTGTTTGGCTATGTAATATGTAAACTTATTTAAATGTATAGATATTTTTTTAATACTAAATTGTAAGGCTATGTTTGACCTTGACTGTACCTTACTTGTACTTAATTGTAAGGCTATATTTGTGACTACTTGATTCGTAAATGTTATGCGCAATGGTGAATCCAGAACTTACAGAGGATTTTGGTACCTACACACAAACCTAAATAAATATTTTTCATAGATACAACGTAAGTAACTTAAATAAATACATTTGATAGGTACTAATATCTACTATATTTATTTCCTGCCACAGTTAGACACTTCGAGACAGCGCAGACCAATATTTACCTACTACTAAAAAGATTTTGGACTCGCTTTCTCTACTTGGTTCATCTATACCTATCGGGTAACGTAACCGTCATTCAAAGCCATTGGTTAAAGGCGCCCTTAGTGTAAATATTTAATATAACTGGAAATAAAATGCACACACACTGTTTGAGAATGCAATTTTTAGGTAAGTGTAGCGCCAAAGATCCATTTTTTATTTAATTTCATAGACTGTTAGACGTTTTTCAGCTTTCAGTATATCTTGGAACTAAGATTATGTACTATTATTTTCTTATAGTAAGTTATTAGATCACATATATTTTATCCACAGAATCAAATTAGGTACTATTTAATAGAAGTAGTTGCTATGCTATAGATAGATTTGATATAAGTAAGTACCATGTAGAGACCAAGTAAGACCTTGGAACTCTGTCTATTTACTAGTCCATATGAAGGTTGGAATAAAATTGCAGTCTCAAACTTTAATAGTTTCATACAACACATTTACATCTTTGGTTCAACCGCTAGCCGGTTGGTAATCACACAAACAAGTACAATTAGATTGTTTAATTGTTGAGACAACACTTATTAGGTACTCACAATTTAGTAGGATTATTTAAATCACACACGTTGGGATGTACTTGTGCCTCCAATAGTAAGTTACGCAACTATTTGCAAGGGTCCTTGCTACCGCTGGCGCTGTATACTTAGTTGCTAGTACAAAATTGGATATGTAATTGAAACGGCGAATTTGTTAAACCGCGAACTTGCGCCATAATTATAACCCTACCGACATTGATAGGACATTGTGTGACTAAACAATTAAACAAAATACTATAATACTAGCTAAAACTATCGTCTTCAGTTTGAACACTTGACAATATGGTAACCATTAGGGGACAATTTACAGGTAACATCTACAAAACAGCAGGGACGTAGCCACCAGTCGGAAAATATCTAGCACTATGTATCCTCTTTGCTAATCTTAGACATTCCTACTAACTACCTCGAATATATACACTACAGGTTGTTTTGGAATTAGATACATTCCTTACAAGAGGTATATTTGAAACTACTTTGGTCCTATACCACGTTGTCAGAAACTTAGTTACAACTTACACACAAACTAAATAGCTTCAATAATTTGTTGAAAGATCTCTTCGTAGTACAGAAAATAAAAACGAGATGCGTACCGCCCTACATTGAATTTTTTTTAGTACTAGTTTTTAAAGTCCCCAATGTCAAAAATCTGGTGTAGGAAAGATGTGGGCTACAAGACGGCTCAGATGAAGTGGGAGTAGGCTGGTGTCGAATGCAGACAGAGAAATTGGACCGAGTACCACTCACTCGTTGCCGCAGTGGCTTTTTCAGCAGTAAGGGAGTATATGCTAGCAAAAAGTCTTTAAAATATCCTTCCCGAGTCTCTTCACGGCGACGCTGTTGATCCCGGGTTACAGGAGAAGCAGAGGCTGGATTGCGGTGGGGGGTTAAGTTTCAATAACAAATGCTTTAAATACGTAATACACCATGAGTGAGACTGACGAGTGTAGCTTTTCAAGATGTCTGGCAAGAGCTGGATAAGAGTAGTAGGAACGTGTTTTAGGAGGTGCCTATATCCAGCCGTGGACTATAGTCTGATGATAATGATATAAGTTCTGTAGTTGAGATGCGATTTCAAAAGTTGCTCCTAAACTTTATATTTCGATGTGCCTACTTACTAAATTAATACTTAAATGCATAATTATTTCGGCTTTACTTGAATACCTACTGGTTTATTGAGTTCCACAATAAATAACCAGTAAACCTATTTTATAGATGATTCCAAACTGTGGCTACGTCTAAGGAACACACCAGATTTGGTTACCAAACTTAAGGCACTTATACACTCTCAGCGGACGGCGACACCGTTGATCGTGACGACAGCGTTGGGTCCGGTCGGTTCCGGCTCGTACGCGGAGTCCGTGTCGCTTCGTCGGCCATACGCCGCGTTGTCCGCGATGTGTTCGCTGTACGGCGAATCGTATACGTTATCGGATACGTGATCGTAAATATGTCGTCCATTTGAATCGTGGAGCGTCGAGTAGCTCATCACTGCGGCGTTTTGGTCCTCTTTCCTTTCAGCGCCCTCAATGTTTTCTGTGTTTTTCACGGGCGTTGCTTTGCGTCTGAACAAAATGAATTTACAAATAAACATACATACATAACTCATTCACGGAGTAGATACTTAAACAATCGTCTGTAATAGGTGTCAAGGATTACCTTGACACCTATTGCTCATTAGAGCATGATAGCAAAAGTACCCACGTTTTGGCAAATTTAATAGAGTAATAATAATATCCTGGGACATTAACACACGGCCACTTTATCCCAAACCAAGCAGAGCCTGTGTTACGGAAACGATAGCAGATAATAAACTACTTTTCTATTGTAAATACATACTTAGGTACTTAAATATATAATTACACTCTGACTCAAGACAAACAGACATGTTCATCACGCAAATGTCTGTCTTGGGTGGCAATCAAACTCACGACCTGCGACGCAAATAGCAAGTATCTTACCGCCACGCCATGCGCCGTATATCGGGCAAATGAAGTTAGACAAGTGTGGGGTGTGCAAGTGCTTTAAATGTTTATTATATAAAATTATTGTCGAATTTTATGTTTTCCTCCATAGGCAAATAATTTTTTTATTATTGACTATTGACTATTATTATAAAGCTGAAGAGTTTGTTAGTTTCAACGTGCTAATCGCAGAAACTACTGCTCCGATTTGAAAAATTCTTGCACAGTTGGATAGACCATTTGTTGAGGAAGGCTATATAGACTACTTTTTATCACACTGCTGACCATGATAATATCATTTGCTCATTATGTAGTTCAGGCGGGCGTAGCCGCGGCGGAAAGCTGGTTATTGATAAATATCTAGGTAGGTATTTAGTTAAATACTTTGCAATCGTTCAGAAACGGAATAATTAAATTAATACCTCCGATAGATAAATTAAATTGACAATATGCGTTCATCAGGTTATGAAAATATGCGCTATAAATTGAACATGTTTTAATTGAATAATCCGGGTATCAATACTGAAAATGGTTTCAGCGTGATTGCACTCTGAGTGAGTGCTTAAACTGAGATTATAGTTAAAAATATTAGTATTCTGATCACGGAATAGCAATATCGGTACCTAAGTGCTCTTTGATTTGAATACATATCCCTTATTTGAAATTCTAAATTGAAAGTGTTGATGGAAAATACCCTTTAATACTCCTGGTTTGCAGCAGTGGAACATGCACAAATAACATTTTTCATCTCTATTGTACAGGGAAGAGTAGAAAGAGAAAATAAATTAATAAAATGCCCTACCCGAAAAAATCTGTACCTAGGCTTTTGTTTTTGTAAAAGAAGTACTTAAACCTATTACATTTTGTTTAGTGTGTCGTATTAGAGTGACTTGATTCCAAGTGTTTTATCCGTTAGATACCTAGTCTGAAATTTTATAATACCTACGCTTTTTTATAACGCATATTTTATAGATATTTTAAATTTGTTATGTGAGAACATGTTTTGCTGTGTGGTACAATCACACTGTACCTCAATCTACTCTCACGATATTAAAAACACCCTTAGTGTTTTTAATATCGTGAGAATTTCATCACGCGTGCGGATGCAGAACAGCGGTGGCGCAGCGGTACGGGCCTCGCCATAGAAATATAAGGTCGCAGGTTCGAATCCTGGTCGTGTCCACACATCTTTGTGTGAATTGTTTCATCTCCGCTGCTCAATATCGCTGAAGGAAAACGTCGTGAGGAAACCGGCATATCTAAGAACTAATCATTCGAGGACATGTGACATCCACCGACCCGCACTTGGCCAGAGTGGGTGGATTAAGGCCTAATCTCTTTCAACTCGTAAGATAGTTGAGAGAAGACCCGTGCCCACAAGTGTGACAGTAAAAAAGCATTGAAGTGAATACACTCGTCTAATTGTTGGTAATTTTAGTCGCAGGTGCACTTCAGACTTATCATGGTACCATCATTATTAAAATAACAAAAACATTGCATGAATAAATTTTTAGATCATGGCGCGATTTTATTTTTAGGTCATCAGTGAATCAGACTAAATCAAAACAGTAAGAAACAGAGAACGAAAATCATTCGCATACAAGAGTATACGAATGATTTTTTTCAGTGTAAGAATATGATAGATGGCTGATTGTTCTATATCCAGAACTATTGACTTAAGAATAATTCTGATATTATGACACTGAATATATTGCAAGCCAGTGAAATCATTTAAAAGTATGGTATTTTATGGTATATATTATGATTAATATGGTATCTGTAATAGAGCCTAATAAAAACAAAAAGAGCAGATTTTTTTTTTAATTCTGTAATAGGCTTGCGCTTGACCACCACTTGCCTGTTGTTAAGCAATGATGAAGTCTACGATGAACCGCGCTTAGTCAGTACCTACATACTGATTCACTCGTGACTTGAATATAGGCAGATTATAGCTACAAATAGAGATGTTTGTAGCGAATTCCACAACTTGGCAGTTCGCACAGTAAAAGTGGACGCAAAGCGTATTGTGCGTACCCGTGGAATTTCCACCATATATCGATGGCGCACAGTCGTACCACTACCTACTTGGCCGATGTTAGAACGGAGATGGAGGAATAAGATTATGTAATTCTAACGCACACTTTCCGAAACCTATCCGATAGAAGACCGTAAGACTAGTTACTATGCAGCGATGCTCGACGCTAGTCGAGTTATATTTCTGTGTCATACTAAAAACAGATGTAAAAAAATGTATATACTTACAGCCTCAAATAAATAACTGCAAGCAGCATCAACAAGAACAGCACCACCCCACAGCCAACCCCGACACTCAACGGTAAAGTCCCACTGTCAGTAGCTTCATTACTAATTAGTTCACAGCTGGGTTCGTCCCCGGACCACTTGCCGTCATCTAAGCACTTGCGTAAGAACGGCCCTACTCGCTGGAACTGCGGGAGGCAATGGTACTCAATTGAACTGCCGAATAGTGTTGAACTGTTTGATATTATTATTCGTCCGTTATCTATAGTGCCGGGAGACTTGCAGTCGATTGCTGTAACAAAGAAAAAAGTTAAGCGGGTGGTACGGAGTAAGTTAGATCAACAGCACCAATCTTAATATATATATTTCTTGTGTGCGTGTGTATGTGACTGAACTCCTCCTAAACGACTGGACCGATTTTGATGAAATTTTTTGTGTGTGTTCAAGGGGATCTGGGAATGGTTTAGATTCACAATTTTGCGCGGTACGAAGTTCGCTGGGGCAGCTAGTATAGTTGTAAAAAATAATCATAATTTATTTTCTTTTACGAGAGGTACACACGGCTACATATCAAGCTACATTTCCAGTTTAAGCTGATCTCGCATTGTATAAGACTATCGTACAATGAGAGGTCAGCTTAAATGTACTTGACATGTATAGCTTGATGGTGAAAAAATAAATATCCCCATTTTACATGTTGTTTTGTTTTTTTTTTTCACCAGTCCTGTCATGTTTTTTTTTTCCCCGGTCCTGTCATATTGCATATCGTTAGATAGCTTATTATACTAGGAACAATTTCAATGAAGTGATGTTTAGTACGTATCTAGTCGGTAATTCAAACAAACAAAAGCTGGAAGCTTTTGAAGTGTTCACTCAGATGTGAAGGCGCAGCACGAACGCGTTGTTTGCTATGTTGTTTCGCATTAGAAATTTATAGAAAGTTTTAATATCTACTTTAAAAGTACTAAGTTTATTCCGTCATGTTGTACAAAAAGCTTTTCGTTTTATGCTTGAAAATGATAACTAGATAATTATATTTTTTATGAGTATAATAGATAAAGTGAATGATCATTCTAAAATTAGGTACTATAGTTTTTAAGATAGTTACGTTAATTGGTGTGTGATTTAATTAGAGAAATGTGCTTGAAATTTCATTCTACTCCATATCCAGCAGCAAGGTAAGTAGCAGCAGGGTAGGTACTCAGCAAGATTTTTTATGTTCATTTCTTGTCATTGCAATTCAGAAATGTATTTAGTTACTATAATAAGTATGCCACATTAATGTCAAATCAGTCTTTCATTATGTAACTACTAGTTTTCCGCCCGCGGCTCCGCCCGCGGATGTCGGTTATCGCGCTAAACTGTTAACCTCTTTTTTCGCAGTCGGATAAAACTATCTTTTCCCGGGTCTTGAACTATCTCCATACAAAATTAGTTCAGTAGTTTAGGCGTATAAGTAGCATTTTAAAATCAGCAAGCCCCCATAGGCATGTCCACAAATTTATAGGGGTTTCATAAAAAATATGTCTTACTCGATTTTCTATGGCTTTTAGACCTTAATGTAAGTTTTTCATTCAAACTACCAAGAACAAACAAAATTTAAATTTCGAATTCTATTCATCGCTTTAAGATAACGAACATGTCATTTTGTCAAAATAAAGAGTAATTTATAAGAAAATCACGAAGGAGTATTGATATCAACTTTAAAGAAATTCACCCTCAGAATAATTTCTCAGGCTTTGCCCACGTAGTATTAGGATAAAAATAGAAAAATTAACAGAAAAAAACACGTGTTTTATTATTTGTCCTAGGGTTTAGGTATACCGAATTTTAAGTGAATAGGACCCAGGAATAAAAAGTTGCATACAAACTTCAACCCTCTATTTAACCCTCTTAGGGGATTATTTTTGGAAATATTATTAGCCTATGTCCTATTCTAGGGTATACACTACCTACAATTCAAATTTCAATAAAATCGGTTGAGTGGTTATGGAGATACGTGGTAACAAACATTGAGACACACGCACACACACTTACTTTCGCATTTATAATATTAGTAGGATAGTAGGATAGGATTATAAATAAGCTAGTAAAATGAAATCTACCAAGACTAAGAATCAGTTTTTAATTTGTCAAAAAAATATTCATTACCATCCGTACTTAGCAATCTTTAATATCCTCGATGTGCTGAAACCTATGAGGAGCTGGTGCAGGTGCCAAACCAACTTGATGATGAATTTAAGTATTGTGGGTGGTCTGTGAGTCCAGAAGACGTTTAGTGAAATCTTACTAAACATAGTGTAGGTTTGTACTAAGTGAGTTTATAGTAGCAGTATAAAACTTGCTAATTGTACCTACCAAGTAGGAGGCTGACAGACTTAGGTTGATTTTACCACTATAAACCTATTTTACAGTTGAATACGGTTGATCCTAGCTTACAGGAGTAGTAGTAGACTGTGGTGGTGAGAATAGTCCTGTTAAAAAATCAGGGCTTCTTATCTGGTCTACATTCAGTAGTTGTTTGTTCCTTTAGACTTACGAACCAAAGTTTTTTTTAAAATATTTCTTATCATCTCATCAGTCGATGCGATGGATAGATACGTTTGTAAGTGCGCGCCTTTGAAACATTTTTTCTTCGACTTTAATGTCGCGGGATCCGTTTTGTACTGTTATGATTCAATCACATTCCGTCATTTTTAAAAGATGTCAAAAATAAGCTAATCCTTTTAATCATGTCTCTTTGTATTTTATTTTATATTTTCTAAATAGCTGAAATATAAAGTTATCAGAAAAGCAATTGAATTATTTTATTCATTTTATTTTAAATACCACATGTACGTATACACTTTTTACATGGATGGCAATGAACTGGTTTGGAAGTCACTTCAACCCTTTATAGTGTCCCACTGCTGGGCACGGGTCTTCTCTCAACTATCTTATGAGTTGAGAGAGTTTAGGCCTTAATCCACCCACTCTGGCCAAGTGCGGGTCGGTGGATGTCACATGTCCTCGAATGCCGGTTTCCTTACGATGTTTTCCTTCACCGATATTGAGCAGCGGAGATGAAACAATTCACACAAAGATGTGTGGACACGACCAGGATTCGAACCCGCGACCTTATTTTTCTAAGGCGAGGCCCGTACCGCTGCGCCACCGCTGGTTTGAAAGTAATACAATGTTTTTCATAATACCTACTTATTATTTTTTATAATAGAGATGTTACTTCATTTAATGATTGCGTCGCTTTAGTTACAAAAATATAAGTAACCAATACTTTTAAATAGTATCTAATTCAAACGGTTAAAGACGAAAATCAATGTCCTCCCAATGTTCCTGGACTTAACAGATCAACAAAAGTGCATCAAGTGATTTGAACTGATGATAATACCATTGTCCATTTGAATAAATAAATATATTATTAAATTATGTAATATACGTCAATAGGTAGTTTAGATAAAAAAAATATACCTATATACCGGCGAACTTTGTACCTCGTATTTATTTTCTTGCTTCAAGAACTAAATCAGCCTAATCGGTTTAGCCCATCTCATGTTTTAGATAATATTTAAGTTCAGATTATCAGTATCGTGTTGTAAATACATCTCATATTTCATTTTTTCTACTTGTTATAAATAACTGACGTAACAAAGTAATAAAAAATAATTAATTATTAAGTTAGATTTATCTGATTCTATACTAATATTATAAAGCTGAAGAGTTTGTTTATTTGAACGCGCTAATTTCAGAATTGAAAAATTCTAATATTTTGGTCTTACATATATGAAAAATTCTTGCACTCCAAATAGCTACTTTTTATCCCACAGCTGGGCGTGATATGTGGTTCACGGGGGTGGAAAAATAGTTCATAATAAATGGTGATTATTGAAATATTAAAACGTACCTTCCTATTGGGTTCATTGTCATTTTATTAGATATTGGATTTTGCAGAAAATTTTGTGCATTTCACTACCGTCCTCAATTGTGCCATTACCATTACCATCCTTACATTATTTTTTATTACCGTTCATCAGATATATTTTTGCTTTGAATTGCAGTTTTCTCCGTAAATAATTTTGACAAAACAGTGCCTCCCACAAAAAAATGGACCGGAAAGGGATAGGCAATGAATTCGTCGATGTAAAATTAAAACATTTTGTTTTTAATTCCGTCAAATGCCCGAATTTGGACGAAATTACGTAATGAACCATAGATTAGTTAAAAACGCGCTATAAAGCACCTCGAACAAAAATGTTACAAAATAAACATAAATAACAATAATATATGAAAAATACTAATATTATTGAGAATAAAGCGTAGGGTGCTCCATGTACGAAAAATATGGAACAAGCGCCCCATACAGGTGACACTAACAATAACAAAAGTGTGTTAATTAATAAATCTTTGCATAAGGAAGAACTACCTTCGACAAAGTTAGTCAACTGTAACGCACGAGATACTGCACAAGTGTTTTTTTTATTCCGCAATAGGCTTGCGCTTGACTACCACTTGCCTGATGTTAAGCAATGATGTAGGCTACGATGGGATGTGTTCGTCAAATATACCGATTCATTCGTGATTACGAATGATATTCGGTATTCAGGTGGCAGTTGAACGAGGCTCCCTATGATTAGAAACCGTAAAGGAGCAACAAGTCCGACCGGAAAACAGCAAGGCCACTTGGCACAGCGGCTGTCCGGTTGGTGGTCACTAACCATCGCCCACCACCAGTAAAATACCAATAAACGTAATTACCAGTTGACTGATTGTCACCTGATTTGCACTACCCGGAGACCAAGTGTGGGGATCAAGGAGCACTCCCACGTACGAAGGTGACTCAGCCCCCAAGCCCCCTGTGTGCGAATACACAGGCACGCTCTCTAATCCCATCATGTATTGTTTTGGAAATATTTTTTTAGGGCGTACCCTTAGACTAGGGCGGCTGGTAAGAGTTGGATTAAACTAGCCGCAAACCGTCCTCAGTGGCTTTTATGTTCAGCTGTGGCTTAAATAGACAACTCGTAAGTGGTAGGTATTAATAATAAAAAATTGTATTCCCTTGTTAGATACTTACGTATACAAACAGGAGGAGCGCCACTCCACTGCCCCCGCGGCATGCAGGTGCGGGTTCGGTTCCCTTGCAGGCTGTACCCTCTGTCGCAGCGGTAGTGCGCCTCCCCACCAATACTAAGTGTCGACGTCACCACCACCAGTCCGATACTACCCTTGATCTGAATCGACGGGTCTGTGCACGTTATTTCTGTTAAAAAAAATTGCAACTAATAAATAAAAAAAACCGGTCAAACGCGAGTAAAAATTGCACGGTAAGGGGTATGAAGCATACGTTTTGGTTATAAACAGTTAAAACTATTATAGTGACTATGTGAGTCTGATGTCTGATTCACGTTATTTTGTTGCTTGTTTATTGGCAATGGAAGCATACGAAAATTTCAACTTCAACGTTCTTGAATAAAGATAAAGTCCACTCTCAAACAGACCGCCGGATAGCGGAGATTTAGTAATAGGGTCCCATTGGCAAACTTCGAATACGAAAATATATAAAAGCAAATATAGAATCGTTCGAGCAATCTGTTGATGAGAATTCAATCTGGATTCCTTTGTGGTTAGACAGTTCATCTCCGGTTTACTCGCTTTTATATCAATTAATAGAAATGCAATCTGCCTGGATTACACGTGATGAGTAATCACTGTTTTTAGCTTATTTATCTACTGTATTAAGGTACAGTAATTAAATAAACCAAACTAGTAGTTCGCCATATACAACATTAAACGACCACCCATTTCCCTCGCTCGCTGCTTTACTTTAGCTTTGAATTCAAAGTGTATGTTACTACTTCAGCAAACTAATACAATTTTCTTAAAACCCAATAGTACATACTAACCATAGCCCCTCCGATCGACTGAAGACGAAAATGAAAAACACGACACGCCTGAATCAAACAAGCTCTGCCTATATTCGTATCGCATGAGGCGTCGTGTGACCTGATATGCCATTATCTAAGGTACACATTTGCGTAATTACTTTTCCACCGCGTTTACCCAGTCTACACGCTTCGTGTGTCAAAGTCGGACACGAACTCTATTAGGATATAACTAGGATGTTCTAAAGAACCTTTTCATTCCTAACAATTTATTTGTAACTGCTAAGTTAATTTAATTCTCAGTAGCAGCATCGGGCATAGCGTGTACGTCGCTTACCTACTTTCAAGGCCTGTAGCTTTTAATGCCAAATAGGTACGTTAAGAGATTTTTCTAATTTATCGGCACTGCACTAGCCTGGAAAAAGAAACAGCGGATCTTGGTAGAACACGTAAAGTCTCTGTTCCTGCAACTGATCTTTCATCGGTTGTGTCGAGCAGACCAATAAACAGATGAAACTCTGTACCTAACTATACCTATCATAAATTCAATTAATGATATTCAGACGAAAAATTTATTCGTGAAGTGAACTTGGTTCATGAACTGTCAAAGCGTCGTTCAACGTACATTTTTACGCGAAACCTGTCAAAACGAATCGAATTTCCATGTTGAAACAAAATTGAATTGTTGAACTCTGTTGAGCAATAAATTCACTTATCTGAACCTGAAGCATTCCTGGAACAGAAATCCGCATGAGACCTATGATTTATTTACTAATCTCGTCGAACTATGTCGCTATGAGAGATTGCAGACTTTTACTGATGTCAATATCATCTGGCTTACTTTTCACTTAATATCACCATAGAACAAATTCAATCGATGACGCTACATTTTTTTTTCTTTTAATTAAATTTGTACTACCTACACAAATTATTATATATGTTATTGGAATCTCGTACATTAAACCTTTATGTGCTATTTCGTGTCCTAGAATTTGCTGTGAATACAATGCCCTCCTAGTCGGACTTCAGCGGCCAATCTAAGCTGACTACCCAGGTACGCAGGAGATATGTATTATAGTGCACAAGTTTGTGCACAAAACCAAATTCACTGTATATTATTCGCTTCACTCTCAGATTCCGGTGTGTCGACACGACCGGTGAATGATTCGACGAAATACTAACGGCTTTGCGTGCTGTCCAAGGCAGCTATTACATTAATGACTTAGGTGTTAGGCATATATTTAGGCGTATTAGGTATATCGCCAAATTCCTTACTCTGTACTACGCTAGCCTCTTTTAGGTTCGACACGTAATTTAAGCCCGCGACCTTAGGGGCTAACGGCGAACACGCACACTTAGACAGTCAGCAGTCGTTCAAGAGTACCTATCTACAATATCTCGAACCCAATCACTTCAACCCTTTTAAGTGTCCCACTGCTGGGCACAGGTCTTTTCTCAACTATCTTACGAGTTGAGAGAGTTTAGGCCTTAATCCACACACGCTGGCCAAGTGCGGGTTAGTGGATACCCAATTCGAAATTTTAATTAGGATCGAGAGACAAGAGTGAGCCAGCAACTTGATGGCATTGCTGGCACAGTTATTTACCCGCCTAACACACTATACAAGTAGGTTCTATTTATGCAAGCAGCCAACCGAAGGACCAGTTACATATTGCTTGGTTAGGCTCAAATCATACGCATCTGGAATCTCCTGGACACGAAAAAAAGCGGCCTCGGACGGTTCAATCAGACTTTCGAAAAAACATTTTATTTTTTCCTGCGTCGACTAGAAATAATCCCACCACACGATTCCGAAGTTTATGGGAAGCAACATTTGTTCTGTTCCTATTTTACAGGTCCGGGGATTCCGGAAGCCTTAGAACATTTACACAGGAATTGTCATGCACACGCGTTCCCCTCTGCCAAGGTACATGAACAGTTTGTATGCATAAACTGATGATGTTTTGTGTTTGTGTGAAGCTTTTATTTACGTGCGCATATGTAAAGACGCTTCAACTTTTGAAAGTGTGCGTGAGCTACTTACGTAGTTATCCCGCCTTCTCCAAAAACTAGCACAAAAAAAAATTGTACTAGAAGTTGCCTATAAGATTTTCCATGTTAACTGTTGTAAGGCCGAAGTTTATATACTAGGCTCTAAGCTTACTTACCGAAGGCATCATTATAGATAACTCTTTTTAAGTTGACTTTATTCTTGCTACTAAAGCTTACTAAAGTTTAGCTTTTCGCTAGGAGGATTTAGCAAGAAAAATAGTAAAAAGCTTTTACTTATAAAAAAACGGTCAAAAGACAGTTAAACTCTCACAGAGAGGGTTCCGCTTAATAGCGGGAAGCTGGTTTGTTTCTCACGTGACTGTCTGACTTTCTGGTACATACGATTTACTCCGAAACTACAGGCTCCGTTGAGTTTTGCTTTGGTACACTATTAATTGGTGACCCACAAAAGGACGTGGTATGAATTTGTGTAAGTTTTAATGATGGGGCCACTTTTTACTGTTTGATTTAAATAAACTTTACATACCTTTACAAATTGGTGATTCAGAGCTCCAGGTGCCGTTGTCCTGGCACAGTCTCCGGGACACACCGTCCAGCTGCCAGTGGTCAGAGCACTCGTACAGCGCGGCCGCGCCGTAGTATGTTGCGTTAGTAGCCAGGGTCACCCTGCCGTTCGGTACGGGTCCAGGGTTACCACAGTCCACATCTAAAAACATTAGTACTTAGTAGTGTGTTAATGTTAGTACCTAGTGTGACCAGTGTGTATCGTATTAGTTGTAGAAACCTAAATATAAGCCCAGCGTCCTATCGCTTCTTTCAATACTATCCTCAGAGTTAAGGGGGTGTAGGTCTTGATCTGCATACACTCGCCAAAAACAAATTATTAGACATTCTAAGATATAGTTAGATGTACCTACAACTTTGTGTTTTCCATATTTGGTAATAGTCAAAATTAGGCGGGATATCGGAAAAAACTGATGATTTTCATTGGTTCGTTCAAGTTCTTGGCCTTGAACGAATCAATAGAAATTAGTTTATGGTCGGACGATATGGTCCGGGGGACTTTATGGTGTCTATAGGCTGGTATTGAACTTGCGTCTTTTATATTTAAAAGCTAAGTCTAATTAGTAACTAATAATGTTGAGCTAATGGTCTGATACTGATTTTTAGTCAATAATATCAGGTACAAGAATATTGTATCTAGAATATTAGTATACAATTTTGTTATAAAGTAATATGGTAATAGTTCTTTCTGCCACATAGTAATTATGTGGTAGGTCTGACGATCAAGGGCTCTTAGTCCATAAACTACTACCAAAATTTTTAAGACTGCCAATGTGTGTCGTATATATACTGGGAATGCTAATGTTAGTACAAGAACTTACATTGGCATCGCGGCGTCATTCCACTCCACTGGCCATTATCCTCACAGGTAGACAAACTCTCTCCAACCACCTTGTACCCTCGCTCACACCTGTACTTGACCAAAGCTCCGATCCTGTAGCTGTTCCCAATGTTCGTGTTGATCGCAGTACGGATGAGTGTACGTCCATGGTTGCGGTCGTTGCCAGTTACTGATACTATGCTGTTCTCAGGCACCACTGGGTCAGAACAACGAATTTCTAGAACAAAATTAAATAGTGTATATTTTCCACTCCGGAATGGTTTGTTGGTCCTTTGTTGGTCGCTCACATATTATGATTTTCTATAAGGTAAAAATCGACTGTCTCGGTTAGGACCCGGGTCGATCTAAAAAGACTTCTAAATTTTCGAATTTCTTATTTTTATTAACGGGAACGTCGTATTAGGTACGTATGTGCCTAAACATAGCCAGCGAAACGTATATGATATTACATATCTAAGCCTTCACTATCCGTAATAGTTAGTGAGTGTTAGTTATGTGTTTATAAAAATGGATCAAAAAACAATTAAAGTTTAAAACTCTGTAATGTTTTATATTCTGTGGAGAAGGCTTCTCTTTCTAACACAAGTAAATTAAAAAGTATAAAGAGGAATAGATGTAAAATACGACATTTCTCTCAAGTTTTTCTCACAATCGCCTTCGTACTTTTTTCATCTAGCATTTCAAGGTCATCTTTCAATTTGGCTTTTGGCCTTCTGGCATTCATAATATAAATTAGTTGTTTATTGATTTTCACATGCTAAAAACTAATGTTAGCCCCCAGATTAACCGTCTATAACCATTTGTAGTCAGAATATAATGTAATAAGTAATAGTCGAAGTCATAGAAATGGATCCTTTGGGCACTTTGTGCAAGTTTTTTTGCATTCTGATTCTTTGATAAATGTAGATTTCGCGATGCATGTGGAGGCCAAAATGGCTTTTAAAGATTGACTGGTAGTGTGTAGGAAGATTTCCAAGTATTCTTTGGGATCATCTTACTTCCAAATTTTAAAAATTAACAATCCTAAAGGTTTGCCTAAGTTATTTTCACCATTTAGGTTTGTAATGCTAAATGAAGGAACGGCTACACCGATTATGCTAATTCTTTTTAAGTATATTCGTACTATAGTACGAGGATGGTTCTAACGCAGAGAAAAATTTAAAAAATTGCCCGATAATGTTTAATAACGATACTATACTTTCATACAAACGATTCGTAATAATAACTACTTAAAAGTCAATTAGAACTTTAATACCATAACATAAAGTTCAAGTGTTAGTGGAGAGGTTTCTGGACAATTTGAGTGATGTAGGAAAAACGATTAAATGCATGGAATAAATACAAAAATATACAATGTGTCACATGATTTCCATCGAGAACGGACGCAAAAACCCAGCGAGAATTATTTCAAATTGAATATCTACATTTCGTATCTAATCAAAATTTCTCGCCGACAATGGAATTCACATGACAAAAATGTAGCTATATTCACACATATATATATATATATATATATATATATATATATATATATATATATATCTTTATATATATTTTTTTATATATATTTATTATCTTATATATATTATATATCTTTCTTATCTATCTATCTATCTATCTATCTTATTATATATATATCTTTATATATATTTATTATCTTTATATATATATATATATAAAGTCAATTAGAACTTTAATACCATAACATAAAGTTCAAGTGTTAGTGGAGAGGTTTCTGGACAATTTGAGTGACGTTAGTTTCGTATATATATATATATATATATATATATATATATATATATATATATATATATATATATATATATATATAGTGGGATTAGTCAAAAACAAAGTGTCTGTTGCAAAAATCACTTGAAATGTAAGTCTCTTTGATGCATACGGTACATTTGATGCTTTGCATCATACGGTATCTACGAAGTTCGCAGGGTCAGTTAGTTATTATTAAGACGCGATTTAAGTCCTATATTTAACTTTCCTACCATAGCCGTGAGTTTGCAATGGCTAAAAATAACATACAAAGAAACATGTTAGAAATACTATTTTCTGTACTGTTCTGTACTGAGTCGTTTTCCGCAAAACTTGTTGAATTGAAATATGATTAATATTTTTAGTACAAACTAGATTTATCACACAACCACTTTAATAAAACCCTGTGGATTAAAAAACCGTTTTTTATGCGCAATTATAAATTTTGTTTGTAAACGCGTTCGCTTTGTTGCTGAAAGCAAAAAGCCATTTCCAACATATTATTATTATGTATATTATTATGTATATAAAACATATTATATACAATATTAATATATTAATAATAATAAAATATTAGTATTGTCTAAGATTTACGCGAATATCGCACATTGAAATAAAACTACTTTTTAACGGATTTTATCGAAGTTTAATTTAGATCTTAGATCCCGACGTTTCAGTCTTTTCAGACTTCATATTCACGGGTGGACTGAGGTATTTGACGTCCAAAAACACTAATCACAATTATTACTGACTACCTCCAAACATTAATATTTAAGTTGCGTTCCGATTTAAGCAAAGCTAAGCTCAGTCCTCGTCATTGTTGAACATAAAGTCTGAAAAGACTTTGAAACGTCGGGATCTAAAATCTAAAATAAACCGCGATAAAATCCGTTAAAAAGTAGTTTTATTTCAATAAAATATTTTATTATTATTAGCCCTGATCATCTCACTGCTGAGTATAGGCCTCCTCTAACACCTTCCAGACATTACGATCTTGAACCTCTTCCATCCACCTGCATAGGAACCCATCCAGTTCGTCCCGAAATCGCTGTCGGGCTCTACCTCGACGTCTTCTAGCTGGGTCTGGGCGCCAATCTGTCACTACCTTTGCCCATATCTCGTTAGTCATGAGACAGACATGGTAGCCGAATCTCACTTCAGCTTAGCAGCATTCCGAACTACATAGACGATCTGAATCTTTGAGCGCAACTCGGTGTTATGGACTTTGTCCATTAGTTCCACACTTAAGCTCCATCTCCCTTTAGTAAATTTTGATAATATATCATTATAAATATATACATTATTATTATAAATAATAATAATTATTATTTTTCTTTTTTAGACAAGCATTTTATGTGATTATTTTAATTTTTTTATTTGCCATTATAAAAACAAATCATAGTTACATATTATTAGGTGAACTTAATCATCGGGTAAATTCACAAATCTTTTTTTTAGCAAAATGTTGAAAATAACTTCTTTTTTCGTTTCACCCAATTGGAAAGCGTTTTGAAAAATTGAATTTTTCTCCCTTATTTTTCAGTTTCTAGGTTTAATTAATAATATAATAGAAAAAATATTTTAGTTATAATGTAAAGAAAATGAAAAATGTTGTGTTAATAATGTTCGAGACCAATTTAAATTTTATGCAATTCTATCTAATACCTAATATTTATATATTAATATAAACGAGCAATAATATATAAATTTAATCTTGGAAACGGCTCCAACGAAATTTATGAAATTTAGTATGCAGGGAGATTCAAGAGCGATTAATCGATCTAGTTAGGTTTCATTTTTAGGAAACCTCGTTTTATTCGTGTTTTGGAGCAATGAAAAATTGCAATAATACCTATCATTAGAATACGAGAGCCAATTTTTTTACATTTTAATTTAAATATATTTTATTTTTTATTTATATTATAGGTCAGGTGGGAGCTTGGGCGCTCATGAAACCAGATAACCCCGGTTCTTTTTTGTGAGTGAAACTATTAATGTTTTTATTATTAACATTCACATTTTGTATTATTTCCAAAAAAAAATAATTGTGAAGCTCGGTCTTCCCGGTAGGTACTTTCCTTGTACTATGTGATAATAACCTTACCATCTAATATCTTCATACTTAAATGTTTCTTATATACAATATTTATAATAGTTACAATACTTTTTAACCAGTCCACAAACAATGTTCCTTTATATGAATTTTCATTGCGTAAATGAAAATTCTACGATTGTATTGTGAGTCAAAGCGATTACTTTATCAGAAGCAGAATAAATGCTTTTGAGATCCGTGTATTTTTATTGCTCCTATAGAAAGACAAAGGGTTTTTCTATTCATGAATCGATTTCAGCAGTATGGAGCTTTTTTGTGCGTTTTCTTATTTTAAAATAGGCTTGCGCTTGACTACAACTTTCTTGATGTTAGTAACGATGTAGTCTACGATGGAACGCAGCTTATTAACCGATTCACTTGTCTTTTTTTGTAAATACATATTATAAACTATACCGGGACACCAAACAAGCAGTCATGCTCATCACACAAAAGGGTGGGACTTGGGTGGGAATCGAATCCACATCTTGCGGCGTAAAAAGCAAGTACCTATCTTACAGACCACGCCAGCGAGCCGTCAAAATAATCAGTAAAAGTAAACGATAAACAACGCTTCATACCTTCACATCTAGGCGAGGAGTCACTCCACTGGTTGTCTTCGGTACATACTCTTCTCACAGGACCTATGAGCCTATAGTTAGTGGTGCATGAGTATTGTATCACGCTGCCGAGGTGCGTAGTGCCGTTGAGCAAGTCCGACGCACCGTACGGTAAGGGCGGGAGCTTGCCGCAATCCACATCTACGAGTGTAAAAAAATAAAATACAATCTTCTTTATTGTACCCACACCCACGTACTGTTGAACAATATTGTCAACATTTATTGTCCGTAGAGTGGAAGCCCGGTGATCCATAACACAGGTTAACTACAGCTTAGCTTGGACATAAGTGGTCCACCTTTTAATAATTATTATTGTAACAATAATAATAATACAACATTGGTCAAACGGGGGCTATAGTCCTTCCATAATCCTAGTTACCTAATCAATTAGCGCCTATCACCATAATCCAGGTATTAGTTCTCATTTCAATAGTCATTTATTCATAATATAAATTATACTTCGCTTAAATAATAAATTAAATAATTATCACATACTTAACAGATTTAACTACATATCGTAGAGTACTATTATATAACGAAATAAATTAGAATTCATAAAAATCATCAAATGTATATAACGCTTGCTCGACTAACCAGCGCTTAAGACGGCTCTTAAAGCTGTTAAAACTAAGAGTGCCTATAATATTCAGTTATAACAGTGCAAGATTTTTTTTCAAATCAGACCAGTTGTTTGTGAGATAGGCGCAATAACTGATCAAACAAACAAACTTTTGAACTTTATGATAATAGTATTTAAATGAACCAAGAAATACAGTTAGCTACAAATATGTATTAACAGTCAACACATTTTAGCATAAAAAGATTCCATGAATCATGTGACTATTCATTGTCAACTACGAATGTCAAAACTACACCTATATATGTAATCTTTAGATGTCAAGATATTTTGTTATATTAAATCTGTTAAACAACTTTTGTAGCTGGCTGTACATAGAAATATGTCTTACATTCACATTTCGGCGAGTCTCCGGACCACTCGCCGTCTGGCATGCAGACTAGACTGAGCTCACCGACTAGTTTGTGCCCCTTTTCGCAGTGGAAATCAATGGTAGAATGTACGTTGTAGTCGTAGGCCTCCATATAACCACCCGCCGGTACTTCAGGTTCAGCACAAGTTATTACTGCAAACGACATCAACATTAAATAAAAAAAAAACAATAGTTAAAATGTTTTTTACTAGCTGTCCGAACACGGCTCCACCCGTGCGTACGTCGGTTATCGCGCTAGATTATTAACCTTTTTTTGCGCAGTCAGATGAAAATTACATTGCCTGGGTCTCGAACTATTTCCACACCAAATTTCATTAGAATCAGTTCATTTGTTTTGCCGTGAAAACGCTACAGACAGACATAGTTACTTTCGCATTTATAAAATTAGTAAGGACCTCAGTAAGGATTTGAAAATTTAATAAAACTTATTTTTGTAAGTTAGGTAGCCAGTTAAGAACCAATTCTATTACTTCAGTTTTAGTATAAAACACCGCATGAAAATCGGTTCATAATTTTGGGTGCTACGTAGCAACACATTTGTACCCAGATATATACATAGATACTGCAAACTTATAACACTCCTCTTTTTTGTTGGGGGTTAAAAAGTAACCATTGAACCGGTACAGATACTAACTGCAACTAAAATCAAAGCTTGTTAGCGGAATCAATCAAGTAAAGCAACTTAAGTCTGGCACGCTTTTAGTGCCAGCCATGAAAAAATAAAACTTTTCCTAAGGTTCCGGTGCATGTCAACACGAGTTTTAGCGAGACGAACGAACAGCTGCTCTACCAATTTATTTTTGTGTATAAAACGAAAATCTTCGTTCACGTTGGGGGTCCTTTGAGTTCACAGTTTTTCTCTTATGTTCCTAAACATCTAAAGCTCTCTATAGAACGATTTACTTACAATAATCATACTTTGGCGAGCCTTTAGGGTCCATTCATATTTGTGTTGCATATCATAACGTTAGAACATACAAACACAAACGTTCAACTTTTGTGCGTCCAGCGTACAATGCGATAGAATGATGCCATGAACGGACCTTTAGATGTGTTATTCTGAGTTTTATGGATAAGGCCGATAGTCGTTATTTCGCTTACAATTATATTATACTGTGCTTACAAATGAAGGTCAATATTTAATAACCACCGACCTTTAATTTTGTTAGCTAAAAAAACTCGCGACTAATTCACCTTACAAACAAAAAAAGTAAATCAAAATCACATATATACACAAACATACATACACATACGCATGCACGTCAAATTTATAACACCCCGTCGCGTCGTTTTTGCGTCGGGGGTTCATCTGTTTTTCTGTGTAGGTACTTACATTCACACGACGGTATATCGTGTGACCACTTTCCATCACGGTTGCACGTTAACATCTCAGTGCCGGCGAGCCAATAATCCGCTTCGCAACTGAAGTGAGCCACTGAGCCATAAGTGGTAGTGCCGTTGAGCAATGTGAACGAGCCCTTATGGACTTGTGCGGGAGTGCCGCAGTCCACGTACTTGCAGGATGGTGGAGTCCCCGTCCAAGTGCCACCCAAGGTACAAGTTACGCTCTAAAACAAAAATAAATGTTATTAAACTAACCCCCGTATTCATAAACGTATTTTAAGCTCATTATAAACGCAAAAGTTTGTAACAATGTATGGATTTAGAGACGCAAAACTACTAGATGGAATCGCATAAAATTTGGCACAGAGAAAGATTATGGTCTGGGTAAATTAAAGGTTATTTTTTATCTCGCGAAGCAGTGGGCAGAAGTTAGTATTTTCAATAAAGTTAAATACCTATATCTACCCAAGCAAAGCCGGGGCAGGCAGGTCCGCTAGTATTAATTAAACTGAAACATCTCGTTACTTATATTTATTGACACGTGAAACTAGTTTTGCATGCAGTTAGAGTTTCTTGGTATCGAGTTCAGAGCAGAGCGACGTCAGAGCATGCAAATACAATTATTGTGAGCACCAGTTTGCAGTTAATATTGCCAGTATATCACAAAAAGGTTATATTCAATTGAATCGGTTTATTTCACATTCGGTTGATCAAATTAATTTAATTACATAGTAACCACGATTTAATAAAAATGCTGCGTCCTTTTATGAAAATACCTAAATATACCTAGAATTACTCAATTACAGAATTACAATTTGATAAATTCAAAATTAAATTCCCTGAATTAGAACCGGAGATTTTTGGATTAATAAACTTAAATAAAATTTGAAAATTAAAGTCGAAAGTTTCGTTCTTTACGCAGTTTACCTAATTCAGGTCTTTTTAGCGGGTGGGTTCACTTAATCGACCTAAACTAATGGATTATTATGTATACATAATTTTATCCACATTGAAGTCGTTTACGAGATTCTGAATTAAATTTTATAAGTATTCATTAAAATCCATATCGATATACCTCGACCTTTTTGATCCCAATAATTTCATAGACGAATTTGTTATTAGGTCATGATTAAAATACCCTGGTTTCCATCGAAAAAAGGCTGGCCATGGCAAAAGGCATGGCGCTTTCATTTCAAATCTTCTTTTCAGCCCTTTGGCGCATGTCATTGGTGGAAACAAGTAGATTTGCAGTTTAATTATGGAGACCTTGATAGTTTAGCTCCGCTCGCGGTAGAAACTGGACTTTTGTGAGGGAGATATTTGCTACTCTTGCGCGATAAGATGTCTGTTGTACTCAAGTAGTTTGCTACTGGATTTACTAAGGTAGGTCGATACTTTTCATTTCGCTAATATTTTCCTGCTGGAGTATTTTGGGATTACACATAAACGTAATCGATTAACTTACCGGTTGACCGAATAGAATGAATCCATTTTGACAGCTATAAGTGGCAAGCGAGCCAGCTTTATGTCCTGTAGTAGTTACTCCTGCGCCAGTAACAGGAGGAGGCTCAGGGCACCAGTCGAACAAACATTTAGGAGCATCGCCAGTCCACACTCCTCCATCACCACATATACGTTCGGCATCACCAACTAGTGTGTAGTTCTCACGGCATGTGTAAACAGCTTTAGCTCCGTGAGTTGTGCGGGTATTTGCCAAAGTCACATCTCCATCTTGGATCGAAGTTAGACCACCGCAATCGACGTCTGGAAATAAACTTGTGAATTACAAAAGTGTTGAAAAAGTAATAGCTTTTTTAAAAAAAATACGAGCCGACCTCAATGTTTTAACAGTAACTCAAAACATGCTCAATCGATTTAGATAACATTATAATGCGTGGTGCCATTTAAATTTATCAAAATAGATTTAATTAATTGATTGATCGGAAAGTCTACCCTTTAAAACATAAACAGAAATCGATCTATAATTGGCGAAATTATCGCGTATCGAATTGAGTCCTCCTTATTTTTGAAGTTATTGATAAAAACACATCCGAACACAGAAACTTCTACTTTTTTCTGTTAAAAAGGTTTTCTTTTGTGCTGCTAAAGATCTGTGACATCTTATAAGGTTACAGATTTGAAGCTATTAATACAATATTTCGTAAATGGAAAGCTAACCCGTTGTATTTTTGAATAAGATAACTAACAATATGCTAAACGTCAGGGTCGTCGAAAAAACAGTCATCCCTATGTGTACATGTAAAAGATTCTCTTCTTTTTACAAGATTTTGTTTAGCAAGTTAGTCGGTGTGTGTAGGTACTACCATGTCAAACGGTGATTCGCAGCTTCAACTTTTACAAAGTTTTAAACGACTGATTTTTCATTTAGCCTGTACTGGCCACCCCAACAAAGCCTTTCATTGCCCTTCACCGCACGATTTCACCAATTGTATTTATTAATTAAAACTTTTTCGTTAGGTACCTCTTGTTAAATAATATTTTGTAAAAATGAAATCAACAAACTAACTAACATCATGATTCCTGTCTTCTTACGCACTAGCGCTTGACCGGAATGCGGTCACCCGCATTCGGCTGGCCGCATTTCGATTGTTCATATAACAACCGCATGAACTCACCGCTAGCGGCTGTTTTTTTTTCGTGGATTACCTAACCTAATCGGCCGGAAGGGCTTTTATTGATTCACCGAACTTTTTCCGTGAACCGCCCGAGGACGGTTGAACTAATCAAGTGCTATGACTACAACTGCCATGAAGGCCCCCCATGTGGGGACGAACCTCGGCTCAGGACGTTGCCGGACTCTAATTTTAGGGTATAGGGCAGTGGTGGCGTAGCGGTACGGGCCTCGCCTTAGAAAAATAAGGTTCGAATCCTGATCGTGCCCACACATATTTGTGTGAATTGTTTCATCTCCGCTGCACAAAATCGGTGAAGGAAAACATAGTAAGGAACCGGCATGTCTAAGAACTAATCAGCCTAAACTCTCAACTCAAAAGATAGTTGAGAGAAGACCCGTGCCCAGCAGTGGGAGTTTATAAAGGGTTGAAGTGAGTGACTACGGCTGTTGACTGAGGCGGCTAGCGGATTTTTATACAAAACTGCATGATGTCAACGCACTGCCATGCGGCCAACACAACTAAATGGTGCGGCTAGCCCATGGAAGAAAGAAGCCATTAGCCATTTGCCAAACGGGTGAAAACAAGCAACTAATATTACAATTAACCCTCATTCTTTCATGTAAGATTTTTTTTAGGATAATGTAAAAGTAACAAGTAACCCTTTAGAGCCCCAATACTGGACAAGGGCCTCCTCTTATTTTATTCCTTTTTATTCTCTTAACACGTTTAGAATTGAGAGGGTCTAGGTAGCTATTTATTCACGCTTGCTGGCATTGGTAGAAGTCAGACTCATGTACACGCGGCTCGTGTAGCTATACATTTCCAGTATAAGCTAATCTCGCTTGTATAGGACTTCCGCACAACGTGAGGTCAGTTTATACTGCAAAATACACCTTGATATTGTGTAGCCGCGTGTCATAAACGTGTAGATATTTTTATTGCGAATCCAATAACATGTAGTAAACCGTGGCAGGGCAAAGGAATAACTTTTTATCATAAATACATCTTATTGTGAAAAATGAAAATTGTAGTTATCCAGTAACAGGTTGGAGACTGTGAGTGTTATGCCGTAAGAGACTAGACTTAGACTTTTTAAGAGGTGTTTAATTAGATGTTTATAAAGAAGAATGTTGCCTAGAAACTTAGTCTTAGTCTTATTTTTAGTCTAGCTTTGTCTAGCTAGGGGGCATTATGTTCAACGTGTATTATGTTCTCTTCATGTGCGTCATCTCTTTTGTTCATTATCTGAGATATTTTGTGTGGCTATTGTCGCGTAAATAGAATAGAATAGTCTTTATTCGTACACAAAATCTTTAGAATAATACGTAAAATAGTGCTCACGCCTGTATTAGGTATCCGGAAGTGTAGGCAGAGGTACCAAATATCACCAAAATCTCGCGGGTTATGTTTAGGTTTCGTTTTATGTTTTCGGGTTATGTTTTCGCGAGGCTATTGCTGTTCAACATAGAAAAATATTTTCGCTGTACAAGGGATTCGAACCTGGGACCTCGCGGTTATCAGCCGAATACGCTTATCACTGAACTAACGATGCAGAATAATTTCACTATTAAATAGTTTTCTGACTATGGATGTAGTAGAGTATATTAATTTAGGTTGCATAAGCATTGTTCTCAATACCGCACATTGCCCGTTCCAGCTGAATCAAATACCCCAAGTATAGATACAATAATTTAATAAGACTGGCACAAAGCAAAGCAGTACTAAGTCATTTGTAAAATATTATATTAAGGTTTACTTACATTTACAACTGGGAGCAGTTCCGGACCAGAATCCATCTTTTTTGCATTCTCTGGTCTTGTCTCCAAGCAGCATGTGACCTTCAGGACATCGGTAGGATATGGAAGCACCCACTTTGTAGTTATTTCCTTCTATAGTGGTGTTGAACAATTTGTCAGGGCTGCCACAAGATGGAGGCACTGGTAAAAGATAAAACATCATACATATATTTGGGATATATTAAAATATTGTGTTAATAAAATTAAAAAGCACTCAATATACACATTTATATTAATTAACATTGAAAGGTGACCTTGAAATTTAAGTTAAATTAGAGCGTAGCTTTTTAGTTATTTTACTACTTTTATTTAGTATTTCGCAAAAGTGTTCCAAAATTGTTCGCAATATGAACACAATCGCAAAATATGTAACTTCGCAGCTCTTTACACTGGTTTTTAAATATTTTAATCACAAATTTAAATATTCAGGTAGAAATAAATATCTACATATGAAATAACTGATTAGCTGGAGTTCCCTAAATATTCCTAATTATGACGATGTTATTCATAAAAATCTTATATGACTCTTTAGCTAAAATGGACTTCGTCTCTTTCTTACTAGTATAAATGTCATGATGACAGACAATAACAAACGAATTATAAACCTATTTTAGCTATAATGAGGGTATGGGGGTTCGACCTTACTTACAAAGAATACAAGATTCATGAAAAGGATTAAAATACCTATTCCATATGTCAATCGAGGTATAATAGCTAGCGATCGTGGAGCCGGTTTTCTATAGAAGATTAACAAAATCTCAATTATCAATACATAACTATGGTTCTAAAAATGTAGGTACTTAACTTCGCTTTGAAATCTTGCATTTGTAGGCACAAGGTTTATTTCGCAGTGCATTGATACACACATAGGTCTGTATTCGCAATATCTACAAAACTACAAAATTCAGTTATTTATTTAGAACAGATTTGATTGTGAAATTCATAAATACACTAAAAACATCAATACATAACATAATAAACATGGATAAACTGTGTAAATAATAATATACATAATAATAAATTAAAAAATAAAGCAAAAGTCAAGATCCAAAGCTTTTTAGAATTGGATAAAAAGTGAAACCATTATTAAAAGAGTTCCATCGCACCACCAGACATGCTATGGCCAGACAGCCGTAACCGTTGAGGTATGTGGAGTGATGTATACTCAATGTAATTTTTTTAATACTGTTGGAAGTAACCTGACATAATTCTTTTTGAAAGTCGATAAGATTTATCAAAATTGAAATTTAAGAAACAGAGCGGTTATGTCTGTGACTCTAATGGATTTTAACCCCGACAAAAAAGAGAGATGTTATAAGGTTGAGACGTGTATCTGTGTACAAGTTTGTTGCCATGTAGCGCGAATGGGCCGATTTTAAAGCGGTTTTTTTATTAAAGCTGAAGTGATAGAGATCATTCTTAACAAAATAAACGTTTCAGGGTTAATATTTTTTTAAATCATTGATTTACCTATATCTACAACAACAGAGGACAAAACACGTAAAATATGGCTAATGGTTCCTGTGTTTGTAAATAAATGTAACACCAAGACCATATTACAACTGTTACTTTACAATGCGGTAAGACAAAACTGATAGTTTGCTGACGGTTTCCGATAACGAATAGATACAATACACATTATAATATTCGTTTACGTGCCGTGTGTACATGGTCATGAATCTGTATCTTTGCAAAAAACGAGAGAATACAGCATAACATCACGCCTGTATTACCCGAACATGTAGACAGAGGTGATTATCGCCTACTTTTCACCTGTTATGTTTAAGTCCTATACGTAATAGGGCCCATTGCCGTTCATCAGACACAATTTAAAACTTCGAGCTGAAAATAAGATTTTTAAATAGATATATTAGAAGTATTTTTGCTCGACCTGGGAATTGAACCTCGCGGTTATTAAGCGGACACTTACGACTGGACCACGGAGGCAGACCACGTGAGAACATAATCACGCCATAATATCACGTACATTTTTTCGCAACTTATCCCACTGATCTCAAAACCCATCTTAGTTCAGACCCAGACTGTAGTACGCGACTGTCAAAGAAGAGTTATGTTTTTCGGTATCTTAAATGTATGTAAGTTTGCAAATTTCTTGATTGCCACGTATTTCCCAAACCACTGAATGGATTACAAAAATTACTTGTTGCGGTTGGGGATTCATCAATAGATTTTTCTATAAACCAAGTGTTCTTAAATAAATCGTTTAAAAACAAAGAGGCGGGGATTTTAAACTAAATTTTAAATCGATAATTAGGTACTTTTTAGGTAAAATTATTTAGTTGGGTATCAAATAAAGTGTTTTAAAAGGAGATTACAATAATATATTGAATTTATTGAATTTATGTTAAAAATGTAAAGGAATAATAAATCTCCAGTTTCAAATACATTGCAGTCTGTTTTTGATTTTTAAATAATTTTTATGTATTATTATTAATGTATAAATTAATTATTACTACTATTAATTACTAATATTTATTTTTGAATTATAATATTAATAATAATGCTTGTTTAGGGCCAGTACCTACCTCTCCGTTAGCGCTTGTTCAGACACGGCGGGAACCGCGCGATTTCTGAATAGCGTGAAAATCGCGCGGGTCTTATTTGTATGAGTTATTAAGTAATCGTTAAGACATATCCGCGCGGTTAATCGAACCGCGCGGTTCCCGCAACCTAACCGCCAGAAAATAGAATCGCGCTATTCCCGCGCGTTTCTAATGTCCACAGCTCGTGAGTTCGCCATGGATCGTTTCGACACTGAAATATTTATTGATGAAGTGGAGAAGAGACCTGCAATATGGGATATTCAGTGTGTTGATTATTCAAATAAAATAATCAAGAATCGAGCTTGACAAGAGTTGGTGGAGATATTTGGAGATTGTGAAGACACGTTGGAAAAAAAGAATATTTTAAGAAGTAGGTTTATTCACCAAAAATGAACTGACAGAATTATTAGCTATTACAATTATTATTGTGAAGAGCTAGTATATAAAACTCTCCGTATACTTAATAATTAATCGACCTCCATTTTGAAACTGACGCTATACCCGCACGAAAATCGCAAACTAACCGCTGTGTCTGAATAGCATCACAATTTTGCGGTATCAAACCGCGCGATTCGTAACCGCGCGATTCCCGCCAGTCTGAACAAGCGCTTATTCTTTAAAGCGGGAGATTTGCTTGGTGGGACAATTTATACTCTCCTAGTATATTTTTGATTAAACTTATGCGGGATTCACGACAGTTTAGATGACCGGGACTACTGGGTTTACCGGCTTTCTACGCACACCGCGCCGGACCGGCCGCCTATAGGAGTAGCTAATAGTTAAATATGTATATGGTTTTTTTAATAAATGTATGGTGGCTTTAAATCTTAAAAAATGTACGTACTTAGAGACGATTATGTACTGTAATAGGTATACCTGTAGTAATAACTAGCGCTTTATTCGCTAGTGAAAAGATATTCTATGTAAATTAATACATAATATTTTGCTAAATTTAATTAAACTTTATGTGCAATTTTATTAAGATCATCTTCTTGCAAGATTTATGTGAGTATTTCACAGTTACTTCAACCTCCATGGAAGTATATAATTTTGAAGGTACATAAACTCTAGTTTACGCAGTAACAGGCGGCAGGCAGACGGTTGACTGCCTATGTGTATTTAATGACGCGAAAAAGATCTTCGTTGCAAAATTGTATACTGTAGGTAGTGTTGATAGCTACAATTGTGTCTTCCTTAGAAAATTTAACACGGAGCTGGTATTGCGCGCGTTCTACTGCGGTACGATAGGGGACAGAACTGTAGTAGCAAAACCACACAACACAGCTTAACGTATCTAGTCGTACTTACGACCTTCTTCTTTATACATATTTCACAATTACAGTTGCTCACCTAAGCCGATTGACCTACACAAATTCTTAAAATATTGTAAAGATGAGGGTGGATTTATAAATCACTACATAATATAAAACAAAGTCGCATTCATGTCCCGTATATCCCTATATATTTTCGAAGATATTACAGATTTAAAATAGCGGGGTGGCGGTACCGGCACGGCCGCGCGCAGCGCCGGGGCTCCATTTCTTATTTAAAAACCTTGCTTAACGCATTCGTAATAAATGTACCCACGTAAAGCCGGGGCGGGCCGCTAGTCCAACATAATACGATAATGGTACGTGTCAAAATCAAAACATTCCTTTTTGATTTCATAATACATAATTAAATATAATCAGAAGAACATACTTTTAATGTTTCACTGACATTTATTACAAATTCTATCTGTCTTGAGAAGTACAGTCGTCACTCCTGTCGGAAACACGTCTTAAAGTCGGATTCAAAAGTAAAATATTAATAGAATTCCCTGGAAAATTTATATTGTTGCCGTCTATCAGAAGTTTTCTCATTTAATATAGCGTGAATGTCAAAATTTTTATGTAGGCACCTACCTATGTACATAGGTAGGTGCCTACATAAAAATTTACGTATTACGTACGTATCTTTGTCGAGGATAAGGTGTCGTAGAAGTATATCGAACAGTGATCATTAATGGCTGCTCGTCCGATTGACGTCAATTATAATCTTAGCAGAATCTCATGGCAAATGAAGAAATATTAATTTTTAGAGTGCATAGCATACCTGGAAAATTTACGAGATGTATGATGATAAGCGTAGCGTGAAAAATGTTCAATGTATTGAGTTTTGGAAAATCAATCATGAAAAATAAAGTACTTTATTCCGCACATTTTTTTTGCTAACATTGCAAACGCTGGACAAACCCTACGAGATATATCAAAATAATGTACTACAGTATTGCACCCCTTAAAAAGGTCAACAAAAAAGTCCGCGATGATATATGTCTATCTCTTAAGGATAACCCACAATAACCATTTTTTTATCTTTTATTTTCAACCAAAAGTACCTAATGGCTTATTTACGAAGCGATTTTAAGCAATTCTGCATTAATCCTTATCTAATTAAGTACCTTAAAATACATTGTCTATTTAATATAGATCAATATGGCCCTTTACTGTACATAATTTAAATGAATATTTATGAAGATATTGTTATTGCGGCATTGCGGTGAAAGCGGCAAACTAATGATTTTGATTATTTGTTTTGCCATAGCAGACTTGATCGAGTGTCTAAGCATGGAAAGTAAGCCAAGAGTGTGATAGATGTATCATGATTAATTTTTTTGCCTAATTACCGATATCTACCCGTGCGAAGCCAGGGCGGGCCACTAGTCTCATAACTAAGTTTAGGTCTTAATACAACGTTATTTTAATTAACGTTATCAAATACAGATCTGTCTATAGTAAAGTATACGTACGATGCTCATTACAACTCCTCTAGTGGCTACCTTGAAACTTGGGATGAAGGATTTGGGGTAAATAATTTTTTTATACGATATTACTAAATAACGTCACGCCTGCATTACCCAAAGACATTTGTGTGATGAACATTTCTGTCGTCTCGAGTCTGGTCGTTTATATCATTATAAGTATTTAATTACAAAAGAAAAGTACTATAAGTATATATAGTATATCAGACATCTGGTTTACATAACACAAGCTCTGCTTAGCTTGGGACCAGATGACTGTGTGTGTTTATGTCCCAAAATATTAGAATAAAAAATGTTAACTTTTGAAATTAATTTTGCTCACAACTCAAGATGGAAAACGCGCTCCAAACGGTCAGTAGCTAGGTACCTACCTACGATAAAAGGATTTCCATAAGTGCCATCTATCATGTAATGTTTGATCGATCCAAGGGTTGGGAAGCTTGCACATCATATGCAACTATGACGTAATTATACGTATATGTATGTGGTATAAGGCAGTCTCATATTTTGTGAAAAACCGATTACAAGATCTGAACGCGCAGCGTTTTATTAATAGTATCTTCAAAAAAATACTATCAACTTCAAACAATGGCTCAAAAGCCGCATAAACGAACTCAAAACTCAAATGAACTATCAAAATCGATCTATAATTGGCGGAATAAAAGCGCAACAAACATACAAATAATAATAATAATAATAACGTACAGTTGAATTGATTACCTCCTTTTTCAAGTAGGTTTAGAAGACCTGGTGTCCTACTTCAATTACAAAGGTCAGTTGCATTGTGAATCCTGGTACATTTAAAATCAAAATCGGTTTCGTCGCAGTCGGATTCTGGACCTATTGCTTAGTTAAGTATCTTTGCTAGTTCTACCGTTGACGGATACGTAAAGGGGTTGATACATACAGTCAACTTTCAGGTACCAAGTTTCTAAATGAAAGAATTTTAGAAGTTTTCAGTTCAAGACAGTCTATAACTCTAACTACAGAAAGTAGTACAATGAACTATCGAAGTTCGTTCTTGGAATTAGCGAACTAGTATGTACGACGACCTAGGTAATTGACAGCATCTTTTTTTAGATCTGACCTTTTGGTGACATTGAAAACCAATATCTACAAGATCTTGATTGATTTTGATTTGATTTTGATTTTGTAGTCAGTAAGTGCAATAATAAAATTGCTAAATTTGTCAGTATGTTCCTATAATGGAAAATAATGAAAAAAAAACAACATGAATTCGGGTGATTCATCTGTGTGTGTCTTATTTATTAACATTAAAATCACTTATGAATTAAGATTCAAGTAGGGCGCGAAGTCTTATGTTTTTTTTTAAATAGTTTGAAGTGTCCTACTGGTGGGCGAAAGCCTCCCCCATAGCCTTCCAACTGTCTTATGTGCTAGTTAAATTAATAGATAGATTAAATTTAAATATAACACTGGCCATCGCTGCTCTTTAAAGGTAAACAAGAAAATTATATCTACCACCCCAGTTTTTGTTATAGGGAGCATTGAAACATACCTTCGCTGAGCGCATTCGCGTGGCAACCATTATAAAACGATATGTACCTATGTATGACACTCACGGTACTGGCAGATCCAGTGCAGATAGTCCAGGTTACAGCCCACGTCGTTCCACAGCCAGGCTCTGCCACCGTCCAGCACTACGCAGTTCTGTTCACCATTGTAGTTGTTTGGCTGGTCTTTACCCCATGTAGGTCTGGATACCACCTCGCCTAAAGAAAAAGAGGATGTTTATTTAGAGAACCTGGCACACAATGAGCCAAGCAGGGCCACTGACATCATTGCCATTTTCAAATGCTATTTTACTACGTATACGTTTGTTCAACAATGAACCAAGCTGATCTTACACACCGGATCGAGCATATGGATCGCGTTACCGCTTAAGATCTTATGGATCGTTCGGTGTGAACCCAGCTATGAATTCGATTTTTCCTACTTCAACATGAGGGGAGCAAACAAAAGACCGGTGTTATCGTACCCATTGTATAAGTAGTACTGAACAAGCATTGACACTCACCATCCACCCATTTCCAAGTCCTTGAAGTAAGCCCAGGCTCCTTTTGAGCGCCAATCCAGACTAGCTGAGTTTTTAGTTGAGGCTTTCTGCGTTCTAACTCTTGAATCAGAAAACTGGATGTCGCTCCCTGTTAAAACAAAGGCCAAATCGTTTATTTCTAAATACTTTGTACCTACTATATATATAACTGACTTTAAAAAGTCGGAGAGATCTATTTCGGATGTTTTTATAACATGTTTGTTATCTCTTAGTTAGACGAATTTCCAGAATTCAAAGTCGGATTTATGATTTAATTAGATGAAATTAATTTTAAATATTGTGGTGTTAGTATTAGTGCTTATTACCATTTTGGGTGCAGACGGATTTAAAATTAACTTAAGCCATCCCCTAAGTATCAGACTACATATTTCCATACGGAAGAACATGCAGTACCCTGTCAATCCACTGTATTAAAGGGGGTGTGTCTGTGTTGACATTAACGATAGCACATAATAATATTATCGATATAACATACGATACGCTGCTTGTTTATTTTTTTTTCACTAAAAGCATGTCGTTTCTCACATCACAATTTTAATTTACCGTTTTTTTATTAGAACACAACACAAAATAAGTACTTAGATTTGTCTGATCAAAAATGTTTTATTTAAATAGTAAAAAGCTTTGTGTACCTACTGATCTCATGCTCAGGCACAGGTCAAATGTGTGACCCTTGTACTTATTCTATCTAGGCACAGGCCAAATGTGTAACACTTGTACTTACATTCGGGTTAATGGAGTGTGAGGGGAGAAAACAAACTTAGGCAATAGTTAGCGGAAAAGTGTTCATTCTTTACCTAGTGTTACACCTCAGTAAGTATGGAACCGAAACTCTTTGAACCTGTTAATGTATTGGAGTGCTCATCTTAATATATATATTTCTTGTGTGCGTGTGTATGTGACTGAACTCCTCCTAAACGACTGGACCGATTTTGATGAAATTTTTTGTGTGTGTTCAAGGGGATCTGGGAATGGTTTAGATTCACAATTTTGCGCGGTACGAAGTTCGCTGGGGCAGCTAGTTAAATATGTATTAGTATGTCACTTTAATTATAGGTACTCATGTGTTTCGATATAACTAAAGTGACATATGACCTCGTTATGGATTACTGTCCCTTCAGAGACATGAGAGCATTGAAGATGGTCTTTGACAAACTTTGTGAGTAGGTTATGAGATATTAAAATACGCTCAGAAACATTAACGCATCGACCTTTGATTTGAAATCTAGATCTAGGTTTTAATAAGTAAGGTTGTAATGATAAAACAATTTCGTATTGTTTTCTTGCTGGAACCGGCAAATCTTAGAAGTAAACATTAAAGGACTTGTGACAGACATCCACATAGAATCGCACTCGGCCGGAGTCATTAAACTCTTAAAAAAATATATTTGTAACCGTTTTTTAAGCTGGTTTTATTATAAAAAGTTCTATTAAATTTACATATGTATAAAATTATTTTCTGCGTTCGTGGATGTCTAGTCAGCTCATGATTAGCCGCTTTATCCCAGAGAAGTGTAAACCAAGGAAATTACATTTCTCTTACACGTTGATCGATATTGTAGATGGCGGATTTAACCCGATCGTTGCAAAATATTTTAATGTAAAATATTCGCGGTACCTGTCTATGGTCTACAAATTCGTGGTATTAAAATGGTTTGTTTACCTTTTATCTCACTGCTCCCAGAATTCGGTATAGACTAGTGCAGTTGAAAGCTAAAAGGTTTACAAGGACGCGGAACTTGTGATACAAACTTATGAAAGCAATTTGTTCCTGTATTAATTTAATTATTTGAGTTGGGCAGACGCAATTTTGATCAAGCTTGTTTCGTTTGTAACAAAATAAAACTTCTTCTTTTAATTATGGCCTCTGCAGAAATTATTCCGCAACTTAGCCAATGCCAAGTTTAAATAAGTATACAAGCTTTTAAAGGATTAGTAGTAAATAACTAATATAACTTCAGCGGTCTTGTACGATTATTACATTAAAATGATCATTAAATAAGTATACAAGCTTTTAAAAAATAAATAGTAAAAAGAACTAAAAAACTGCGGCGTTCTAAGACGCTATTTTTTCCTCATCTTCAAAATAAGAATTGATTATTGGGATTATATTACCTGTCAATGTCACAGAATACAAAAAATCGTTCATTAATGGCGAATACGTGTTCTTCTACGTTATGAGGACATTTAAATTAACGGTCTCATTCATAAATATTATAAGCCTCTTTAGTTAAAATAGACTTTGTCTTTTTCTTACTAGTATTAATGTCAAGAAGACAGACAAAGACAAACGAATTATAACCCAATTTTAGCAATAATGTGCTTTATTTTATTTTTTATTATTTTTGCACTTTGAGATTGCCTATTTATTGAGGACGGCTATGTGCTACTTTTTATCTCACTGCTGGGCGTAATATAAAATGTAGGTGGCGCTGGCGAAGCCGCGGGCAGAGAGCTAGTAGATGACAATATTATTATTAGGAGTTGGTAAACTTCTTTATTATGTTTTAATATAACTGTGTGACAATTGGCGGGCCGGTGGCATGGTCGCGTAAATACTTGCCTTTCATGCCGAAGGTCATGTTTTCGATTCCCTCACAAGAAAGACCTTTGTGTGATGAACATGTTTGTTTGTCTTGAGTATGGGTGTAATTATCTAGATTTTAAGTATCTATTTACAAAAGAAAAGTAATATATGTAGGAAGTAGATTACCAGTTATATGGTTTTCATAGTACCATCCCTGCTTAGTTTGGGATGGTCGTGTGCCATAATGTCCCACTATATTATATTATTATTAATTAACTAGCTTCAAAAAGGAGGAGGTTTTCTAATAAGTTATTTTAATGTTTGTTCCGGTAGGTACATCTCCGCCAGTAAACATATTTCTAAATTTAATGTAATTGTTTGTACAAAATTCTTAGCACCATTTAAATTAGATTCTATTTCAATACAAATATTATTTTGCTATGACAAAATAAAATATACAAACTTTAGAATTAAATTAAAACATGTTTAAGTGTTGCAGCTACGCATCAATGATGTCAAACACGCAATGAAGTTGGTTCACAAGCCTTACTTAACTGATATTACGTCGATAAAAAAATAGTTAATTACTCAATTATTACGAGTAATTTACCGAGCGACACCCGCAAAATCGCTAATTAGCGAATGTGTTCCAAAATTGATTCGCACTAGAAATATTTTATTATATTTCATGCAGATTTTTCATATAGCAACGCTCACACCTGTAGTACAAGCAGAGTGTCAGCAGAGGTGAATATCACCCACAATACAATCACTATGAAAATTAAAATTCTATTCAGTCTATCTTGTAAATTATTAAAATTTTTTATAGAAACATATTTTTATATCTAGCCTATACTGTCCCACAGCTGGGCAAAGGCCTCCCCTAACGTCTTCCATCTTATCCTATCTGGCCACTCTATATCTCTATACTATATCTATTTTGTTTTTACATATTAATTAAAAAATACTCATATAAATCGCACAAGTTGAGAGGGTGGGAGTTGTTTACATCATAAGCACAAAAAAAAACGATTTTTTGAACATGATGTCGCGCAATACTGACTCAATAATGTACTTTTTGATTACGTAAACAAAAAAAAACTTAAATATCCTTGAACATTCTTTAAAACGGAATCCTACTTCCTACTTATTAATATAAACGCGAAAGTTTGTATGTTCTGGACGGATTGGATGAAATTTGGCAAAGAGATAAATAATGTTCTGGATAAATATATAGGCTAGGCTTTTTGTCCCAATAAGTACCATGGGCCTAAGCTTGTAATAACAAAAATCTTGCCTATTCAAGATCAGTAGCAGCAGTATGTATTCACTCGTGATTATGAACGATTTTCGGTGATCAGGTGAAAGATTACAAAGCCTACATCCACTAATTTTTAGTTCCGTACTTGAAAAGGAAAAAGAACGGCACCCTTACAAGAGGTCACTTTGCTGTACATCCATCTATCAGTTTATCAAGAGCCTTTATTTCGGGAACACATAAAGGTATCGAGTTGAAATTAAATCTATACACAGGTCTAAAGACCTAATAAGTCCTAATATACTTACTAAGTATCTTTGCATTTAACCTACCTGTATTACTACTACTAGCCTCCTAGTCTTTTTAACCCCCGTCTATGTACCTAACTGTGCAGGTACAAATTGATTGCCTCTTAGCGCTTTTGATGCGGGTTAAAACGAAATGGTGTAGTGGTGTTACGTCGGGAATTTAATAATATTTTTTTAAATGTTATGTTGCTATGTATTTACCTGAAAGCCGTGTATCAGATCCCCTCCGTGCGACTGGCACTGCTTTCTAGCGTCATCGAAGGAGCCTCCCTTGGCCACATTGAACTCATAACAGTTTCTCGAGAAAGCCGCCAGTTCTATCTCGGCTGGCGCTCCAGATGGTGCACAGCGGTCATTGGAAAATTCTAAAAGAACACCAATGAAATTGTTATAAAGATAGAAAATATTAATTTTAATAAACATAACAAAAATAATATTTATTTACTTAAGTGTTATTTCTGAAGTTGAAATGAAACAATTTTTTTATTTTACCTATTATAACCTACGTATTATTTACCTAATATACTTTGCGCTTGAAATAAATCCAGCCAGTCATCTTTGATACTGGTTGGTTGCACGTTGCAAACCACGAAGTACAGGAATAATAATTGGCATAAACCTCCTTGTAATATACGTATGTGTCAATATGTTTATTACTTTGTATCTGTTGGCAACCTACGAATTCCTAGTACTCCTAATTGGAACCTGCCAGTCCATTCACAAAGCCACAACAAGCAATTCATGCTCTTGCAAGCAGACACATAGATTTAGTTCTAATTAGCAAGGTACAGCTTTTTTAGGAATACTGAGAATGTAGTCTTTATTATGCATTTTGATTGAAAATTTAATGAGGATTTCATATGAACACAGGATGCACCTCGAGGTCAACAGTTATAGTTATCTGTATTTCATGTACCTACTTAACTTCATAGTATAAAGAAATAACTTTACATTTTAACTATAACTTTATAGCGCCTAGCCTATAACGAGCGATAAGGAACTTCTTTCCAAAAAATAAGTCCCTATCAGTTAAGTAAATGCGTAGTCCAAACTCTATGAGAATTGGTTTAATAGTTTAGAAATATAATGACAGTTTTAGTTATAAAGTGACAACTAACCTTCGGTAGTAAAGACTTCGACTTCGCACAGTGATAGCGATCCTTCGACTCCCACTAATTGTAAAAACACGTGCTGTCCAATCAACGGTCTTGCGCACGTAAATGTCTTTGTGATGCCTTCATCTGAAAATAAAAAAAAAGTTTTGGGCATGTATGTACGGCTGGTGAGGTATGCCTCATGAGTCAGGACTCACAAATGACAGAAAAGAAAAAAAAAATCAAATAGGTACTAATGCATATTCAAAATCTAGTTTCAAATAGAGATTCACTTCAAGGAGAGAATAAAAGTTCGGGCAAGCGTGACAATAAAAATCAATGTTACTTTTATAAAATGTTCTAAATAAATTGGGGTCAACATAAAATCTTTTACTTTTAATATTAGCCTAAAGAGGGAGTTTTCGGCAAAAATAGTTTCCTTTTATATTCTACCAGCCAGTGCAAGGTAAGTTACTAAATTTAATTTTTCAGTCCGTCTCGTAGATTATAAAACTTTTTTTACGTAATGAAAAAGGAATGTCTACACATTGAGTCAAAATGTCGCGTAAGCATTTTTGCATATTAGGACTTAAAGGTCACCCAATCATAAATTGCATACAGTCCATCAAATCTAAAAAGTACCGTTTGACGTTTCACTGTTTTCTATTAAATTAGATTTATAGAGGCGTAATTCAAACTATTTTTATTAGCTTTCCTGCAAAATAATTGAACATAACATAAACAATTTTCATACAAAAAATAAAATTCTAAAAGTACTACGTTTAGAACTGTCAAACGGTACTTCTTAGATTTGATGGACTGTATGAAATTTAAGATTGGGTGACCTTTACGTCCTAATATGCAAAAATTTTTAACCGACATTTTGACTCAATGTGTAGACATTACTTTTTCATTACGTACTTTTTTAATAATTTGAAAAGGTAAAAAATACGTTTCCAACATTTTTAATAAATAATCTAACTGATGGAATGAAAGCGAATTTTGATTTTTGATACCTAGGAATCATGCAATCTGTTTAAAACACAACGTTGAAATGCAACATGCCTAAAATACGGCAATATGATATTAGGGTAAGTGTGAAGGACACTAATATTTAAGTAACGTCACATTTTTAAGGTATATTAATTTAAAATCTCACAGGCTAGTATTTCAGCGATGTTTTCAACGCCTTCATAAAGGCTTACCGTTTAACTTGCGTATCGCCTATCGCCAAGACTCCTAGCATTAAATAATTTCCAGATACCTGACTAAAATGGCATTGAATATCATTATCACGGCCTTCATACTTCGTAATAAATCTAATTAAGAGGCTCCATCTTTACCATAATAATGTTATGGTGTCCGCACAATACTCAAAAATTCCCACGGTTCTAATTAAACTTTACGATGAAACGCCGGCCACCGTTCATCTATTTAATACTTTAGACTCAACGTTGGCACATCGTTACATTGTAACCTCCTCATGAAAATGAAATATTAAATACAGAAAAAAATAATAAATAACAATATTAAGACTACAAAAAAAGTAATTCAGTATGAATATCACGAATGGAAATACAACTATTTAATAACGGATTTTATCGCGGCTTATTTTTGATTTATATCCTGACGTTTCAAAGTCTTTTCAGACATCGGTATTTGATGCCCAAACTTATTAATCATAATTTTTACTGACTACCTACAAACATTATATTATTGGTTTTGGTACAATTAAATTAAGCTTTGGGCCCCAAGCAGGTGGTATATTTCAATCATTTTCACTGTTAGTAAATTAGGATGTTTTCAGCTTTGGACCCAGTGCCTAATTTACTTGTACCAAAACCCAAGCAAAATCAACTCAGAATTCAAGACATTGTGAGCTCAGTTTGTTTCAATCGGAACGCAACTTATATAATAATGTTATATGTAGTCAGTAATAATTATGATTAATATTTTTGGACGTCAAATATCCACCCGTGAACATGAAGTCTGAAAAGACTTTGAAAGGTCGGGATCTAAAATCTAAAATGAACCGCGATAAAATCCGTTAAAACGTAGTTTTATTTCAATGATATTCGCGTAAATCTAAGACAATACATACCTACTATGTTTTTTTATTTCAGTAATCTCACGAATCATTCTTATTAGAAACAAGTGTTATTTGACATGTACCTGTGTTTTATCAAGTCTCAGGTAATAGTTGAAGCCTTTTTTGAATATATTCACTCACTGCTGACTTCATAGAGCATTGATGTTTTACCGATTAATTTTAAAAAACACCCGCATTTTGCATTAAGACTTGACACTTGAAAGATGGTATAAAATTACTTATCTTGGTTTTTATTCGACCCGACCGAAAACGCTTACCATTGGACCACCGAGGTTATCTTTAATGTTTATAATCAGAACTGTTTTTTTAACATTAAATTTAGGCAGTAGTATTGCTTCTTTTATTATCGGCTATCTAAACGTCCAGCGAGGTATACTTCATGTTAATTCGCTCGAGTAGTAACTGGTAGTTGCGTCGTCAATGCGTTAAGGATGTACAATTTTAGATAATTAATGGCATGGGAATCAGTGTTGTTTAATAGAAACTTCAAGCAGTAAGTATACACTACAGTACTTTAGAAAGTGCAAGTCACTTTCTTACTGTCATTATGGCAGCTTTACGACTCAATTGTAGGTACTTTGACGTGTGAAGTCAGCACCTGTAGGTACCTTTTTTTTCAATTAAGTCCTGTGTTCTTAATAAGTCGAAAGGTTTGAGTAAACGCGAATTATTCTTAGACCTTACAGAATAGATGAGGTGTGATAACATTCGATTGCGTTCCTGGGTGTGAGTAAGGTAGTCAGGCCCGTCGACATCACGGAAACGCGTCGAACTTCGCCACCTTGCCATAAAAAAATAAGGTGGCGAACCATAGTCTACGGTGACTTGACGGTGACGGTATAGTATAAATTGTTTGTCAGCTTGGTATAAAGTTCCTTTTACACACACAAAACAGTTTGCTAAGTCTGTATGTGAAAGAGTTATACCTAAACAGAAAAAACTAATTATTAAATACTAAAACATTTATTGGAAGACCAGATTTCCGCCCGCGGCCCCGCCTGCGAGAACTACATTTTATGTCGTGCCCAGCAGTAGAATAAAAGTAGCCTACCTCAATAAATGGGCTATCTAACAGTGCAACAATTTACAAATCTGAGCCGTGATCCCTAAGATTAGCGCATTCAACCAAAATAATCTTCTACTCCATAATGTTAGTATAGTTATAAAGTTAATTAACGTTTTTTGTGTGAACTAGCTTTTAAATCCACGTTTCAAGAAGTCAATTACGTTAACATTAAGAATGTGGTGGCTGCTACTTCAAGCAAAAAAGATTATGTATCAAATAATATTAACTAGTATTAAAAATGATTGCTATTACATAATAATTTAAATATTTATTTCTGAAAATTCTCGAACCTTATGCCAGGTCGCTCTATACGATAATAGATGTCGCCGCCTTATTTTACTTGCTGCTGACAAAGATGCCATTGTTTATTTTTGCCGCTACTAGATGGCGTTACGCTCCGTAAAAATATAAATCTCGAAGGTTTTAGACGCTCACGGCCGGCGCGGCGGCGGCGATGCCATGGTTACTGAATTTTGTTATGTTTGATTAGGTAATATTCTTACCGCTGCGCTCTACACAAAGAAAAAAAAACTAAATAAGTCATAGCAGATTTTCATTTGATTTTGTGTGTCCTGTCTTTGTCAAATAAATGTTTCCTTTCTTTCTTTCTTTCAGATGCCAATATTTCCTATTTCCTATCCTACTAATCCTACTAATCCTACTAATATTATAAATGCGAAAGTAAGTGTGTGTGTGTGTGAAGGTTTGTTACCACGTATCTCCATAACCGCTCAATCAATGTTAATGAAGTTTGAAACGTATGTAGTATATACCCTAGAATAGGACATAGGCTAATAATATTTCCAAAAATCATCCCCTAATAGGGTTAAATAGAGGGGTGAAGTTTGTATGCAACTTTTTACTCCTTGGTCCTATTAATTTAAAATTCGGTACACATAAACCTTAAGACAAATAATGAGATACGGGTTTTTTATTTTTCCATAATTACCCCCATGGGGTGTGAAAAATGAGTTTTAATGGTAAAAATTAAAGTTTCTCTGGATCTGCATAGTCTCAAGTCCGATTCACTCCAAATTCGGCACACATAAACCCTAAAAGAAATCATGAAACACGTGTTTTTTATTTTTCCAAAACTACCCCCAGGAAGAGTGTAAAATGAGTTTTTTTGGAAATACTAAATATTGCAGAACTGTTTAGTCCTTGGTCCGATTCACTTCAAATTGGGTATACATAAAGCTTAAAACAAATAATGAGACACGTGTTTCTTATTTTTCCAATTTTTTTTTTTTACCCTAATACTACGCGGGAGAAGCCTGCGAAATTATTCTGAGTGCGATTTTCTTCGAAGTTGATATCAATACTCTTTCATGCTTTTGATTTAAATTACTCTTTATTTTGACACAATGACATGTTTGAATGCGATGATTAGAATTCGAAATTTAAATTTTATTTATTCTTATAGGTATGGTCTAAGAGCCGTAGTATTTTTTAAGAAACACCTATTGATTTATGGATATACCTATGGGGGCTTGCCGATTTCAAAATGTTGCTTACACTCCTACACTACTGAACTAATTTTGTATGGAGATAGTTAGAGACCCGCTAAAGTATAGTTTTATCCGACTGCGAAAAAAGGGATTAATGGTCTAGCGCGATAACCGACATCCGCGGGCGAAGCCGCGGGCGGAAAACTAGTTGTTAAATAAAAAGTGGACAGTCTAACTTTCTAACTCCTAATAATATCTTTCTGATTATATTCGTGCGGAATCAAATACAGTTTAGGTGTCCCGTTACTTGGCCGGGTTCAAATCCAGAGTCTCTTCACGGTGCCGCTGTTAATCCTGGCTTACAAGAGTAGCAGTGGCGGGATTGCTATGGGTGGTGGGTTAAGTCGGAATAAAAAGTTTTTAAAATATATTTATTATTAAGTACATTAAAAAATATACACTATTATTATTAATTGGTTACGCAAAAAAGACACAATAGTAATAATAATATCCAGGAATATTAAAACACACGGTCATCTGATCCCAAACAAAGCACAGCCTGTACTATGGAAACCGGAACTTTTGTAAATATGAATCCTCTCATATTTTATAATTTTACAGGATTTCACATTGTGTAATGAATATTCTATATATTGTCGAAATCAGTATATTTACTGATTCCGACAATGTATAGGTATTACAAAAAATAATGTCATATGTGAACGTTTATCTTTATGACGGCAGACCAATGTCTGTCTTGGGTTAAATCCACGACCTGCTGCGTGATGAGCAAATACTTATCATAACACCATGCGACAACGCGGCACCGGCATCAAATAAATAACATCTTACCAAAAGTATGTCTACAAGACCAACTAGAAGTTGAATTTGAATTTTTAGTCATTCCTATTGCGTCGTCTGCACATTTATTGGTTGATTGTCCTAGTTGTGAAAGTGTTGGTTTTATTTAAAATTACTTTCTATCTAAGTAGGTATGAATATTGTTATTTAAAGCAATTATAGCTATTAAACAAAATTACATCACGATGGATTTACTCGTACTTGTAGTTTTGTTTGTGTATTGCGGTCGCATTTTCAACCTCCAACTAAAAGGGGGATACATATTATAATTTTATCAGCAGCAAGTTAGAAGTCAGTTGCGTGATGCTAATGAACTCACTAAGATGAGTTTTTTCTTTTTTGCAGTTCTATGCTTATGATATAGGTAGCTATTTTTACACCAGTTGGCCAGTTATTCTATGTCCGCCCTGCACAAATATTGTGTGCTGACTGATGAATAGTGTAAGCGATAGGTATCCTTACTATCAGTTACCATATTACCAACTAGTTTCCGTAGTGTGGTGTTCAACCCTTAATCTTACCTCAGTCAATAGGAAAGAAGATTTCGAATACTTTCACGAACCTGACAAGTTAAATTAGTTAAAATGCACTAAAATCTACAAATTGCTTTACCTATTCTTTTTCCTATCCATCTTATTCTTTATCTAGCCTTACATAATCTTTTTAATAAACGTTTTGAACAAAAAGAAATGATTGTGTAAACGAATTTTCACAGGATCAAGATAGTACCTACATAAAAGCAGTAAGCAGTAGTAAGCAGTTCCTTTTGGAACTTTCCACATGATTAATTAATATGCGTATTAAGATGAGATTATCACAATAATGTCAAAATGCTTAAATAGATTGTAATCGTTGATGTGTGAAGGAAGACACCCGCAGCGCCCTGAAAATGTCACTGTTTATATGAATAAACAATGTTACATGTTTGACATAATTATTTCAATGTGCTTAGTGAACTGAGGGTGTAATATAAATTGTGTTGATGAGCGTTTTGCATAAATCGTTTAGTAAATTATTCATAACGTAGGAGTTAGCCGTCACTTGTGTTAAATTTCATTCGCGTGACATCCCGTTGATTTTTCCATTTTCTTCTCGTCATTGCGCCACATTTTGGCTCAGTGTAATCGCCATTATTTTTAGTATACCTACTTAAAAATAATGAAATTACTAGAAAATATTATAAATAATATGATCCCAAACTAAGCAGAAGTTGAACTATGGAAACCAAATAATTGGTAATATACTAGATATAATACATTTATTTTGTAAATTCATACGTAAATAAAAAATGTTATGCTTTTTTGTATTAAAAAACTGAAAGCTTAAATACATTGGAATCCTTGCCGTCGCATACAACTTAATAAGGCACACGTAGATACCTTTAAAAAACTATATTTTAACTAAAAGTAAACCTAAAAGGATATAGATTTCAAAAATAGTGATATACTCTCGACGCATGAAACCTTTAAAAATAATTTATGTAACTGGGCGTAACCTTATTTAGGCTTTGACGAAATTGACAGGTGTTATAAGTTTGACGTGCATATTCTGTATTTCTGTATATTTGATAGCAAGATCCAGCGTAAGCGTTTATATGCATTTTGAGCAAGATAATGTGTTGCAGACGCCTACGACACGGTGCGATATCAACGCTAAACCTTACGGATTGCGCTAAAATTAAAAAATATAAATTTTATATTAGGTTATTTTCACGTAAAGGGGGATTCGGAATAAACTATATCTAACACAAATATAAATAGATAGGAAGAAACACGAGCGAAGAGACTTTCGAGAATGGTTACAACCGAATATAGAAACCTCCTCCTTTTTCCAGAAGTCGGTTAAAAAGTCAGAAACTGATGTTTACCTCTCACGTATTATTTCCTCATCAAATATTGAATTTGGAAGATATTTTAATAAAAAGGTTACTATGTCCCTACAAACGTTCTAGTATGTCCTTATAGTCTAAGGGATACCCGGCGGGCAAGTCGGGCGGGGCGGTGTATCGGCCTCTTTTCTAATAGGATTGTTTCAAAAAGACTTCGCCATTGGACCATTATCTTTGATGTGTAGAGGCCATTCGTATTTTAATATTTTTTCAGTAATAGTGGTCAAATTTGAACACAAGTCTCAGTTTACAGCGCAATTTTGAGTAGTTTTTTAATGTTCTGGTGCTTATGATTATGTAATTATCTTCGAAAAGCGAAACATATCCTTAAGTATTATGTTGGTATCCTTCCTCTGTAGATATACCAAATTGGTCCAAAATTGGAAGTGCCAAGCAATTAATTAATACTTTTAGACTATTCGTAAAAATCTCTACGCTTGGATTTCCTCTTGATGTGGAGTAATTTAATAAATCAATGCAGACGAAACGCTCGCTATAGCTAGTCCTATCCTATCCTACTAATTTTATAAATACGAAAGTGAAAGGTAGTGTATACCCTAGAATAGGACTTAGGCTAATAATATTTTCAAAAATCATACCCTAAGAGGGTTAGAGGGGTGAAGTTTGTATGCAGCTTTTTATTACTTGGTCCTATTCATTTAAAATTCGATATTACTTAAACCTTAGGACAAATAATGAGATACGGGTTTTCATTTTTCATAATTACCCCCATGGGATGTGGAAAATAAGTTTTGAGAGTTTCTCTGGACCTGTTTAGTCTCAAGTCCGATTCACTCCAAATTCGGCACACATATACCTTAAAACAAATAATAAAACACGTGTTTTTTATTTTTCCAAATTTTCTTATCTTTATCCTAATACTACGCGGGCGAAGCCTGAAAAATTATTCTGAGGGAGATTTTCTTTGAAGTTGATATCAATACTCCTTCGTGCTTTTTAGCTAAATTACTTTTTATTTTGACACAATGACATGTTTGATAACTCAATCCGATATATAGAGTTCGAAATTTAAATTTTATTTGTTCTTGGATATTAAATGGTTAGGTTAGTTACATTATGGTTAGGTTCTCTTGATTATGGTCAAAGAGCCGTAGAAAAACGACCTTCACCGGTGTGACAACCAAGTGAGACATATTTTTTATGAAACTCCTATAGATTTATGGACATGCTGGAAGCTTGCCGATTTCAAAATGTTGCCTACACGCCTACACTACTGAACTAATTTTGTATGGAGATAGTTCGAGACGCGGGAAAGGATAGTTTTATCCGACTGCGAAAAAAGAGGTTAATGGTATAGCGCTATAACCGACCTACGCGCGGGCGAATCCGCGGATGGGAAACTAGTATAGTATATACAGGAAAACTTTTTAACCAGTGCGTAACTTTGGGAAGTTACACTCAAACAAATTTTATTAAACTCGCATTTTTGTATTTCTATAGATACGTAAAGTACCTACACTCTAACGAATAATGTTTATTATGTTTACTGATTGTACAGTAGTGGGTCGATCATTTCTGCCGCAGAACTGGCAACCATTGAGGTAAACGAGTTCTTGGGGCGAGACCACGGATTGGCAAACGTAGCGTAGGGCGTCTTCATACTAGGTGGAGCGACGATCTCAGCAGGGTGGCCGGCAAGAACTTGATGAGAAAACCCGCGGATCAGCTCAGTGGCGTGCTCTAGGAGAGACCTTCGTCCAGCAGTGAATTAGAAGAGGCTGTACAATTACCTGCGCGCCGTCGCGTCGTATCAGCTGGGCGCTCGTAAAGTCACTGACCGCAAATTTTACGCCGCGCGCTTTCGATATTATCTCGTAGATTTACTGTAATTTGCTGAATTTACGTCAAATAAAAAAAAACTCGATGAACAATGAATGGAAAGGACAATGTTCTATTACTGATACAGAACACCATAATAATAGTGGCATACTGTTTAAAAAGTTTTTCTATAAACCAGTAGTTACTCGCTATCTTCTCTACTATAGCCGCTATCTACCGTCACACAGGCTGGTTAATAAGTCCAAGAACTATTGCAAACGTCAGTGTAGTTGAACAATCACCGTCAATGCGATAATACTACATTTTGAAAGAACGTTAAATATCGGTTATAGGATAGTTTATATTCAGCGGCCACCAAACTTAACTTACACGTTATATCTACGTTTGCAGAGTTCCTCTACGCTCATCATAATATAAGCTCACAAATTATCGGCACTATTTGAATGCCCAATAAATATCCCGATAAAGTGTTCAGTTGCGATGATTGCGTAATATACATAGGGGCCATTCATTTATTACGTAAGACTATACGTAAGACATACGTCAATCTTATAACACCCTTCTTTTGGTAGAAGGTTAAAAAGGAGAATTTGTTGTAAACTTTTAGGGAACTACGATGTGCTACATTATCAAACTAAGTAATGCCTTATACCTAACTTAACATAATGGATTATGCACGCGAAGTTAGGCGATGGCGGCTGTTATATAACTACATAATTATTATTAAAAAATAAAGTAGCCCCTGTCTGCCTAAAATCATTTAGATAATGGATTTTCATGCAGTTCTCAACAATGCAAAGTAAGGCTTGTGTGCATCTCTACCAAAGACATTCAAATATCAAATCTCTTTGATCTCTAACTATCTATAATTCGTTTTTACTAACCGTGGTCTGTACCCGTTGCTTGCTAGCACCGACTAGATACCTATTAGACGCTTTATTCAAATATTGTATGAATTTGTAATCGCTATAAGGCCAGTTTTCGAAGAAGATAGCTAATTTTGATTGGTTCGTTCAAGTTCAGTGGTACGATGTAAGTTAGGTGTGGGGGTCCAGCTATGCGTTGTCTATATGTATCTGGTCGGTTGCTAGTAAAAGAAAAATCGTGCCTTAATACATTTCATCTGGCAGTAAGGTATGCTATGTAGCCACTATTTTATTATTGCAGTGTATGTTAGTTCGTGTGGAAATATTCCCACTCAATTTTGAAGCAGACATCTACAACTGTTCGATCAGAAATTTGGCATACACGTCTATTTCGGATGATAGTGCGAAATTCGGATAATAGCTGTGTGACCTCACTCTGAATATAAAATGGCGAAACAACAAAGATGGCGGACTAGTTATTTTGAATACACTCCTATTATTACGGGTATCAAATGAAAGGCCTTAAATAAAATAATAATAAAAATATTTTTATAAAATGGTTTTTACTTTTAATTTGTTTAACCATACGTTCAAAGAAAAGCGTGTGCGTGCCAAATTTTATCTTTTTATTGTTGTGCTTGTGACTACTAAACTACCGAGTGAGGGATTTAAATGCATACATGTATGTGTAATTAAATATTTATTTATTTAAAAGTATGCAACAAGGTTAATTCTAAGCTTCCTACTTCTTGAATACAGTTCCTGTACTTTTCCTGAAATACTTTATAGTAGGTAGGTACGTTATGTGTATATGTATCTAATTAACAAACAATTAATATTTTGTTACTTATATGTCTGACGGCCGTAATTTTTATAATGCTCATTTACTGCCTTCATGGGCTTTAGATACACGTTTATACATTTTTTCATGTCTTCATGGCGGAATATCCTAATTCATGGAGTGGAGTGGAGATTATGGAGTGGTTAAAACAAAACCTTTTGACCTTAAATATAGCAAAAACGGCGTATATACCTTTTGCTATCCGCCGTACTAACAAACCCCCAAATACGTACTCAATAATAGTCCACACATGTGGTGAACGACGTGCACCCTGTTCTTGTGCTCCTCTAACTAGAACATGTCATTTGAAATATCTGGGTGTGCAAATCGATGATAGTCTTAATTGGAGCTTTCATGTCAATACTCTTGTGGGAAAAATCATGCGGCTGATCCATATTTTTAAATCTCTAAGAGAGTCGGCTAACCTGGAAACACTAAGAATGACTTACCTAGCCCTATGCCAGTCGATTATCGGATATTGCATTACTGTATGGGGTGCAACAAATAAAACAACCATACTTAGGGCTGAGAGAGCGCAAAGGGCTATCCTCAAGGTTATGATGAAAAAGCCCTTTAGATACCCAACTAGTCAATTATACTCAGACTCAAAGGTCCTGACAGTTCGTCTGCTTTTTGTGCTCCGCTCTGCTCTAAAGAAACATTCCAGTGTCAGCCCATCAAATCCAAATAAACGCATTAACATGCCTCCAAGTGTTCCACACAAAACGTCATTTGCTAAACAACAATTTTATGTGATAAGCACTCATATCTATAGAAATTTGCATCAAAAACTTAATATTTTAGATTTAAATACATACAGTGTGAAATTAAAACTTACCGAATGGCTACTACAGCAGGATTATTTAACTACAGAGTCATTGCTTGCCTATGTAAAATAGGACTTCCTCCTCCCTCAGTCATACAAATACACACACGCACACGCACACGCACACACACACACACACACACACACACACACACACACACACACACACACACACGCACACACGCGCGCGCGCGCACGCACGCACACATTGTATTTAGTTTAAGTTACGTCAGCATCCTTAATTCTTGTTACCTACCTCCTGAAGTCTAATAGTCACGCCTTAATATATGTACTTTGACCACTATGGTGCACTCGCTACTCTTGAACCTTAGTAGGTACCTTACCTGTATAGTTTATAATTGGCCGAACACTATCACTTATGATACAGGTTCAACCTAGTTTAAGTGATAGGGTTTATCATGTTCTAGTTTACATAGTAAAACATGTAATGTAATAAAGCGCTGTACCTTATACTAAACTTGTAAGTACCTGTGTGTTAAATATAACTACTACTATGTAAAACCTTTTGAATTAATAAATCATTATTATTATTATTATTATTATTATGTAATTTATCTCTTAACACAAGGAAATATTCAGGACATGAGATATCGACCTATCCATGATTGGCCAGCGTCTCTGGATTAAAACTAGAAATCACTTAAGAGAAAGATGGCCAGTGCCACACGAAAGGGTTGTTAGAAACTCTATAGAAAATTTTATATAGATATATAGTTAGGTTAGGTTAGGTTGGAATAATCATTCCGTTGTCAACCTTTGCACCACGATACCACCACGCTACGATACGATGGGGAAGTTTCTTAACTTTTTCCTCAGTTGATGCCCTATCTCCTCAACAAAGTGTTTCGCCTCAAAGCTCTAATCCCATCTTCTCCACCGCAAAGGATCAAACAGATAAGGCTTGTAGCACCGTGTACTTGAACCGTTTACATCTAATACATCTTTAGCAGTAGTCGCGGCCGGAAACCGGATCGTACTACCGAGGTGGCTGGAAGCGATAGTGGTGACGCACGTGGCATCCTTAATCAAACACGTGCTAACCCTCTAACGTGTAACTTATAACACCCTGTCGTTTTTGCGTCAGGGGTTAAAATACTGACAGGTTTTTATTGTGTTAGAGATCATGATATACTGGTATTAGTTATACCTACGGACATCTACGGAGAACGGTCTTTGATTCCCAAATATTTCATACGCCACATCAACATTCGGTTTAAAATGCGTACCTAAGATATTTTCTGAGAATTGGCAGATTTTGGTCAATATTAGAATATAATTTCATGTAAATTAATATAATTTAATAAATATATAAGCTTCGGAAAATAAATATTCTACTCGCACCTAATTTTATTGTTTGTTAAATACATAGGTAGGTATGTAGGTGCGCTTTATTATCAGCCATTAATATTAAATGTTATTATCAGAATCTACTATTTATTACTTCACTATATAATTAGTTCAAAATACTTACCATGTGGTATTTTTCATGATTACAAGTAATTTTACCAAATAATATTTTAAAGCAAGTTTTTGAGTAAATTCAATCCTATCCTATCCTATCCTATCCTATCCTATCCTACTAATCCTACTAATATTATAAATGCGAAAGTAAGTGTGTGTGTGTGTGTGTGTGAAGGTTTGTTACCACGTATCTCCATAACCGCTCAACCAATGTAAATGAAGTTTGAAACGTAAGTAGTGTATACCCTAGAATAGGACATAGGCTAATAATATTTCCAAAAATCATCCCCTAAGAGGGTTAAATAGAGGGGTGAAGTTTGTATGCAACTTTTTATTCCTTGGTCCTATTCATTTAAAATTCGGTTCACATAAACCTTAAGACAAATAATGAGATACGGGTTTTTTATTTTTCCATAATTCCCCCAAGGGATGTGGAAAATGAGTTTTATTGGTAAAAATTAAAGTTTCTCTGGATCTGCTTAGTCTCAAGTCCGATTCACTCCAAATTCGGTACACTTATACCTTAAAAAAAATCATAAAACACGTGTTTTTTATTTTTTCAGAACTAACCCCAGGGGGAGTGTAAAATGAACTTTTTTGAAAAAAATAAATATTCCAGAACTGTTTAGTCCTTGGTCCGATTCACTTCAAATTCGGTATAAATATAGCTTAAAACTAATAATGAAACACGTGTTTTTTATTTTTCAATTTTTTTTATCTTTATCCTAATACTACGCGGGTGAAGCCCGAGAAATTATTCTGAGAGAGATTTTCTTTGAAGTTGATATCAATACTCCTTCGTGCTTTTTAGCTAAATTACTTTTTATTTTGACACCATGACGTTTGATAACACAGTCCGATTATTAGAATTCGAAATTTAAATTTTATTTCTTCTTAAATATTGAATGAAAAACTTACAATAATCATGGTCTAAGAGCCGTAGTATGTTTTAAGAAATCCCTATACATTTATGGATATACCTATGGCTGCTTGCCGATGAATGTTGCTTACATGTCTACACTACTGAACTAATTTTGTATGGAGATAGTTCGAGACCCGGGAAAGGATAGTTTTATCCGACTGCGAAAAAAGAGATTAATGGTTTAGCGCGATAACCGACATCCGCGGGCGAAGCCGCGGGCGGAAAACTAGTATTTAATATTGAGCGCAGTATACACAAGGCAACGATCGTCGCCAAGGCGCGTCGGCGGCGTCGGTGTAACATTATCCATCCCTACTAGGAATAGTAAACAAGATTTTTTTTAAAAGAAATCCCCGACTCTAAAACACCTTAAAAACATTTATTACTTGGTATTAACCTTTGTGCCACGTAAGGTGAGAATTATTAACATTATTATTTAATATTCACAAAATTATACTCAGCATTTGCACTTTATCTTGCTCAAATTATATATTTGGTTAATGAATGAACATCTTTTGAAGAACATACACTATTAAGCGTTTCAAAATAAGAATAGAATTTAAAATCTGCCATCTTGGACTGGAATGCGCAACAACTTCACATTTTTTAGTACAGTGAGCAAAAATATTTGTTTGATATAATAATCACGTCTACACAAAAAAATAAATAAAAATGCCTACATCTTATTGCCGTTCGAGTAAGAATGGACATTTGGAGTCGAATATATAGGTACGAACATATTTTATTAACTTTCGACGACAAAAAGCGGTGTTATAAGTTAAAATATGTGTTTTATCCGTGTATATGAATTTGTGTACAAGTTTGTGGAATGTTAGCGTGTAAATTTACTTAGGTAGATAACTGCATTGTAACTACATACTTAGGTTAAGTTTTTACTTATAACTTTTCCTTAAATTTCAAAATAATATTACTGTCTGGGGTTTGATAGCTTGTATTGACGTTACTTTTGCTTGGTTTTTGGTATGAAGTTAGCCGCGAGTCCCGTCCTATTCTTATTTGAAACACTTAGTATTGTTTTGCATTGGATTTATTATCTGTGTTATTATTTTAACCTTATTTTATTGTTGTTTTTTATTTACTTTTTCGTCTAGACGTGATTATTATAATGGTATCGTACCTACGTCAAAAGGTTGAAATGAACGCTGATGAATCTTTCCGTTGTCGGTCACAGCTGATTGGCTCTGAAATTGTTGAACTAATTGAGGTGATTTTTTATTTAGACCATAGGAGACACAGAGATGCTATACATGGGGGCACGCTTAGCGGTTATATTAGCAAACTAGCTGCCCCAATGAACTTCGTACAGTGTATTTCTCTCCTTTTCAACCTTCCATATAATTGTAAAATTACTAATAAGGCTATTAAAAAATAGGGGTTATATTTATTTTTGATGCCATATCTTAAAAAAAGTATCATTAAAATTAATATTTTTTTCATTAATATTAATATTATAATTATTTGAATGAGTGTCTGTAGTATTTTCTTACACCACTCGTGACCATGAAGTTTAACGTCGGGATCTAAAATCTAAAGTATACCGCGATAAAATCCGTTATAAAGTAGTTTTGGTTGTGTGTAATAAAAAATAAGAATAAGAAATATAATTTTAGGTGGACCTCCCTTATCATTTAGGCGTACGAAAAAAATATTACAACCGATTCTCAGAGCCACGGAACATAAATTTAAAATTTAATAAAAATCAGTTAAGCCGTTTCGGACGAGTTTATGTACAACACACCGCGACACGAGAGTTTCATATTTTAATATAGAAATACCGCGCTTAATTGAATTTCTGTTTTCCAAAAATATGTGTGCGTTTAACCACGGCTTGCCTGTTGTCAAGCGGTATAAATGATAGAACCCATTAACATTGTAAATACCGATTCACTCCCAAAATATTAGGTATGATTGCTTTGAAATTGATTTAATCAGTAAGAAAATGGAAGTGGAAAGGAAAAAAAGGATAAAGTGCAACTATTTCAATCCAACCTCACAATTTGTATCACCAGACATCGCACTTTAACGCTGGTCTAGGCAATAGCTCTCAAATGCAGTTGCATGCATAAGTACAAAAGTGACGTCACTGACCCGCTTACACACCGGTTTTTGCTAGAGAGCATGAGAACTAAACGACACGATTTCAACTTTCCATTGATTGATTACTTGATTAGACAACTAATTAAGTGTACTATGATTGATTGTGATCAATTAAAGTATCAAAAAGTACATTTAGTGCTTGAAATTTCTTAAGAGATACCGACTAAAAATTAGTTTTTTTTCTGTCGTTTCTCTATGTCCTTTGACTTCCTGACATTCCATATTTAAATTAATTATATTCTAAACTAGCTGACTCGGCAGACTTCGTACTGCCTCAATCGATAAATAAAAGACCTAAACTTTTGTATAAAATATTTAAATATAAATATTTAAAAATTTAAATATTTTTCACCTTTGAAACCTTCCCTAGACCTCCACGAGCATTTCTAGACCAAGATAAGATAAATCCGTTCAGCCGTTCTCAAGTTTTAGCGAGACTAACGAACAGCAATTGATTTTTATATTATAGACTAAACTCGAAATACAATAATAAAATAGGTATAATAAAATAACTATCTTTCAAATTTTGTCGTCGATTACGTCAATAATTTAGATTAGTTTTTTGTTTCGAAGTTCTTTTACGTGGCGCAGCAAATGGACCTTAAAAAATCTAATTATCTAACGGAAAAGCCACCCAGCGTTTCCTTCGCTTTTTCTGTCTCTATTTTTCTCTATCTGATATATAGATACGATTGGATGTGTGACATGTGTGTGTGTTCGCGAGTATTATGTAAATTGTATAACTTCCATTTTTAATTTGAATTTACTTTTCTTGTTATTGCTTGTACTGTAGGCTACTTCATATCCTACAGTTGGCTGTAGAAAAAAAATAGCTAGTCTTTCTCTAAAAATGGGCTATATTACAGTAGAAGAACTTTTCAAATCGAACCAATAATCCCTGAGATTAGCCTACAACCAAAAGAAGTCTTCAGCTTTATAATACATAGAGATATTACACAAAGATATAAACAAAGTTTATTAAGTTATTGATTTGAGTCTCATTGATTAATTAACGAAAATTTAAATTTTATTGTAAATAAAATCGTTTCATCTTTAATAAAGTTAATTAATTTAATACAAATGCTTCGTATTCACTTCAAATACATTTTTGTAATTACACAACTTTTTGTCTAGTGCTAAATGCAATGCGCTGCATAATTCAATGACACACATTCCAAACTAAAATGTTCATATTTAACTAAAAATAATTCACCGATAACAAAAATTTATGACCCCTAATAAAACAAACTATTGAATGTTGGATAACGCAGATCTACGGCCAAAAAACTTATATTGCTTAAAAGCTGGTATTGAATTGAAATTAAGGATAAGTTTAAGTTACGTATGGTTACTTAATTAATTAATTGCACATCAGAAAGCCTATGACACATTATTTTACGAGTATAACGAATCAAACATAGGTACTTATTATTTCTTTCCTTGTTTGATAACATGTCAGGATGAAAAGTAGTAATGGAATTTTCACGTTGTCCAAGTGAAGATCAAAACCAAAACTAACGAGCAATTAACGCGCTCACCTTTTGTCTGGCTTGACGTTTCGGTCATGTTTGGTTGAAGCATTTTACTTATGAACAAGGTCAGTGAAACAATATCGAAACTGCAATCGTAACGAAAATTATGTAAATTATGATTTTGAATCCATTATTTTTAAGAAAAAAAGATTTAACTAAGTTTTTGAATCAAATAATAAAAAATAAAGCTGACTCCAAAAGGAAACTAAAAAAGTGATAAATAAATTTACATAAAGTAATTAGTGTGTTGATTTAGCTAATCAGTAATTATTTAATAAGAATTTCATCTTGTTTGATGTCGGTGGTAATTTGTGAAAAAATATTTTAGTTTACGATCGTGAGTTACAATGATTACCCTTAAAATGAAATTTTAGGGAGCAAAGTTCTCATCTAACGAAATGAGATAAGTCTAAACACAAGGTAGCTACTGTAAACCGTTGAGGAGTTTCCTTGACTGTCCGTCATCTTCATTATCAGACCGTTAATGACAGTTAGAACACATCTAGGCGTTTCTTATTAATACAGATGAATCAAGCCCAAACACTAGGTATTTGCTGTTAAATCGTTGAAGAGTTCCCTTGACTGTCTTTCAGCTCCATCATCAGATCGACTCCAGACCTTGTGCTTTAAAATATTTAATGAATTATTAAAAAAAAGTACTAAACGCCCTGTTTCTTTATTGAGGTACTACTTTTGGAATGTATTCTTTCCAACAAAAATATAATCCTTTAAATCGTGTTCTTAAACGACGAATGTTCTTATACGCAAACTCACATAAAAACTTATAAATTTCAAGGATACCCGCCATTTCACTGGAATTCCATCATCTAGTCCTGACATAGTGCCACTTCTGTGGTAATCCACCGCAGAAGTATACAGTTTCAAATAAAAAAAGAATCTTGAGAATCGGTCCACAAACAGAGGAGAAATCACTGTACATACACAAGAAATTCATGCAGTCGAACATTATAACCTCCTCCTTTTTTTGAAGTGGTTAAAAAGACGTGGTAAGTACCTAGTTAGATGTGCTGATCTGTTACAAAGGGATTTCGTATCAGAAACGAGCACACAGTTCGTTAGTAGTTACTCGTTCTATTTACTAGCTCGAATTAGAGCAATGTTGCAAGACCATGAAATCCTTTGTGCACGATCACCGCGGATATTTATAACTTATTTGTAAAGTATGCTCTTCGTTCGCTTTACGATCATTGCACTGAAGAACAGTTGGCGAAGCGGTATGGGCTTTGCCTTTGAAATGTAAGGTCGCGGGTTCGGTCTCCTGCCATGCCCACACATCTTTGTGTGAATTGTTTCACTGAAGTTGCTCAATTTTGGTAAAGGAAATTATAGTGATGTAACCAGCATGTCTAAGAACGATTAGTTCGAGGACATATGACATCCATACACCCGCACTTGGCCGGCGTGTGTGGATTACGGAATAAACATACTCACTCAATTCGTAAGATAGTTGAGAGAAGACCGGTGTCTGTGGGACACTAGTGATTGCTCTGATGTTGGACTAGTTTCTTATATAGGTAAGTTTTCCCATATTAGGTAGTAGTATAACGCCGGCGCACATGAGTTTTCATTTGATTTTTGATCTAATTGCAGTTATTAATTTTGGACCGTAGTTATTTAAATGGGCTCCCAATAGAGCAAACTGACAAAAACCGTCATCTGACAAAAAACTCCTTCTCCGTGTCTCTTTTGTTATTACAAAGGGTTATTTAAATGGGTGTACTTTGTGTGTGGATATATGTATTATTACGTACTTGTTTTAAAAATTATTTACACTTCATTTTGAGTGAATAGGGCCAAGGAATAAAAAGTTACATACAACAACTTTTACAAAAGTTACATACAACTTTTACATTTATAATATCAGTAAGATAGGTAAACTAATTTCGTTAATTTGTTTACAATAAATTATCACTGTAATCTTAAGAATTTCGTTCCCTACTGAGAGTTCCCAATATAACACTTTAAAGTTGGTAAAACAGTCTGTTGATACTCACCAATAGTACCAGGAAACCATGCGCAAAGAGGGTTTCTTTGCAAATCTGTGCTGCTGTTTCCCACTCGAATCTCCAGATCCTGAAGTGGCTGATGTCCTGGTGAAAATAGACAATAATAAGTAAAAGTCGTAACAGTATTTTCAAAACCAAAACAGTAGTTATTATAAGAAACTATTAAAGATTTTATTTTATTGATTTTGATTTTATTTTGATTTTATTTTTGTGATTTTATTGTTATCGTATTTTTATATCCGACATATTGAATGCTGTTTAGTCTTAAACTAAAACAAGAATTAAGAGCGGTTTATTTTTGTAATTATACTAGATGCCCCAGCGAACTTCGTACGAAGTATTTCTCCCCTTTAAATTGCAAATTACTAATATCGCTAGTAAAATATAGAGGTGGTTTGTACAGAGGTGAAAATTTATGGATGTATGTATTTTTAATACCACATCTTATTATGAATGATAAAAAAAGGAACTTAAAAATTAAAATTTTGGGGTGGACCACCCTTATCACTCAGGCGTAGAAACAATAGACTACAACCGATTCTTAGGCCTATCGAATAGAGATATTAATTTTCATAAAATCGGTCAAGCCGTTTCAGAGGAGTTTGGTTACAAACACCGCAACAGAGAATTTTATATATTAGAGTCGTATTAAGTGGCAGTGGTTATTTTATATATTGAGTGGCACAAAAAATGTCTAATTCTGATCGTATCTTATTTATAGACTAGCACAGCCTTCTTAGGTTTAATTTGGATGTAACCAATTCTATATCGGCGATGGAAAACATCGTGACGAAACCGGTATGTCTAAGAACTAATCATTCGACGACATATAGCGTCCACCAACCCGCACTTGGCCAGCGTGTGTGGATTAAGGCCTAAACTCTCTCAACTCCTAAAATAGTTCAGAAATGACCCGTGCTCAGCAGCGGGACACTAAAAAGGTTGAAGGCACGTTTGACATTTGCATTGGCACAATATTACGGCTTAGGTTAGTTAGTTATACTTGCAATTCTACTTAAATTCCTATATTTTTAATTATACTGTATAACATGCGTTAACTTTCACTTGGATAGTTTTTAGTTGGCGATAAGAACTTTATAGTTTGTTATTAGTTTTATGCAAACAAATTAAAAGTTACGTTCGAGGTAACTTTTAATAAGTGATGTATCTCTATCTACTCGTATCTATAACTTTACATAACACCGTACAATTTTCATCGTCTTACAATGGCGCTGCAGATTTTTTCTTTATCTCTAATAGACATTTTTGTTTAACAAAAATGGCGTTTTTGGCCATCTTTTCGACATTTGCCATTAGATATAAATGTCTAAAGCACGCAAATGTCGAAAAAAATAGGAGGATATCATTGAATAACAAAAGAAATCACCTTTTTTGTTCGACAAATGTCTATTAAGCGCTAGGATCGGGGTTCAGGCCTCCATGTCTCGCACTTTAGACATTTGTCTCGAACTCAACAAGGAATAATTTCTGTGAGTCGATTAAAAACTACTTAAATCGACTTAAGATGTTGATTGCTATAGACTACTTCGTGCAAGTCGTGCATTGAGCGTAGACTTATATCTAGCGTGACATTCTGAAAATACAAGTCGGTCAAATAAAAGATTGCGCAAAATCGGTCGAGCAATTATTCATTTATGACGGGCCGGTGGTGGCGTGGTCGGTAAGATACTTGCTTTTCACGCCGCAGGTCGTGGGTTCGATTCCCACCCGAGACAAACATTAGTGATGAACATTTGTGTTTGTGTCGAGTCTGGGTGTAAATATCTATTATAAGTATTTATTTACAAAAGAAAAGTATTATGTATAGTATATACCAGTTATCTGGTTTCCATAACACAAGCTCTGCTTAGCTTGGGACTAGATGACCGTGTGTGTTAATGTCCCACAATATTATTATTATTATTTATCACCTATTTTATAACAAATTAAATCAATAAATGGCGGATCATTTTGTTAATGGGGATTTCGTTGTCAAATTGAAACTTTTTTCAGTGTTGACAGCACAAGCATGTTGTAGGCTACATTCATCGAGTGTTCTAAGCATCGAAAGTCTGCCAAGAGAGTAATATAATTTATGATCATTATTTTTTTTGTCTAATACTGATATATACCCGCGCGAAGCCAGGGCGGGTTAGTTATCTATATATATTTATGTATATATTTACAAAAGAAAAGTATTATATGTTTAGTATATTATCAGTTATCTGGTTTCCACAACACAAGCTCTGTTTAGCTTGGGATCAGATGACCGTGTGTGTTAAAATTAGTTATTATCCCAGAATATTTATTTATTCAAATTGACCACCATAATAAAATACCTACCTCTTACGACCAGTACTTTGCACTTCAATTTTCATTGTAAACCAGTAACATTTAATGTCTATCAAAGTTGTACTCAGTGAGATAAACAGAAAATAATTCCTATGTTCTGTAAACGTCGAATAGTTGAAGCGAATGATAAGATCCGTATTTCCGTATCGACCTAATTAGTTTCTGTTTATTTGACACCTATCTACTAAATTCTAGTTAGGTTCGTCCTACGCTTGATGTTTTTCATTACTCGCATGGGCACCCTGATTGATGATAAGGTTTTTATTCTGTATCACATAGCTGTTACTGAATAAGGAATTTATTGAAGGCCAAATAAAGGTTAAAGAAAGTTCCAACACTAGCATATTAAACGAGTGAGTGAGCTGATATTTGAAGCGCATGTAAGCGCGTTTGCAGAAAAACTGTTCAACCAGTACGCAAATTTTGAGAAAATAAACTTGTTTATTTTTTAATTAACATGTATTTTGTATTTGAATATATCTTCGTACTAAATAATGAAGTAATAGCTAACGAAATATGTTTACTATACATAAGTACGTTTACATGGGTATGGTTGCTCTCGCGCGCCTTATCAACTATGCGCTCAGTGACCTTCGCTGGCCGCTAATTTTACGCTGTAAACTATCGCCCTTAATTTTCTGATTATCACTTCAACCATTTTTAGTGTCTCACTGCTGGGAAAGGGTCTTCTCTCTAATAAATTACGAGTTAAAAGTTAAGGCGTTAATCCACTCACGCTGACCAAGTGTGTTGGTGGATGTAACATATCCTCGAATGATTAGTTCTTGGAAATGCCGGTTTCCTACGATGTTTTCCTTCATCCAGCAGCGGCGATGTAACAATTCACACAAAGATGTGTGGGCACGACTGGGAATCTAACCGGCGACCTTTTATTTTTAAGGCGAGCCCTGTACCGTGGCGCCACCGCTGCTCGATTTTATGTACATATATCAAATATAAAAAAAAACGTGTTGAACCATCAATCGGAATGTGCTCTATTACTGATTCAGAACAAACAAAAAAAAATTAACCACTGGTTAAAAACTGTTGTAGACTGTTGTTTAACACCATTTTCAAAATTCAAACCAGATTTCAAAACCAGACAGACATTTTTGAATATTTTTTGACCTTTTTTTGTATTTTGTGGGATCTTTAATGTTAAAAAAAAATCGTTCTCAGTGTGCCGATTTGTAACGTTTAGAAACGTTTTACCTTTCTGTTTTGTTGAAATCGGAATTAAAAATCCATAGGAACCGTTATGTAGTATTGTACTATTAAACAACTCTAAGGTATTTGCTAGATGCACATGGGGAATGTCTTGTCGTCGACCAGATAAATAGTCTGTGTACCTACGTAGGTACACTGTACAGTGTACAATGTGTATATACCCTCGGTTCTAGAAGCAAATAGAGAAGCAGATGTTAATAAAGTAATGTTTTTTTTTTTATTATTACACAATTATTATTATCTATATTCTTTGAACTCTTAAGTCAGTTGAGAGGAGACCCGTGCCCAGCAGTGGGCCATCAAAGGGCAATTATTGTGAAACGGAATAAGAAATTTAATTAAGTAGGTAAATTGAGATTTTAGTATGAAATTAAAGAAGGTAAGTTTGTTATTTAAATATCTAAGAACATAAGTAATTTTAATTTAGAATCCTATGTATCGTATTGAACATGACTGTTAATTAGATCAAAAGTACGAAGAAGTATGTATTGATATCAACTTCGAAGCAAATCACCCTTGAAATAATTTTCTACCTCGTTTCAACCGCGTCAGTAAATGAAAATTACGAAACACGTCTTCCATCTATACTTATAAAGAATTATTTTCCAAATTTAAAGTAGATTGGACCAAGGAATACCGAAGTTCCATCGACCCTTTTCACCCCTTTCGACTACAAATTTTTAGAGACCTATGTCCAACAGTGAACTAAAATAGGCTGACGATGATGAGTACTAACTCTAGTATTCTATATAAATGTATTTCCTAAAGCGGTTAAAAAGGGTAGAAAATTCTTCTGAGGGCGCTTTTCATCGAAGTTGATATCGATTCTCTTTCGTGCTTTTGATCTAAAATACTTTTTTTTTAAGTCACTGACATGTTTATTACCTCAATGATGTATAGAATTCGAAATTAAAATTTTATTTGTTCTTGGATATTTGAATGAAGAACTTACCTCATAGATTGATTACACATATTTATTCTATGCCTTACATCCCTACTGACACTATAAATGCGAAAGTAACTCTCTGTCTGTCTGTTACGCTTTCCTGCTTAAACTACTGAACCGATTTGGATGAAATTGGGTATGGAGTTAGTTTGACACCCGAGAAAGGACATAGGATAATTTTTATCATACTGCGCAAAAAGAAGGCAATGTTCTGGCGCGATGGCGAAGCCGCTGTCGGAAAGCTAGTTTCCTATAAAACTTCCATGGAATTTTTCAGATTATCTACATTACTAAATTTGGTCTGTTGATTTAATTGGAAGTTGGCGATAGGAAGTCACAGTTCTCCGCATTTGGGATCAGTACTAACAACACAACGACACAACGTAGAAAATCCGAGTGTAGGGAGAAGTTATCTACTACCTATAGTAAATTAAAGTAAAAATATTGAACAACCCTATAATAATCCATTGCTAAGCATAGGTTTTCTATAACTATCTTAACCGATGAGAGAATATACCTAGGCCTTAATCGCACTAACTAACCCGCACTTCGCCAGCGTGTAAAACGCTGGCGAAGTGCGGGTTAGTGGATGTCCCATTTTCTTGCATTTTAGTTTGCTACCAATGATTTCCTTCACTAGTATTGAGCAGCGGCGATGAAACGAGACCCACAAGTATGGGAGGGCACGACGAGTCGATTTATTGAGGAAGGTTGTAATTTCTTCAGAGGTTCAATGCTTCGCAGGTAGATTTGAAAAAATTAAAAATATTATTGATGCGAAAGTGACTAACTCTGTCTGCCTGTCTGTCACAACTACACCGATTTATAATGGAGATAGTTTGATACTCGGGTAGTTAATGTTAATGTTTTTGCTTAATACCGCCATACACGTCGAGCGCAGTCGAAAAGCTAGTTTAAAATAAATTAGTTAACCTTGTAACATTTTTTACATTTTCTTTGACGATATTTTCTGTGTATCATCTCATCACAACAACAAGTAAAACAAAAAAATAATTAGCGAAATCAATCCAGCTGTTCACGCGTGATGCCGTGATTAACGGAAATAGGGATTAATTTTTATAGGTATAACAAGACGGTATTTGACAAAATATTTAAAAATTATAAGCACTAACATGTTTAACTAAGTTAATGCACTAAAGAGAATGCACTCCAACTTTAACTCTCTTTTGGCAGGCTTTCCATGGTTAGAAACTTTGATACCGCTACAACCCAGATAAATTATAGGTACTTAGTAATAGTCGCGGTTGTGTCACATGTAGTTCCCTTGACCCCTTGGTATACATGCGCTACAAACACCCGTTAGCTGCCACAGTAACTATTATAAATCATTGCCCGTTAATGGGTACCTTTTGGGAGTCCCACATAGCCCTGCCCTGCACCCACACAGGGCGAGGTGAACCCTGAAACAATTTCCTCCCAGCCACAGATAATATAATCCCGGCAAAAATGTAGTTCTAAGTAATACACCAAGCTGGATTTCTCATCGATACCGTTTTATGTGATGTCCCACGGTGATGGGATAAAAACTATCCTGTGAACGATTTTCAAAATCGAATTTTTAAAATCGTTCCTGTTATTTCAGCATATTTGTAACAAACAATTAAAAAATCAAATCGTTAAATGAATGATAATTGACAGGTGACAATCCTTTATTATTATTTTTAAGTATTACGTGTCTTGCACTCCCAGAAACGAGTTTGTATATTTATGGAGTTTGTTTAAACTTTTTAACAAATGAACGGCTTGACGTGCTGTGACTTCACGTCCCACGAGAACGCAACGGGATAAAAGTCCTTTTTCTGGTTCTAAGCTTCCTACTCACCAGTTTTTAGCCAAGTCCAATTAGTTTCTTTGAGTTATAAATGGTAAAACTAACATGAATTTCTTTTTTAAATAGGTATGGTAGGTTTTTAAAGACGTATGGCGAAGAAATACAGTACACGTGTCGGCATACACGTGTATTCTATTTTTTCGTCATAGATCTATTATACAAGCGACTGTGTCTAAAACATTTCGCATTAATATCAAACCAGTATCATCCTAATTTTGTCATTAAAGAAAATAAACCTTTTTGATATTTCGTCTCGGTTTTCGGGGATAAGGAATAATTTGAGATACTTATCGCTCAGGGTGGTCTCTACATAAAGTACACTGATTTCGAGAGTGGGTAATTGGAAAAATGTCTGGACACGTGGCTTCATCTTTAGGTCTAAGTATTTTACTTAGACCAAAATAAGTCAGTAAAAACATTTTATTTTAGCAAAAAAATAAGTTATTTGGTCCTCGTGGAAGAGAACGCCTTTCGGAACATTAATACAAACTCATTTTTTTCTTCTTTACATTAAATGAAATTATCTTTCGTTTTTGGAGAATAGTTCTACATAAAATCGACAAATTTATTTTTCTACCGTGCGGTGAATGTCGTCTAATACAAAGCCCTACTTCAAGTCAAATCATGTAGTTTTAGGCAGTATCTATTATGGTATATCGTATACATAACAAATACTAATCTACTCTTTTTGTGACTCGTAACAATATCGATCATAAGGAATATTTTGAAATACGGTACCCTAAATATGGGGCCTAAGTTAAGTTAAAAACTTACCACAACAGCCTCTAGTAGTAACTCTGACTACTTTCACAGCGTAGTGTCTCAGGAGGTCAACTTGCCACCACGGTGAGGCTTCCCTTTGCGTCTCTGTGCATCTCTTGCCGTCGTGTTCCGTGGTCTTCTCGCCGTCGTTACCATTAGCTGCTCCTCCTCCTCGAACTGTGGTGGATTGGTTTGCTGGCTTTCTAAATGCCACGTTTGTACCTGAGCAAAAAATACAGAGTAAAGGACCTACGCCGTTGGCAAATGACGTCCTCGCCAAGGTCATATTCTTACTTTTCAACGGTGTGATCAAAAGGTTTCCTTTTATTAGTGGAAATTACCAACTTTGACCATGATTGAGTTGTCGCTTTGTAATGTGTGGCAAGCGCTTCAGAATGATAGCAGCATTTAAAAAGTTCATGGTAACTAATCGCAAGCTACCTTTTCTATTAAACCCCTTAATGGTGTTTGTTCATGCAATTTATTGTTATTGATAGAATTAAACGCTGTACGTAACCGGAAAATCCTGCCCATTACGTCTTATGAAGTCGCTAGCTCTATTTTCAAATACGTTTATACAGTATAGGTTTCCCGAAATTTGAAGTGTATAGCTGTCAATCCTAGCTGACATAATAATAATATACACACGCTCATCAGATTCCAAGATAAGCTGAGCTTGTTATGGAAATTAGATAAGTCACATGACTTATCTAATTTCGTACTATACATATCTACTACTTTTCTTTTGTAAATATATACTTATCATAGATCGAGAACTAACAGACATGTTCATCACACTAGTGGCAGTCTCTGGTGGGAATCTAACCTATGACCACAGACTAGCAGCGTAAAAAGCAAGTATCTTACCGACCATGCCACTGGCCCATCAATATTTATGGCAGGACAGGACATACTCATGTCAGTAGCAGTGAAGAGATATTATCTTGGTTAAGAATTATTTTCTCCGTTTTGTTTCAAATTTCCACCCTTAGTCATTGATGTTTACTCATTTACAAATCTGCCCAACTGCATAACAGTTTGTTGGCAGCAGTGCTGGTTTAAAATTAAGTTAGCTACAAATTTTATTTTTGTTATTATTACAATTAGATATTTTTAATTCTACTTGTAATGGAGATCAGGTATATAAATAAACATATACAATTTCATTCATGGATATAAAGATAATGTTTCTTCTAAACTTTTTAAGTTGGTTTTTCGATTTGATATTATTAAAAGTAATTGTCTACTCCTCTATCCTGTAGCTCATTATCTCAAGAGTGAGGAGTGATAAGAAGTTATGCGCAGACTTACAAACTTACCACAAAAAGGAGGTTCAGCTGTCCAATCGCCTCTTAGAGTGCATTCTCTTTGGTGAGCACCGAATAGTTCGTAGCCCTCATCGCATTCATATGTGGCTATAGTTCCAGGTACTATGTTATCTTCTTTTGGTATTGATACTCTGGCATTTGGCGGGACGGCAGGGTGACCACAACGACGTTCACCTGGGGAACAAGATATGCGCATATTATTTGAGTGAAGACCACGAATAGGGCAATCAAAGCGTGTCCTACGTTTCGATTGGCATACCATTTCTGGTAAGAGCTGATATAAGTATTTGCGCCCTAATAAGATGATGATGAATGTACGGTAAGTAACGCATTGTGCCTCATATTGGCACGAATGTGCCAAGTTGCTACTGTTATTTCGCTAATTATTTTTTATTTTTGTTATTGAAAACAACAAAAACAAAAAAGAAGGGAAGAAGAAGGTTCTTACAAAAGAGTAATTTAAAAAATCTGCGCTTTAAATAAAATGCTGAATGGCCAACCACTTTTTTACATGTAACCTTACCGCTTTTGATAGTGTAAACTTTTGAAAAGTATCCCAATGGCTTTGGTTTTATGTATTACAAGCTTTCCGACAGCGGCTTCGCCCGTGTATGTCGGTTATCGCGCCAAAACATTACCTTCTTTTTGCGCAGTCGGATAAAAAACTATCCTATGTCCATTCTCGGGTCTCGAACTACCTTCATACCCAATTTCATCCAAATCGGTTCCGTAGTTTAGGTGTGAAAGCGTAACAGACAGACAGATAGAGTTACTTTCGCATTTATAATATTAGTAGGGATTGTGCTCTTAAAGGTGCTCAACGAACTTCAAAAATTTTTAGGTCTTACTATCGATAGGCAGCTAAACTGGAAGGCACACATAGCTGAGCTATCCAAAAAGGTAAGCAGCTCTGCATACGCTCTTTATAATTTACTCCCTTTATTAAACATTGACGCACTAATTACTGCATACAATGGTATTGTAGCCTCACTACTACGTTATGGAATTATCTTTTGGGGAATTCGATCAATAAGGAAATTATCTTTAAAGCACAAAAGCGTTGTGTGAGATCTATGTTCGGCTTGAAATCAACAAACAGCTGTAAACCATACTTTATTAAGCACTAGCGACCCGCTCCGGCTTCGCACGGGTGCAATGCTGATACTAAATATATTGGGGTATATTTACAAAATGTCCTTTTAAACAACGATAACAGCTTTTTTCCCATAAGACAACACAAACGGCAAAGGCCGCGCGCAGCCGGGCGGGCCGGTACCGCCGCAGCGCTATTTTAAATCTGTAATATCTTCGGAAATATTCATTTAAATTAAGTGCTGTAAGGGCCATATTGATCTATATTAAATAGACAACATATTTAAGGTACTTAATTAAATAAGGATTAATGCAAAAATGCTTAAAATCGCTTGGTAAATAAGCCATTACTTTTGGTTGAAAGTAAAAGATAAAAAAATGGTTATTGTGGGTTATCCTTAAGAGATAGACATATACCATCGCGGTCTTTTTTATTTACCTTTTTAAGGTGTGCAATATTGTAGTACATTATTTTGATATATCTCGTAGGGTTTAGCCAGCGTTTGCAATGTAAGCACAAAAAATGCGTGAATTTACGACATCGCATCAGAAACGTCTAAAATTATCAGTTTTTTTCAACTATATTATGCTTGTGTTATATACATATACTTTCCTCTTGAATCACTCTATATGATAACAAAAATCGCACGAAAATTGGTTGCGTAGATTTAAAGATTTAAGCACACATAGGGATATAAGGGAAAGCAATTCGACTTTATTTTATACTATGTAGTGATTAATATTCATTGTTATGACAAGACAACGTCTGTCGGGACAGCTAGTTCGTCACAAACAGATATAGCTATGCTTTAACCAGAGCTTATATCCTGCAAAAATTTTAATACAAATTCCTAGAAAACAGCATCATAGCGTAGTGGAATTTATTTATTGGACTTGATAGAAAAACTGTTCAACCAACTGTTTTACGTTTGCGTATTCTTTGAGAAAATAAACTTCAACAAATTTTAATAAATACGTATTTTTGACGTGACAACGTCTTAAATTAGGTTGCGGCTGGGAGGCACTTATGAAAAAGTGTAACGCTCGGTAACGTTACGATGAGTCACCGAACGAGAGAGAGGCCCGCCGAATGCCTTGCGTCTCTCTCCCACTCAACTATGTTTCATCCTTCTTCCTACTATACGAATGAATATTCACATTAAAATTATTTTACCACTCAAAGTCGTTGTCACGTAAAACTTTCGCCCGTATACCGAATTTACAGGCAACCAATTTTTTTAATTTGATATGTCTACTAAAGAAGGGATGCGCCGAAGGAAAAAGGGGCAGGGGTAGATCGCCGACAAGATGGACACACACTACGCAGGAAATCACAAGAGCCACATTACAAAGGTCCATCCAAATGGCGATAGATCGGGTATGCTGGAGAAGGGTGGTTGAACAGATTACACGCCACAATCACGCCCCTCAGTCATGAGGATACAACCAAGAAGAAGAACTAATAAACAATCGCTTACGGAAGATATTTACTATTGACACTAAGGGTATGGTCGCTCTCTCGCGCCGTATCAATTGTGCGGTCAGTGGCCATTAGCTGCTAAGTTACGCCACCGCGCGCTTTCATTGATCTTATTACGAATAAATTGTCCATAATTTTCTGATTTTAAGTCGATAAAATAACTTATTTAATAATTAATGCAAATGTGGTCTATTACTGATACAAACCACAAAAATATAATTGTGCACCGGATAAAACGATTTCATTTATAGTTTTTTTTAATAACGGCTCGGTTTTAGACAATTTGCCACTAATAAAGTTTCATTTATAGTTTGGAGGGGGCATTTCTATTTACTTGTGGGCGACCTAAATATATATTATAAAGTAATAAACCGCTAAATTATATTCTAAAAGAGGTTTATTTATTTTACCAGAAACCTTTCAAAGACATTGTAGAGAAGTAAACATTTCATTAAAAATGTCCTGAAACACGTTTAAACCATTGGATCAGACGTGCTACCGCAAAATGGACTACAAATACCTACTTGTTTACAATTCTATTTACAAAAACTAACAACAACAAATGGTCTTTAAGGGCTCTTTCACACTGCAGCGTTTTAAAAATAAACACCGAGTTCAGTTTGACTAAATTGCAACAAATGTTTCATTAAACCGAACCCGAAGGTGTCGTTTTACATCTCGCGACAGGATTGGCGAATGTACCAAAATCGATCATGTGCGATGCTCTTGTCCTTTTTAAACAAACAAGCTATTAGCCCTGTTGTTTCTTTTGCTATTGTTTGTGCAATCAAACTCTCTGGTGGTCATGTGGACTGTAGTGTGTAAGCGTTTTGTTAATCGTAATAACCAAATAAATAAATAGGTTTTCGGCCGCGGCCGAGCCCTCGTGATCTATTTTATCGTGCCTGGCACCTGTGGAATACAAAGTTATTCAACCAAACAAACTCTTTATTTTATAACATGAGCATAAATTCATTAGATCATCATAATATACCATAGATGACTTCTATATACAGATGTTACAAGTATTTGTCCGAAAAACTATGTAATAAACATAGTTTATTTAGGACAGCATACCAAATTCTATTTCTATTGGCAATGACAAAATTGGATCACACTAGACCCAATTTTGTCGTTTAACATACAGGCAACTTGTTATATAGGCAACATATTATTATACTTAGTTCATATAATCGTAAGTAGATAGTTATCTTTAGTCTCGTTCCGAAGCAATAAATCTCTCTCATCTCAATAGATCTCTCAAAATGACTTAAAACATCCTCGCAATAATATGCTATTGATGAGGTACAGTTTTCAATCAGATCCTCTTGAGAACTCTCTGGTTAGCCGAAAACTATCAGTAAGAATACCTCTCAACTCTCACCTGATTTCGCACAATGTAATGACAGTGCATGCAGTCATTCTTAATATAAATTTTTCCTTCATTATTCTTAATATCTTCTTAATCTTGTTAATTAATACGAAGAATGTTCCTTAGCTGAACAAATTAAAATCGTAGAACCTCTTTTACTCTCTTGGTTAGTAATAACCGTTTTGCTGCAAAGATTTTATATTTCTTTAAGAATTATGTCAAATCTGAAATTGGACGAATGTAGCAAATCCAAACCAGCCCACCTTAAAAGCTAGCTATTTTCACTCGCAGCAATCGGAACAGGAAATTACAAGTCAGAAACACATGAAGAATACGGTACAAAACAGTTAAATGTTTGAACTGTCAAGATTCAGTGACAAATTTACAAGCATAGTCATAAAATATTACTCGGTAAAGGTAAAGAACTTATTATAAGATAATTGGACTATACTGAAAGGGATAGCAAATCTGATAATGTAAAGATTGTATAATAGATGTATTTTTAAAGAATTTTTTTTTACAAGTTTGGCATATTAAGTACATCACTAAAACTGACACGAAACAAAATCAAATTAGGAGAACTGTCACCACGTGGGAAAGAGGTCTCATAATATAGGTAAAAGTAATAAAAGTTATAATTAAGTTGTTATTATTACTTGTTATTATTGGTTTTAATTATTGTGTATGAAGGCTTTTGAAGGTTTTTAGACTAAAAATATCATGATTAGCAGACAACTCTAGGTAGGCGTGAATAATCGGGTAAGAAGGCGGTATTTCAATAAAATAACTACAGCAAATATCACTTCACCCCAATCTCTCGATAGCACAATCATTAATTCTACCAGTTAATTACAGATCGTTAAGATGACATTGGATTAAAGCGTAACGTTCACCGAGCACGTTATTGCATCTGCACTACCGGACGCCACAACGGTTCAACGCGCAGTGTCAGCCATTCTAAGATGGCCGCTTCACCCGCGCTCGGTGTTCATTCGTTCGTTCATAATGACATTCTCGAGTGACAGGTGACTTCAAAGACGGACGTGATGACAGTATAAAATGACAGCCGATGCATTGAGAAGTAGATGTGCCAACACGGCCAACCCTGACGAATCGCACGACCTCGTGCGCATAGTATCAGTCTGCTCGATGATATATGTCATTCTTCTCTACCTGTTCAAATGAAAAAGTTAAGATAGACATTAACATACGCTCGGTCCTTCCTGACCGAACTCAAATTTATCGCTATTGCATAATGATATGGACCGGACATGCTGGTCTCCTTCATACAGTTACTCAACAGTGGCCCGGGCTTACCAGGCCCCTTCAACAACTTACCAAAGTATGGTCCGGGCATACGAGGCCCCTTCATCAACTTACCAAATCGTGGCCCGGGCGTACGAGGCCCCTTCAACCACTTACCAAAATATGGCCCGGGCATACGAGGCCCTTTCGACCAACTACCTAAACAGGCCCGGACATACGAGGCCCCTTCGACCACTTACCAAAATATGGCCCGGGCATACGAGGCCCTTTCGACCAACTACCTAAACAGGCCCGGGCATACGAGGCCCCTTCGACCACTTACCAAAATATGGCCCGGGCATACGAGGCCCTTTCAACCACGTACCAAAGTATGGTCCGGGCATACGAGGCCCTTTCAACCAACTACCTAAACGTGGCCCGGGCATACGAGGCCCTTTCAACCAACTACCGAAGCATGGCCCTGGCATACGAGGCCCTTTCAACCAGCTTTACATTTACAACCGTCAAAGCGTGGCTTGGGCGTACTGGGCCCCTTGCAACCACCTTACCATATAACACTTAAACACACATGGATCACTATTTCTTCGACTAGATACCCTCTCCTGTTGGTTTTACCCTTCACATCCCAACTTCTGATGAAGGCTTTCGAAGGATTTTTAGACTAAAAATATCATGATTAGCAGACAACTCTAGGTAGGCGTGAATAATCGGGTAAGAAGGCGGTATTTCAATAAAATAACTACAGCAAATATCACTTCACCCCAATCTCTCGATAGCACAATCATTAATTCTACCAGTTAATTACAGATCGTTAAGATGACATTGGATTAAAGCGTAACGTTCACCGAGCACGTTATTGCATCTGCATGTATATTTAAAGATTTTAGGGCTAATCTTACGTGATTATCTGCTTTTTTAGTTTAAAAAAGCAGATTTTTAGTTTAAACTATTACTATCTACTTGGCTATCATGCATCTCTGATGGAAGGTAGAACAACATGGACATTGGCTATGTGAAGACAAATTGCAGTTCATTGCGCGATCGAGTTAGTTAGCTAGCCTTTTATGAATTCACGAACACTGCCATAGAAATTACTTACTCGTGTAACTACAGATTGCGAGTTTTGTCAAATGTGTTGTTAGCAGCGATTTTTATTGGGTTGCTCCGTATATTGTTATAAGTAAATACTAAAGAGAAGATTAGAGTCTGTAGTACGTTAACCTCACGATCGATGGTGATGAAGATATTCACCAAAGGGATTGTATTGAGCTGTCTAACTAATTAAAGGAGGATTATATTGTATTATTGTTTATTATGAGTTAGGTATTAATATTGGCCTAAGTTGCACAAATCTAACTCGTAAGATTATATCGTTTAACTGGTTATTGGATTATTATAGAAATTAATACCTAGTGTTTATGGAATTAAAATAATTAAAGCAAGATTTTACATAAAATATAAGAAAAAAAAAAAAAACAATAGACTAATTCTAAATTTCTATCAACTAGATAAGGCGTCATAAAATTCCTCCGAATCGAGGCCTTGGGGAAATGTGCCCAGAAGACTGGCAGCATTGCCACGTAACATTATATGTAGTTACAGATCGTTAAGATGACATTGGATTAAAGCGTAACGTTCACCGAGCACGTTATTGCATCTGCATGTATATTTAAAGATTTTAGGGCTAATCTTACGTGATTATCTGCTTGTATATAGTTACATCTGCCATTATATTATTAATAGAATTATTCTCTAATAATTCTATCAATATACCACCAAAATTTAAAGCCATTTCAATTTCCAATTCCATTTTTAATTAATTTTAGCGGAACTAAGTTTGGGTGTCCTAGTTATCGAATAAATATCTAAAACTTAGTAGGTACTGACATTGTGGGACCACACAAATCATTTATTTATTTATCGATGGTACTAAAGTATGCCTCGACCAGAATCTACCTACCAAGTGACCATAAATCTGTCGGCGAAAGAGCTTTGACGACATCTGTTCGGCAGCAGCGCCTGCGCATACAGTGACCATGTGTTTCTATTTGTTAAGACACTCTTAATTTCGCCGTAATGTTTGAAAATATTTTCATTTTTTAGTTTTAGTATTAAATAATCTATTAAAAAATTAAGTATTTTTTTAAATTATGATAAAGATAAAGAATGTGTTATTATTAATAAGACGAAACCGAATGCAATTCTAAACTATGACTAAAAGTACATAAAGTGCAAGCAGCTATTTCTCTTCAATACCTGTCAAAACTTTGCTATAAATTCTGCACAGCTAAAAGCAACAATTAATGAAATTCTAAAACTATCAACTGAACTAACAAATTGAGTGGTTAGAACTTTAATGCAATCAAAATCTAATTACGCAGTTCCTTGTTAAATGTTGACTATTAAATCGTGGTAATATTATTATAAATTAGCTTCCGCCATCACGTCGGTTTCACTCGTATGGTAATAGGATAAAAAGGCTATATCCTATCTTTGTGCCAAATTTCATCCAAATCCGTACTGTAGTTTTTACTTGAAACATCAATTCACACATAACTTTTACAATCTTTTGCATTTAATAAAATAATCTTTAAAAATAATAGTAGGTAGGATAGAAGGAGAGGATAGGATGTGAAAGTATGTGCGCATGTGTGGATGGCTGTTATTACATTTTCTTACCAAAACTACTAAATGGAAATGTATGTGACTGGTATTCTGACATGCTACTTTTTATCTTAACACCACGCGGGAGAAGCCGCGGGTGGTAGCTTGTATGAACTATGTCTAAAATGTGGTTCTCTATCTTAAACAAATAACAAGCGGTTTGCGAGCACCCAGTGCAAATCTCTATTCAAATTGTTCATAGTTCTGCCGTATTGTATTTTACCGGCTTTGATACGGTATTTACAACTATGTTACAGTAAGTAGTTTAGTTTTGTTAGCACACGCTAGAGAGAATCTAAGTAGTTTATCTACTTCAATACAATAATAATACACACTAATACACTTTTGATATTAGATATTTTTTCTTATCAATTCAAGTTATCCCAAAACAGCATGACATTGTGGTGATCCTTTCAAAAGCCTGCACTGGAGATATAGATCGTTGTAGGTTAAAACTTAAAACACAACAGATGACGTCATCCGTGTCAATGACAATTCTGTACAAAGTACGACAGATGACCGTATTAAGTACAATGCTGGCCATTGTAATAAAACAATAAAATAGAAATTGGCAGCTCCTTTTTGTGCTACTTTTTTCGCTCTGGATAACATGATACTTATTGATACATAGATACTTTAAATTACTTTAGGAAAGGAGCTCGTGCAAATTTATGACAATCAGTGTCAAATTACATAGCTTATATACTTATTCATATCAAATGCGTTTATTCTAATGAATCACTAAATGTGTTGGTAAGCGTTAAACTCTGAAACGGTTGAACCGATTCCGCTAATTCTTTTTTTAGAATATTCCTTGAAGTACGAGGATGATTCTTACGCAGAGAAATATTAAAAAAGTCCTCCGAAATGGCTTGACTGATGAATTTTAAATGAAGTTTTATACCTATGTATATTCGGTAGGTCTGAGATTCGGTCGTAATCTATTTTCGGATCCGGTAGATGGCACTGCACTGCACTGGACGACACGTCTGCGGGGTCCGCTAGTAATTAATAAAAAAGATTTTATTGACACATTAGCCTTTCAAATGTCTAGGTTCGTTAGTTAGTATAGGCTAGGTATTAGTTTAGTAACTTAACTTTAGTTTTTCATTTAGGTTGATATTGAGATTGTTATTAAGTTAAGTAATTTTTTTTTTGTAAACTAGCTTGCCGCCTGTGTCCTTTCGCTTGTCATTATCGCGATAAACCATAACCTTTTTGAAAAAATAATTAATATTTTTAAATTTTTAGTTTTTCTAAAAACTATCCTATGTTTCTCTCAAACTTTCTACAAACACAATTTCATTCAAATGTTTTGTAATGTAATGTAGTTTTGGCGCAACAGACAGATAGTTACTTTCGCATTTATAATATATAGTAAGGATAAGGATAAGGATTAGTACGGATACTTAATGTAATAGTCATCTGACTTTTAAGAAGTAGCAAAGCAGAGTATTAAATGTAATACCCGTAGGTAAGCGTGTATGTATTGTAATCAGAGTTAATAATATTTTACCTTGACTTAAAACTCTTAACATACTTATGTAATTATTTTCCACTCAACAAAACAATAAAACGAGGTCTTGTTAATCATAATACGTAATATATTAATAATATGTGCTGTGTGAACTGTATATATTATATGCTATTTTTTGTAACCTTCGTGTCTCTGCATGAAATTACTTAGGAATCAATTAGTAAAAAGCACATTTCAAAAATCCTTGAGCACTAAGAACGCAGTTGCCTTGCTGTGCTCTGATATTGTTTGGTGTGTAACAGAATAGACATTGGAAACTTTCGGAGTTATTTAAGCATCTCAATGCCGTCAACATTTTGCACGTGTTACACAAAACGTGGTTGCCTTTACCTACTGTCGAATGTGGGAAAGCGAAAGGAAGAAAACCTGCGTGCTGTCAAATTTTTGTACGGCGTCGAAATAATAACTAGCTGACTCGGCACACTTCGTGCTGCCTTAATCGATAAATAAAAGACCTAAACTAAATCTTTTTTTCTCACTTTTTAAACCTCCACAAACATTTCAAGACCAAGATAAGATAAATCCATTCAGCCGTTCTCGAGTTTTAGCGAGACTAACGAACAGCAATTGATTTTTATATGATAGAGTAAATGTAGATATTATAATATAGTGGGACATTAACACACATGGCCAATCCCAAACTAAGCAGAGTTTGAACTATGGAAACCAGATAACTGGTATACTCTACTACATATAATACTTTTCTTTTGTAAATACATACTTAAATATAGATAATTACACTCAGACTCAAGACAAACAGACATGTTCATCACACAAATGTCTGATTTGGGTGGAAATCGAACCCGCGATCTGCGGCGTGAAAACCGAGTATTTTACCGACCACGCCACCGCGGTAGGTACCGGTCCGTTTATCTTTTATTATTGTTTAACAAAAATTTAGTTAACACGCTTTTATAGCCAGAACTGTTTATACTATAAGATGTCCTTTGTTTCTTACTACAAACGCAATCTATATATATAAAAATGAAACCCGTTTTCCGTTGTCACGACATCACGCGTGAACGGATGGGCCGATTTCGCTTCTTTTTTAAATTTTCTTTAAGTACGAGGATGGTTCTTACGCAGAGAAAAATTAAAAAAAAACGAAAATTTAGACAGCGAAGAAGTGCCGAAAACCGGATTAGATACCTATTAATTATTATTGGTTATATTCGGTAGGTCTGACACCCGGTAGATGGCACTGCTTTACCGGGCAGAACGACGTCTGCCGGGTCCGCTAGTAATATATATTTGAGTAAAATGCATTCACGAGGTTTTCACTCGAGTAAAAATAATACTGACTGTAAGAATGGTGTGTGCTTTATCGTACACTACGTAGTCAACAAAAAAACTGTAGTAGATAACTAAAATGTATCGAGTGCCCGTGTTTGGATACCCCGCGCCGCTGTGGAACAACGCCTTTATGGCAAGACAATTTAAGATCAGTTAAGTGTTTGAATAAGCAATTCTGTTTTAAAACGAGAGGAAGTTTCCTTATAACGAATCAAGTTTAGACAGTTATTTTGCGAACTTCTTGCGAATGAATCAAATGATTATAATTATTTCTAATCAACTGTTAATTTCTATAACTGTGTATGAGGTAGACGACCTTCTTAATGATTCAAATTGATTGGATAGCGAGTCATCTTAGATGTATGCGTAGATGATGCGTATGTTTTGCACGCGATTGCCCACACGAATGGTGTCTTTGACACGGAGCTACTAAGTAGGTACTAGATAGTCCTCTAGTCGAGTGGTGGCAAAGTGGTGTCGGCCACGGTTTTGACATCGGCCTAGGTCACACGTTCGCCCCGATATCGTGCCAAGGTGTTTGTGCAAATTGTTTCTTCGCCGCTGCACGATACCAGTAAAAGAAAAATCGTGAGCAAACCAGCATATGGCATCCACCACTGACACATAGCCAGCGTGTTTAGATGAAGACCTATATTCTTTTAACTTTATAAATGGTTTACAACAAGACAGACAGTTGTTAATACTGCTAGGTATTATGGCTCTTCGTAAACTGATGCGTGAGCGCTGTAGATTTATGCCTTCGCGAGAACTGTGGCTTACTGACCTATCGTCCGTACAATATGCCTACACACTTGACCATTTCACGTTACGGTGCAAAATACAAGAGACAGCGATATCTATTTGGTTTCGGCCCATTTTTACAGGAAATGCAAGTATGCGATAGCTAGAACGAATTGTATTACACTTGAAGAATATAATTATTGTACAGTTGAATATGTTACTGTCGTTATAAGTAATTGTCATATGTCGTGAAAATTCTAGGTTCTTAGTTCTAGGCACTTCATTGTAAGTAATGTAATTATGTTAGGCTCCAAAAAAGGAAATGGATCCTAAAATACGGGCAAGATGTTTTCTAGATCATTCATAGTAATATAATACACAGTAGACAGACGTTGCTAGCAGAGCATCGTTGACGCAGCGCTATAAGTCTTTGAAATATAAGGTCGCGGGCTCGACTCCCGGTCGTGCCCACACATATTTTTGTGAATTGTTTCATCGCCACTGTTCAACATCGGTGCAGGAAAACATCGTGAGGAAACCGGCATGTCTAAGAACTAATCATTCGAGGACATGTGCTACCAATCCGCGCTTGTCCAGCTTGTGTGGATTAAGGCCTAAACTCTCTTAACTCGTAAGATATTTAGAAAAAGACCGGAGCAGTGGGATACCAAAAAGGGTTGAGTGACTTCATTGACACCTAGTTTAATGTTATTTTTAAAATATTTACCCAGATTTATTTTCATATTTAGGCTAAGCTGACCTCTTTAATTTTAACATTTTAATATGTTGACATCATTGTAAATTTTATTATATCTAAATCAGGTAAATTAAAGCGTAAACGTTAAATAAAAACTAAAAATTTTACAATATTTTTTCAATAAACGCTGTCGCTTAAAAGTTATACCATTACAAAGTGGGACGTCTCTCTATTAGCTGGAACAATTGCACCGTTATCTGACCTGGCCCTTGCGTTACTTGAATCAGAATCGAACAAAAAGTGTCACTATCTATTACTTGTATGGTAATTTGGAAACATCTTGCAATGCCTATTCAATTGTCCCCGTTTGTAGTAGCTTCGTAACATAACAGTGCACAACGTGTCTTGTAGTATTTTATTAAATTTATGCCAATATCACACATTAAAATAAAACTAATAGGTACCTACTACTACTACCTCAGTCCACCCGTGACCATGAAGTCTGAAAAGACTTAGAAACCCCGGGATTAAAAATCTAAAATAAACCGCGATAAATCCGTTATGAAATAGTTTTAATTCAATGTAGTGACTGGTAATTAATGTAAACTACTATACCATGTGGTAGTTATCATAATTAGTAATAATTAATTAAAACAAATTTCCTAAAAAAACTGACTTCCTACTTTTTAGTCGCACAGTAGAGACGCAAATTGTTACTAAGAAGCCGCAAGATGCTCGTCGCACCCTGCTGTCACCGCCGTGGTGTTTAACCTCGTCCCTTCTTACTTTACATTCCACTATCAGTCATTATAAAATAGCGGACTTGATTTATAAAAACAGGTTTTAAAATGTCTATGGGATCGTGGTAAAGCATAAAAACCAATTACCAGTCACTCAATTCATAACATATATCTTAACGCCGTCTTTTAAAAAACATTTTTTAATCTAACAGCAGTTAATAGATATCGCGAAATGGTTTTTGTCGTGAATTAAATTAATACTAATAAGTAACCAGCTTACGTGTCGAAAATAATACGACCGAAAATATCATTAGTATCGCTACCCGATTGAATCGTTGCTAAGTGTCCAAATTACATATAGTAGATATGTAATTTGGACACTTCTTTAAGTATGTACTGATATTATAAATGCGAAAGTAAGTAACTCTGTTTGTCTCTTTGCTTTTCACGCTCAAACCGATTTAGATGAAATTCGAATAATCGGGACGGAGACGAGTGAAGCCTAAAATGTTTGTAAATCGATTCAAAGTTTTATAAACTAATATCCTAATGTTGCAATGTGATGATAATGAAAGAAAGTCTTAAGACAGTTTTACAAGCACGCCATGTGGCGTAACAAGGTACGTGTTTTGTTGACCAAGTGTGTGCTACTTTTCTACCTGATTTGTTTTTTGTACTCAGTATGTATAGTATACTTACTATAAGTGGCGATGGCGAAGGATGGAAATCTGAAAAAGGGATGCCGGAGCTAAAAAGATCTTACTACCGTCTACCGTCACCGATCGTTTTTACACTTGATGTTGTACTTATTTTTGTAGCTATTTAAAACTTTTAGGCGTTACATAATATATTATTAAGTACGTGTGGTATTGACCATTTCCTAGAGGGAAGCTGATGGGAACCAACTTGTATGGACTCCTCGCCACTGCTATACCAGGATCTACGTTTAATAAGTAAACGTGCTTACTAATAAGGCAATTTAAAAAATAATAATGCTCATTTTAATGGAAACAGTCAAAAGTTAGTTATCACTATTTGGTTCCTAAAGAAATACTTCTTAGAAAGTAGAAGTGCTAACAAATAAACAAACTCGACTCTCGTTAGAATCGAGTTGAGAGAACCCCTAAGAGCATTTAACACAGGAGATGTTATTCACAGCATCTGGTGCTAAATTGTTTCTGACAGATTTCGGGGAACGCGAGGTAATCATGTAGAGCACACAATGTAAAAGCAAAAGCATTTTTACAAATGCATTCGTAAATAAATGCTACACACAATCACAAAACATAAACATGTGATGCATACAAACTGTTCATGAACCTCGGCAGAGGAGAACGCGCGCAATACCAGTTCTCTGTTATATTTTCTAAGAGGGAACTTTGACTGTCGACATTTCTCTAATGAAATGCAACGCCAGGGGCAACGGAAATGATAGACGAAGGAACAATCTCGTTAACTTGCTTGATAACTACTGGAAACGGTATTTTAGAAATAAAATAGCAGCTTAGTGCGTCAACGAGAAAATGGCAAGGGAATTTATTCAAGATTGTCCATAACTGTATAAATATAACAAGCGAATTTCATACCGTGCCTGTGTACAGATTCTCTATGCTCACTAACTATAACTACTGAATATGAACTTGAAAATATCTGTTTGTTTTGAGTTTGGGTGCAAATATTTTAACCGGCTTCCGCCCGCGTATTTCGCCCACGTGGCCTCCGTTCCCCTACATGGAGTGAGTTTCAAAAATCTTTCTTATTGCATCCCTTAACCTCATACGATACTGACATGTTTCATTTAATGTTAAAATTTCCTAGGTCTAGTAATTTTACTTCAGCGTAGTACAAAGAATGTTTTAATTACGTATATATATAAAAAACAACAGGTAGGTACAACGTATGGACTTTCAAACATAAGTCATAAAACCTAAACATTTTCTTACATTTATTTTTCCTTAAGAAATTAGTTGGCTTCGTCAAAAACGAATTCGCAGCTTGTAGTACCTGTACCTAGTTGTTTTAAAGTCTTTTGAGGGATTTCCTACATAAAAGAAGTGATTTCAAGTTTATGAAACAAAAACAAAGTTAAATTAGTTAGAAAGGTAGGTCTGTTAGGTTTCCGCAATTCATAACATTACTTCATAAACAATTGACATTGTGTCAGAATGCAATTTTATATCAATAATAATTATAATCACATAATGAATAAAGTAATACAATTCAAATAATATTCACCCAGTCAATTATCAATGAATCAAATCAAAAATAAATTTCATTTAAAAAAATGTCACAATTCGTCAATTGAATAGAGACATTTGCAAGGAAAATTTTAAGTTTGGCTTTAAATTTAGAAGTAGGTATATGTTAGATTTTAAAGGTCCAGTGGTAGTTTGTTGAAAACTTCAACAGCATTATAGTGCACACTATAATACTATACTCAACTCACTAAAAAGGGTTGAAGTGTAAAAGATTGGACACAGAGTGATATTAAAGTGGTTTGTTAGGATGTGTATTTACTTGATGTAGTTAGTAGACGGAATCGCCGGTTATTTTTGGTTTCCGTATCCCAAAAGGTAATAATATCTATATTTAGAAGGTATTAATATCTATCTATAATATTATATAATTGAATTATCTGAAACACTCAGTTGTTTGTCTGTCCATTTGACACAGCCGATTTACTCTCAATCTACAGGACCGATTGAGTTGTTTGGTCAAGTTACGGATATTGGTGACAAAGAGATCTTTAAACACGAGGGCCACTTTTTGAGTCTAAAGTAGAAAATTAAGAAAAACTATATATTTTTTCTGTAATTCTAATTATGTACATTTTAATTACAGAAAAACATATAGTCTGTAATTGTTTTAAAGTTATTTGAAAAAATTGACAAAAATCAACTATTAACGCTTGGGCAAGTCTCGCAAAGCCAGACTTTTCTTTGCCTACGAGATTCAATTATAAATATCAGAATATATAGAAACATCAGACAATTTGTTTAAACTTCATAAATTATTTACAGAAGGAAAGAAAGAACCAGAAACAGTAAATACTATGAACAGAGACAGATTAAATTGATTCATTTTTAATCTAATTTCATTAAAATGTTTTAAGTTGTTGAGTACAATGTGCAAATAACACAGGACTTACATAGTTATAAATAGTGCTACCACACTTTCACGCCAAAAGTACGGCGCTGATGAACGGATACGACTTGAATGAAATTTGATTGGGAGATAGTTTGAAACCCAGGGAAGGACATAGGATAGTTTTTATTATGCCTAAAAACATTTTTTTTCTTTATTTTATGTAAAATCTTATTTTTAAAAACCGCAATAAAATCCTCCTTCTTTATTAGGTAACTCAACAGCTTATTTATATAAGTACGTGAGTGGTATGGCTATTGCATTTGAATCTTAAGCTAATAACAGAGCTTCACGACATTCATGTAGACAGACATATTTTTTCAACCAAAATAAAACTAAAAGTAAATATAATAAAATTAAATAATAAAATCCTTATAAAAACTATAAAATAAAACTAAAAGTAAATAATGTAAAGACTAACATTGAACCTAAACTCATATTTGAGCTAAGCTCGCCTGTGTATGTGTGACATGTGTTGTTTCCCAGTAATAAATTTAATTTATTTATTTATTTGAATACCACTGATGAGGGCTTTAAAGATTTGATTACGAAAGGAGTTCTTTGACAAATGAAAGTCGATGTCTTCGAATTTCTGATTGTAGGTGCAAGGTAAACGCGTCATCATCTCATTTTTTGCCATAGTTGGTGCGGTGAAAAGGTACACTAAATAGGTTAGTGTATAGTTTAATGGATTACTGCGGTATTCGACATAAGCTTAGGCGGAAAGCTACTTAAGTACCACCTATATTTTTCCAGGACGTAAAACACAATCTTCTATGGCTCATACGGCTTTCAAGGACTGAAAAACGCAGCACTTGCTATAACTTTAGTTTAGTTTTACACTTCTTTTATTATTGAAAATGCTTGAGAGCAAACCTAACGTGCTTAGTAAGAAATAATAAAAGGAGCCGACCGACAGCCTCTGGAAACGTAGCAATCCACGCTCGAGCATCCATCCGGTTTGGAGTGCATACGCTAAAAACCAGTGCTTTTCCAGCCGGTCTACCTATATGAAACGGCTGTCGGCTTCGATCAGTTTCGATCCTATAACCCTCGCCGCCGGTCGCAGTCTATGTAAAAGAAGAGCGCCGGCCGATTCTCTCCGAGCCGGTCTGTGTTAAAAACCTTTAGTAGAAATTAGTCCTGCAGTTCAGGCTGTGATGGCGTGGGGTAGTCATATTTCGGCTACGATGGCCGATCTTATTTAAATCGCTAATGAGTCTTTGCAAAAGTATTTGCAAAATTACGGGTAGGTACGCTCTTTTCTCCTTTCACGACAAGTTCGGACGCCGAATCCATTAGGCACGGGGATTTCAAAGCGCCATATTCCTACCTACGGAGAAAAGTAAACCCCCAATACAGTTCGTTTTACGCTTTTTTTTAAACTACACTAACGATAGAGTAATTTCGTAGGTACCATTGTATGCGAGAGACGAGTTTTCAGCGATTTGCTATAAGCACTAAATAGATTAATCTCCCTGTTGTATAACATTAACGTTGAATCACTTACAACACGCGGACTATAAACATTAATTTGTTAGTTACATAAGAACATGTATGTTCAAAATCGGACGAATTTATTATTTTCTTCGCGTAACATTGCACAATGTGTGAGGCGATATTATCTAACTATAGGAAGAACATATGGATGCAGCATTAGGTCAGCGTGTGTGAATGGGATAATATTATATTTTTCAACCCACTGTGCAACGGGTTTGCTGCACTTAGCACTTACAAAGGGTTGGCAATTTGGTATTGCCACTTTATATGCTCTTTTAGATACTAAATATTGAAACCAATGTTACATTTATGCTCACCCATAGATAAAATAAAATGATAATAACAAATGTCCAAAAACATCTGGCTTTTATAAAAATGTATTGGCTAGTATGGCGAATGTATCTACTTTATTACTACTTATATCGTCAACTATATTTTCTTTTTGCAAAACATTTTTGGCTTCCGGCTATTCATCACGCAATCCGAGCATAAAATAATGATTACACGGTTAAAAATATTTCCTGATCTATCTTCTATTAATATAACGTTAAGTGTCTATATCCATTCAAGTGAAGATCACCATTCGCGCTATTACTAACATCGCTATAGTAATTGAAGTTTGCCGACGTCCATTAGGTAATTGTTAGCCAAAAAATGTCACTAAATCTGCTCCGCAATCTAGAGCAAATTTATTAGAATTTTTTCATGAACTAAAACAATTTAAAGCCACTTAAAAAACTAAACCAAATATCTAAGCTAATGCGTCGGAAAAAAACGAGAGGGTATTCAAAAATGTAGAGACAAAACTAAATATGTCCTTATTATATAGCAAAACTAATCTATTATAATACACTTTGAAGACCAGATTTTAGATCACTTATGTTGTCAACGGCTTGGATAACATTATACCTATGATTTAATGCCTTTGCTATTTTAGGCTTGTACGAAATAAGAATGCACTATGATGCCAAAGATGAAAAAGATAGGACAAAATTATAAGGACAAATATGCTACCAACTCCATGCTCGAGGGATCACGACCCTCAGTAATTAGGAAACGATGCGAAGAGGATGAGGGGGAAATAAGAACAAAATAGCAAACAAAACGCGATATCATATCTAACAGTATTTCCATTTAATTGGTATAGCTAATTGCACTAAGTGATGCACAGGATTATCAAATAGGATTGCAATTCTAAAAAGGAAAACCGCAAATTGGTCAAACATTTTCATCAGTTGATGAGTTTTCAATATAAAATCTGTATCTTTAATACTCTAATGTGGATTATTGGTTTAACTTAAATAATCTGCTTTTAAATTATAAGACTAGAGTAATACAATTTTCCATGTCTAATGTAAGACAGGCAAATATAATGTCAAATATAAATGGCATGTAATGAGTTTTACCCATTTAAGTAATTCTTATTGTAGGTTTCTAAAGATTCTTAATTACAGTGGCTACCTCATTAGAGAAAGTAATTAATTATCCTTCAATTTAAGTTCTGCTGCATATGCAGTCAAATCAACTAGACTGGCTACTGACGTGGATTATTTATTTTAGTTATTACAATATCACGTCTACGGAATTCTTCTCCGGATTGCTGCTCACATTGAGACCGTGTTGGACATCTTTTCACAATAATGCGAAAAAAGGTCGCGTCACAAATGCATCGTGAGCGGGTAAGTGAGAATAGTGAGCTAAGAATGCTAGGTAGATAGATGGGATGCTGCACTGCTCAGTAGGTATAACTTTATGTTAATCGGAGTCGGTGTGGCTGCTGAGCGGTGCTATTATCTCTTATTTTTTTTAAATAAATACATTATTTTTACTAACATAGTTCTGTAAGGTATTGTTACTAATGAATATGGACTTAGATGTCCAAATTAAATTTATTTTTTTATTTTTTTTATATATTTTGCAAAAGAGAGGTATAAGAGTTATCTACAAACTCGGAAGCTGTGTAGAGATAAATTTAAGGGCAATGATATTTCGATTTTTACTTCTTAATACATGATAATTTATTGTATATAAATAAGTAACTAACATATACGTAACCTCCGGGCCGGTGGCGTGGTCAGCAAGCACCTAAAAATATAAAGATTGCTTTTCATACTGTAGGTCGTGAGTTCGATTACCACCCGAGATAAACATACCAGGCAAAAAGTGGGTGGTATTCATCAGTGGTGATTACACCTTCAGGTAACGCTATCTTTGTCTATCATATCCTTCAGATAGACTGCGCATAACCTTTTCCATAGTTTCGACACCTACAACGAATGACATCGTAAGTCGCTTTTTGAAATTTTTGAGTTGCAATCATATTCTTGCTGTACAGAAAATGCAGATATTATTGCACTCACCTCTGTGTCTAAATATCTAAATTCCAACTTAATTTATTTTGTGAATTAAAGCTAGAATAAAAAATGTTAGAAAATACAGTTATTAATTACCTCTACATTCTGCCAATTACGTAGCAATACAAAATTATCTAATAATAAAAATTAAATAACACTGTTCACATCATAAAAATCAAATAATATCTTTATATATAAAAATTACGGGTCACGTTGTTTGTTCGCGATGGACTCCTAAACTACTGAACCGATTTCAAATTTGATTTGCATACCGTGTGCAATTAATCCAAGTTGAAAGATAGGATAGCTTACATCTCAATTTATAGTCACAATATTATTTTATTGCAAATTAATTGTCTATTATTTGACAATTCTCTGTTAGCTCTAAACGATTCTAGCAGATGGCAATATCTGTTGACTGGATTGAGTATTTAATCAATAGTGTGTTAAAATGTATAGTTACCTATTACAATTTTTGTTTAATGCCGATATCTACCCGTGCACAGCCGGGGCAGGCTACTAGTATTATTCTAAAAATCTATCTGCTCATCCATTTGAATACAATTATCAGTTTTCCTTTTTATTGCTTTTTTGACAGAGGTGCTCACCGAATTATCAAGTAGGAGCGATACTTATGATTGATGATGAATTTCAATCGTTACAAGATTTTTCGAAGGTGAATGTCAATCCCATACATTTTGTTGTTTTCAATCTTCGTCATTGTTTCGTTATGTGACTTTGTCTAGAAGCCCAGGGTTTGGCAAACGTTGTATAGGACGCGCTCAGACTACCTTAAGAGACTGAGAAACGGCTTGGATTGGTGAACTTTACCATGTATTGTAATATCAGTGATAAACATTAGAATGAGTATATTAGGGGCTATTGTATTAAAAGTATGTACGTGTAATGTAGTTTCTCAGCTTGATTGTCGTGATCAAACGCTATCCGCGTTTCTAAATGATTGCTAGTCTGCGCGCACGCAACTTGTTACATCTCTGCATCTTACAATTGATTAAGATTATATAATTGGTGTCAACAACCTTGGGACTACAATTGACATGGCATTCTTTATTTAATATAAGCTGTTTCCTTTAAGGTTAATCATTTTTGGAAAGAAATCAAAAGTTAAGTTTTATGTACCACTTCCTTCAAATAAAGTAGGAACAAATATACTTAGGTATGTTTCTTCAGAGAATGTGATAAGGGATGATAAAAAACTAAACAGACTTACGCGACAAAAAATCCCATTAATTCCTGTCTCCGTAAAGATCCAGCTGGGTCGAAGTGCTTTGGGTCTACTAGTCCCATTTATAAGAATTTCTTTGCTTGCAAAATAATAATGTTAACATGTAGCATCTCTGGCGATATAACGTCACTAATACGTAGTATTATTAAATTTTCTGTGCTAATGGTGGGTCCACACTGCATTGTGACATTTCACCGAAAAAAACAACGTGACCGTGACCGTCTTTACCGATAGTGTAGACAGAAATGTTTCTCTTACAAATGTTGATCACTTCTCATGCTCTCATACTAAAGATTTCAATCAAAAAGTTAATTTTTTGTAAGTTGCATTTAATATTTAGTTTTCTTTAGACTTAGTTATTGCGTAGGATTTTTTTCTGGCAATATCTTTTAAATCTTTATGTTGTATTAAGCCCCCATGTAAATTAATTATATTGTAAAATATAAAATTGTTGTAATAGTAAAAAAAAGGTTACCTGAACCTTTTACGTACTGTCAGTCACAACATATGACGGGCCGGTGGCGTGGTCGGTAAGATACTTGCTTTTCACGCCGCAGGTTGTGGGTTCGATTGCCACCCAAGACAAACATTTAAATTTGTTTAAATATGTCTGTTTGTCTTGTCTTTGGGTGTAATTAACTATATATAAGGATATATTTACAAAAGAAAAGTATTATATGTAGTATATTACCAGTTATCTGGTTTCCATAGTACAAGCTCTGCTTAGTTTGGGATCAGATGACCGTGTGTGTTAATGTCCCACTATATTTAATATTTATATTGTGACAAGAAAACACCTGCTCCGTCACCACCCATACCTTTTCCGAGAAATCATTGTGACGTTTTTGAATGTTGATGGTTGTTATTAATTATTATTTGTGTCGTTAAGTAATTAATTTAAGCATTTATACCTATATGCAGTGAAATAAAAAAATGTTTTAAAATCATATAAGCAATTTTTAAGAAAAAGTTTTAAACAGTGTACAATTTTTAGTGGTTGTGTATCATGAGTAGATACATTCCTAATAATTGTTCAATAAGTTTTTTTATTCGACTTAAACACAGATACTATGGAGGATCTATTCAAATAATATATCAATATGTGAAATTAGCAGTCAGTGCCCCTAGCTGGCGCACAGCTGGTGACCGTACCTATGTGAAGCAATGATGCAGTCTAGGATGGAACGCGCTTACCCAGTAAATACCGATTCACTCGTGACTTGAAGACCGGCAGATTATAGCTATCGGGAAACATAGATATCGGTAGCGAATTCCACAACTTGGCACTTCGGACAATGAAAGTGGAAGTTAAGCGCTTTGTGCGTACCCGTGGAATCCGTACCACACCATATAACGGTGGCGCATAGCCGTACCTAGTAGTACATTCTTCTAGTTGTATTAGGTATAATATTTTTATTTTTATTTTACTTAAACAAAACCCTAAATATAATAACCCTAGATATACAGTATGTTTATTAAAATTGTAATATTAAATTTAATTAATATAATAAAATAATAATATCAAAATAAAAAAAGGCGACAAGAAAATAAATTACCTATGTAATTTTTAAAGTTCACAAATATCCTGGTAAAATTCAAAATAGAGGCAAGGATGACATCTAGCGTTGTCACACTTCAGATCTTCCTCAATTATAGAAAAGTACACATTAAACGCCAATTTTTTTATCAAATTAATTTGATTGATAAAATGCTTTTTGTGTTGGAATATTATTATTAGTATTAATAGGTGCTACATTATTACGGGTTGATAGAAACGTATTTTGTTAACATACTGTACAACAATATAATATTCTAGGACATTCACATATAGGTATATACGGTCATCTGGTCTCAAGCTAAGCAGAGCTTGTGTCATGGAAACCAGCTAAATGCTTGGACTGTAATCTGACAGCTAACTTGCGGTGCATCTGTACAAGATTAGAGCCCGATCCGACACAATCCTCTACCCGTCCAAACGGTCGTTACCATTCCGGGGTGATAAAGTCACGGTGTTCAGTTTGGCGAACACCACAGTTTTGCACCACACCCTAATGCATGCATTTCTTTGTTTCCAATTACGAATTACTAACAAAATTCAATTACCATTGTCCAACTGAAAAACTTGAATTTAAACATACATAAATGAATTGATTTCATTTACTTTAGCAAGTTAACATGTAATGGACATTGCAAGTCATTAACAAGTTAACATGTAGTGGACATTGGATTGTAATAAATTTATCTATATTAGAGCAGAAGAGCTATTTCTGCTATGCGCGGGCGGGGTGGCCATCGATTTTGCAGTGCATTGCGCCCTCATGTTATTTGTTTTCTATATTGCTAACCAAAGTACGCAATGAACGGCCAATTCGTTAGTCACCGCCAGACACATGTTTAGTAGAAAGCCAGTATAACTCAATTACATAGCTGTATACCACACGAGCATTTAGACAGAAATTAGATTATGTTGAAATGATTAGGACTATTGTAATTTATGCAAGTTTGAATCCGTGTATGGAAATTTAATTAACTCACTGGTTAAGCTGACTGGTCTGTTGGCGATTCGATTAGATACCTACTTGCTGTTTACGCTGTAGCCCAAAAATTCGATTCCTATCCAGGACAAAGACAGATGCCTGCCTGTGTTAAGTTTAGACTTATTCTAGCAAAAAATTTTTTTTTCTGTCGAAATTCGTGGAAAACATGAAAAAATAATTGAATATGATTTTTTTTCACTTACCTTTTATTTCAATACAGAAAAAAGGGCCGCTTAATTCTTTATTTTTCGCTAAAGTTACAAAAATAATAGGAATAAATTTTTTTTTACTTCTGATTTCCATTTGGCTTTCAAAAAGACATTCCACAGTGTGGAATGTCTTTTTGAAAGCCAGAATTAGAATAAGTCCATTTGATCCATTATTTTATTAAAAAACGAGTGGGCTATCTCTAAATGTTGCGAAAAAATTTTTATTGTTTTTTGAAAAATTTTCTTTTTTTATAAGCTACAAATTCTACCCCCATGCTAAGAAAAAAAAAATTTTTTTTTCGATCCACCCTAATGTATAACAGTTACATTCTGGTTCTTATACTAAAAACATGTTCTGCTTAGTTTGTAATCAGGTACCCCTGATAGTAATTTCTCAGTATGTTACTTTTATTTCTTCTAAGCCAGTGTTACAACCATGATTTAAAACTTACCAAAACTACTAAAACCTTCGGGGTATAAATCTATAAAAAGTAAAAAGGACTTCACCTTTGAAGAGACAACAGGAAGAAAATTTTCGGAACTCTTGTCTCTTAATATCAAATTCAATTACCCGTCACCTATAGAAGTTGTAGTTGTGTGATCTCAACGATTTATCTAGTTTTTTTGGAAATGAAGCTAAAAACCGTCTCAAAAAGAAAAATACATAAAGAGAGAGTTTGTTTTCGGTAAAGTCAACTTTCTAGAATGTTCTAAAATTAATTTGTCATAACAATTGATTAAGGTTTCATATTTACGATGAGGACCAAAGTAATTAAAGTAAAATATCGTAGCATCTAATGTTACAAAGACCACCCTTTAGACCCAAAGGTTAGCTTTTAGCCCTAAAAAACCTCACAGCACCATCATTAGGGTATAAATAATTGCTAGTAATTTTTTCAACTCGTGTAACATACTCTTTTGTTAAATAAGTATTAATTTTAATAGTCATTAAGTTAAATAATATTTTTACATAAAACCTCGCTATCCTATACCTTTTGTTACAATTAAAAGGTTAAAATAAAACTTTAAAGTTTAAAAAAGTCACGGGATTGAAAACAAATAAAGAATAACTTCTTTGAATATAAATAAAGCTCTAAAATATTTACTGAAAATATTGGTATTTATATTAAAGAAAAATTACTTTTAAAATCGAATTTAAACGTGGGAAACAAAATCTTTTATTCGCTTTAGTTACCTAATAAATGGCCTTAGCTCCCTAATTACATATAATTATTGAAACAAGACGGGTGCCCAGCTGTGGGATATAACATTACTTTAGTACCTACTTAGTACTAACGGTACTTAAAACTTTAGACGTTTAGGGATTCGAAAAACGTCTTTCGAAATAAAAATGTTTCTAATCTGTCAATATAAATATGACAAAGTTACCGCTACCTATGCCCGAACAAACATCATCTAAGTATTTAACACATCTGAATTGATAACATTTATGAATCAATTCAAAAGCGAGCTAAAGAAGTAATATTTTCCAAGTTTGTATACTTATTTATTTTCCGCAGAAATGTACAAAGTCATGTCATAACGAGATGGCATTGGGAGACTTTGCACTTGTCAGTTGTCAGAAGTTCTTTTGAGTCGGTTTCAAAGGAAACTTAATAACTCAAAAACTACCGGCGGAACTAATTTTAGATTTACAAAATAAATTTGCAACCAATTTTCCACGAAATTATTATATACCTATTTTTTTTATAGCTAGCTTCCGGTTGCTAAATTGTTTCTCTTTAGAATGTTTTCTAAGGGAACCTAAATTTAATGAGATTAACAGTACTATGTGTAATAAGACCGTGAGAATGTTTTTCGGTTCAGTCATATTTCTAATCAGTTTTAAAATTAATTCGTAATGAGATAGATGTATGAAAAATGTCGTCTGAATTCGTTGAGTCATTCTCCTATGAAAGGATCACAACATTCCTCACAAATTTTCACTTTTACAACAACTGCAATGTAATGCAGATAAACACGAACCTCAATATCAGCCGCTAATTTAAATATCAATATGTTTGCAATCCGTAGTGAATGAGAGTACATTTGTTTGTTTAAATTGGATCATGTTAAATGTTCACTCGTTCAATTTATTTACCATCAATACACTACCGTCTACGGCTTCGTTTGTTCACACTACTGAAAGAATCAACTCTTTAGTATGGAACCGCTAGCCACGGGTCTTTCCTCTTAAAGAAAGAGAAAAGACCTTTGAGAGAGTTTAGATCTCCCCGCATGCAGGTGAAAAGCAGGTTGGTAGATGACACTATCCTGTTCAGTTATATTAGATATGCCGGTTTCGTCATGAGGTATCTTAACATTCACTGGTATTTCGTAGCGGTGACAAGGTGGATACGAACCCGGTAGATAGTTAACAGCTAAAAATGTATTATTTCCTGAAGACCAAATAACTAACTGCGTGCTAGACAAAGCGCATCCTTTATTATTTAAAATTGGATTGAATCATCTACTCCAAAATCGTTAATTATGCAGGTGCTCGTATCGAGGTGTTAAGAATAAAAACTTTTACGTTTAAAAAACCATCTTAAGTACATAAGTAGTTTTGGTTTTAGAAAGTAAAAAACATTCATCCATCCATCCATCCTCACAAATGATTATGTTTATTTTAAAGATATCTAGTTGCTAACAATTTCTAATCAAACGTGTGATTTTGATCAAATCCGTTCAATTCAGTCATAATAATGATTGAGTTACCAACTGATTACGTTTTCATAACATTTAATTTTATTAGAAAACGATACCCGTATGTACTCGTACATCTCAATGTATATTATTTCTACCTGGGTGGCTGCTCAATATAGGTGTTCGCTAACAATTTTAAGGAGATGTGATAAGTAGGTATTTTAGAATATAAAATGTGTTATGAAAAAAAATAAAAATTATTTTTATATTTACCTAACTATATATTTTTTCTTCAGTCCTTTTTCTATGAATGGTTTGCAAGCCGATTATGGCAAATATGTGAGCTACATACGAGATTACACAGCTTAGGTACATGTACAGTCATATAAGAGTAATGTAGGTAGGATATTCCAGACGATAAGTGTCTTGTCATTTTTCTTTTTGCTATCAAGTAAACTGTTCAAGATCTTTTGGATATACCTACACACAAAGTTTCATAAGAATAATAGATTTTTTAGCATTGTTACTTTGCATCATGAGGTTGAAAATAATTTATGTTAAAACGGTATACAGTTTATACTTTTTTATATAAACCTAACCACTGAAGAAAAAATATGTTGATGGAAACTTATGTTTCTACAAAAAATGTCTGTAATTTGTACTATCTACCTAGCATTCGTAAAAAGTCATATCATACACCAATTTAGTTGAATTAACAATACGTGCAAACAAACAAACAAAACAAATTAATATAGAACGTAGATACGAGTAACTAAGCCTCCCCAGCACGTGTAAGCCTAAACCTCAAACAAAGTTTTACAAAGCACTTAGTAATAAAATCGTAAATTCATTTCGTATTTCACCAAATCTCATAACAAATACAACATGTTCTCCAAATCCTTTCTTTATTCTATCGCAAACAAGCAACTGTTTTCTATAGACCACCTACATACGTATTAAATACCAGATACAATAGAAATATTTCTGAAAAGCAGAATTAGGTGCTCCCATAAAATCTGATACGATTAGGTATTTTTTTTTTGATAAATTTTTATGATACTTCTGATTAACTAACTCCTAAAGATACGTTTTAGGTTGTTGAGTACCTAATTGTCCAAATTTTGGATGTAGTGAAATACTATAACAACCAAAATGAAAAATAAATGAGCCTCGACAATATAGTTTCTTTGACAAACCAATATCGACTAAAATTCATCATGTTTCGTATTGTAATGATATAACCTTCTTTAGTTGGTTTTTTATCTGGTTGCATTTTCGTTGTATTTTTGGAACGCAATATTATTTTTCAACAATACTATTCATGAATGGGTAGGCAGTCACCACATACTGAATGAGTGAAGAATAGTGAATCAATTCAAAATTTGCCTATTGTGTTTTATTTAAAAATATAGCGTATTTGCGTAATGCGTACTCCACAATTGGTACCTATACCTAGCAAACATAACTCGCCACATCTCAGTCCAGAAAATACTTTTAAACCAAATTTAAAATAAAGTCTCACCGAAAACAATACCGATACGAGTATAATATCAACTTTTTATTAGATACTATAAATGTTTAAAAATAAAATATAGCGAAGTAATGTAACATTGGCACTACAAGAAACGACTCAAGTTTATAAATGGCCTAGTGGCGTAACGGTTAGTGACCCTGATTGCTAAGCCGAAGGTCGTGGGTTCTATTCCCACCCAGGACAAATCTTTATGTGATGAGCATGATTGTTTATTGTGTCTGGGTGTAATTTATTTTAAGTAAACGCAAAAAAATGTATTTCAGCAGTAGGTATCCTAGTATCCATAATACAAGTATAATTGAAAATTTTATTATTTTTATTAGAACCAGCAATGAAGCACCAATGCTGACGAAAACCTATTGAATAAAGGTCTCGAGTCCATTGATAAACATAATTTAGCCGGATTTAACTACTGAAACAATTTTCATTCGGTTTTTTCCATCAAGTAGACAGGTAATTTTATCTAGAAAGGCTTAGGATCAGCTTATTGCATCTCTACGAAGCCATGTCTGCTCGCAATTACGCGAGGAAGGAAGGAGATAGGTACATCTACTTCCTTTGATAATAAAACCTAATTCACTTTTGTAGCACTCTGACCGGTGTAAGCTTACATTATATCTATTTAAATTTTTTTATTATTTTAAAATTTATTGAATTTATGTAATTTAATCTATATTAAGTAAGAATGATAAAGAAGATCAGGCGTATTAGAAAGAGTAAAGGAAAAAAGAAGGCTAATAGAATCTATTCAAAACCGGAGAGGAAGGATGTTGTGCCATCTTAAACGACATGACACCTTCATATAAACCATCTTAGAAGGAAAGATAGAAGAAAGCTTAGAAGAAGAAGACCAAAGATAAATGGACCAAATAAAGGAAAAGGTTGGTGCCATTTCGTATATGGAAGTGAAAGAAGTTGTTCTAGATCGAGCCCAATGGAAAGAACTTCATCAGATGCACCGACAAGTGTTAACCTTAAATTAAATGAACAAGAATTTATTTTTAAAATTTATACAATTTCTCTAACTAAGGTATCTTAACTTTAATATGCAGTTAAGGTACTGAAGTTGAGAGTTTATTATTTAGCATCGCATATGTGTCAAATACACGTTTAACAAAGCCAGTAATAGTGTGGTCTAAATTCAATTAACTAACGTACCGTTTAGACCTAAATTCTGCTTTGCATATTACTCGGAACACAAACCACAGGCAACAAGTAGGTACAGGTACCTAATAGAAGTTTGATTCAGATTTTAACCATCATCGAAGGAGAGGGAAGTTAAGTCTGACATGTCTATCTTTATTGTAACATGTAACAAATGGACAAATTTACATGAGGTTTATTTTTTTAAACTGAAGCGATGAAGTTAGTTTTTAAGTAAGATTCAAGGAAATCTAGTTAGCTATTTAAAATTTTCTTTAAGATATGACGTATGTTGTAAAAGTACTTGAGGAACTTTTACGTGTTCGAGTGATTCGAAATTTGTAACACTGGCACATACTTTTTAATTAGTGGCAGGAGATGAAAACGAAAATACAGTATTTCGATATAATCACTGGTTTTTCTTGCACCTGGACTCTCAAACTTCCAAAAGGGGTGGACCCACATTCGGAACCTTAAGAACTAGATGTTCAAAGACTCAGAAATGCTTTGCTTGATGACTTTGCTGCTTGCTATTAGTATAGATTTTTGTATTCTATTGAACTCGGCCTGTACGTCCATAACTTCTTTATCAATGGGCAATTGCGAAAAACTGTTTTTAAGTTCTAGGTTAAACTCTTCCTTGTGAATTATCAATGTTTCCTTAGTTAAACGTTTTATGTTGTTGTTAATAATGACTTTTCGATGAATTTTTGCATCAAATACCTACTAAAGTGGCGCGAATAGGTCGGTGGTCAGAATTAAATTTAAATTTGTTTATAGCTTGTACGTTTGTTACAATTGTGGGTAAAGATGTTAATACGTTGGTGTTATATGATAAGAAAATTAATAAATTGGTCAACGGCTGTTAGATCTAAAAATAACGCAATGACTGTGTTCTATATACTTACCGTTGTGGCGTCACGTACCTAAAGCCACATGCCTAACGAGACATGACGTCACAGTAATCCTGAATCGCACAAGCAAATTTTCACCGACACGATTAGCATTTAAACAACTTCCCGATAAGAACAGTAGGAGGTTCGACCGTCCTCGGACGGCTCACCGGAAAAAGTCCGGTGATCCAATGGAGACCCTTCCGGCCGATTGGGTTAGGTCATCAGCAAAAAAAAAAGAACAGTACCGCGGTCGCCGGGCATTACAACTCAACCGGCTGGAAGATCTTCCTTTTTCACTGGAGGGCCCCACCCGATCCTTCAGTCACCTCCATACCGTATTATTGGGAAACTATTGCCATTAGGGCAAAGTGATGTGCAATAGTTTTATAGAGGACATAAATATCTTTATAAAAGGTAACCTTATAGGATACACATAACTATGACAGTTACGTCACAATAAGTACTTTTTCAACTTAGAATATGCAATTGTAACGCCGCTACAAATTAGGCTACATTATTCGTACCTTGATATTAAACCCCTTATTTAAATAACCCACCTTATAGGTATTCTAGCTTATTTTTTTTACTGGCACAATAAAGATATTTTTATTTTATTTTATTTTATATTAGTACCTGTAAATTACTTTTTGAATTATTCAAATCGGACATGCCATTTATGTATAACATAATATTCAAGTATAATATTTATCAAAATTGAAATTTAAGAAACAGAGCTGCGGTCTATGTCTGTGACTCTAATGGAATTTAATTCTCGACATAAAAGAGGGGTGATATAGTATTGTCTTAGATTTACGCGAATATCACACATTGAAATAAAACTACTTTTTAACGGATTTTATCACGGTTTATTTTAGATTTTAGATCTCGACGTTTCAAAGTCTTTTCAGACTTCATGTTCACGGGTGGACTGAGATATTTGATGTCCAAAAATATTAGGTAGTATTTTAGAACAAATGACCTTGGGCGACGCTCCGTGAGTCGACCGAGATATCTCTGATGCGATTTATTGGAGCCAGTTGGTGTGAAGATGCCAAGGATCGTGGAAATTGGCAAAATCTCTATTAAGGCTAGGACACATTTTGGGTCGTTAAGCTAACGAAGGAGGATCGCAGCATGGGTCGATCGAGATGTCATTGTTGAGATGTAGTGGAGGCAGATTCGAGGGAGCTTCAAGCTAGTAATAATTAGCGAGAAGTTGCCATGGATCGCGGAAATTGGTAAAATCTCTTATATACATTTTGGGTCGTTGAGCCTACAAAGCTGGCGGTTGACCGGATGCAGCTAACCTCACCATTTAAGTTGTGTAAGTTGGGGTTGGAGGTAAGTTGAGATCGTGCATTTTCATATAAAATCATAGTGTGACCAGTCGCATGAGGTACCTCGAATTCCAGGTCAACCGCTAGTGCGTTTATTCTCTAGTGTGTAGTTTATTTATTAAATGAATATAAAAATGATAAATATGATGACCCAACCCGATAGGTACCCAACACTTGGATTATTGAGAAAAATCCAATGAAACCTTACTTGTTGCAATTCATTCATCTGTTTGGGGTACCTTCGTGGTAATAACGAAATTTACCAACTAACATACATTACATAATTATTATTATATGAAAATAGGGATTAGACGCAAATACGTCTAATATAGTCTAGTATTTTAAAACAAATGGCCTGAAGTCAAACTAAAGTTAGTTTGACTTCAGGCCATATGAAATAAAATGAAATGAGAACCTATAGATTACTGCCTTCCGCCAGCGGCTGCGCCCGCGTACTGTTAGTATAAAAAATAGCTATCTCTGTGAAGAATTTCATCCAAATCTATCCAATAGTTTTTGCGTGAAAGAGTAACAAACGTCCCTACAAATTTTCACATTCATAATATTAAGTCATGTTAGACATTCCTTTTTAAAGCAAAGGTCCTTCACAGAACTTTTTAAATACTCTGGAATTGTCCTCAGAAATTCCTAAGCATTGTATAAAAACTCTACCAAACTATCCTAGATGGATAGCCCAGGATAGCCCAAAAAGTTGGACATTTCCTGAGAAAACAGGACTGTTGGCAACCCTAATTTAGTATGCAAGATAGTTTTAAAAAGTTAATCGAATAATGTCATGTGACTTTGCCATTAGCAAAACTGTAGTAGCCTTCCAATAGAAGCTAAAAATAAAAAAAATCCGGCATTGTACTTGATTCGAGGTTAAGTTCAATGCTAGGGTTACTATTGGGCTTTTCGAAACAATACTGTAACGTTTATAGAAAGAAAGTATCAAAGAAAATAATTCATATATTATTTCCTACAATCAGCCTACAGATTTTATAAGTTTTCGTAAAAATAGATTTTTCCTTTGTTCAGCCCCTGTATTTATTCCGGTTTCGTATAGAAAATCAGATTACACGCGTTTCGTACTTTTGACGTGACAACGTCTTAAATTAGGTTGCGGCTGGGAGGCACTTATGAAAAAGTGTAACGCTCGGTAACGTTACGATGAGTCACCGAACGAGAGAGAGGCCCGCCGAATGCCTTGCGTCTCTCTCCCACTCAACTATGTTTCATCCTTCTTCCTACTATACGAATGAATATTCACATTAAAATTATTTTACCACTCAAAGTCGTTGTCACGTAAAACTTTCGCCCGTATACCGAATTTACAGGCAACCAATTTTTTTTGAGTATTTGTATAAAACGCGGTAAGATATTTATTTAATTTTCTTTTCATTTTACTTATCGACAGGAAGACTTAGTGGTTTCTTTACAAAGTATTTGCGGAACACAAGAGAGCTTGTTTCCACGTGGGAACCGAAGCCAAGTGTTGCTAAGTAGGTATATTATTTATTATTTCGGGCAAGGAATTTCCCAGGCCTCCTGCACGGTAATATCTCCAACCTTATAGGCGCGTTCCCAGAAAAGAAAGATGCGAATGAAAAAATCAACTAGTGGGTGTTGTGTGTGTGTGTGTGTGTGTGTGTGTGTGTGTGTGTGTGTGTGTGTGTGTGTGTGTGTGTGTGTGTGTGTGTGTGGGTGTGTGTGTGTGTGTGTGTGTGTGTGTGTGTGTGTGTGTGTGTGTGTGTGTGTGTGTGTGTGTGAGTGAGTGAGTGAGTGAGTGTGTGAGTGTGTGTGTGTGTGTGTGTGTGTGTGTGTGTGTGTGTGTGTGTGTGTGTGTGTGAGTGTGAGTGTGTGTGTGAGTGTGTGAGTGTGTGTGTGTGTGTGTGTCTGTGTGTGTGTGTGTGTGTGTGTGTGTGTGTGTGTGTGTGTGTGTGTTTTCCATAATTCCCCATGAGGTGTTGAAAATGAGTTTTATTGGTAACAGTTTCCACACATATGCCTTAAAATAAATCATTAAACACGTACTTTTTTTTTCCAAAACTACCCCCACGGGTAGTGTAAAAAGAGCTTTTTTGGAAAAATTAAATATTGCAGAACTGTTTAGTCTTTGGTCCGATTCACTTCAAATTCGGTATAAATATAGCTTAGAACAAATATCGAAACACGTGTTTTTTATTTTTCCAATGTTTTTTATCTTTATCCTAATACTCCGCCCGCTTAGTATTAGAATAAAAATAAAAAAATGGAAAAAAAAGAAATTTCATTATTTGTTTTAAGGTATATTTATACCCAATTTGAAGTGAATCGGACCAAGGACTAAACAGTTCTGGAATATTAAATATTTCCGAAAAAACTCATTTTGCAAACCCCTGCTGCGGTTAGTTTTGGGAAAATAAACAACACGTGTTTCATAATTTCTTGACACAGTCACATGCCGTTTGATAACTCAATGCGATGAATAGAATTTTAAATTTAAATTTTATTTGTTCTCGGATATTGAATGAAAAACTTACATTATGGTCTAAGAGCCGTAGAAAAACGACCTTCACCGGTGTGACAACCAAGGGAGACATATTTTTTTATGAAACTCCTATAGATTTATGGACATGCCTATGGAGGCTTGCCGATTTCAAAATATTGCACTCCGACTGCGAAAAAAGAGGTCAAAGGTTTAGCGCGATAACTGACATCCGCGGGCGAAGCCGCGGGCGGAAGACTAGTTTTAAATAATTACGGCCATCTTCATAAAAATCTTCTATGACTTCTCAGTTAAAATGGATATTGTCTCGTCCTTACTAGACTTATAAATATGAAAATGACAGACAAATACAAACGAATTATAAACCTTGAAATAAAACTTATTAACGGATTTTATCGCGGTTTATTGTAGATTTTAGACCCCGACGTTTCATTTATTACAATGTGTGATATTCGTGTAAATCTAAGACATTATAAACTTATTTTAGCAACATATAATGGGCTTAAAAGACGTTCATGAATACGGGGGTTTGAATAGCCGAACACTGTTGACACCGATGTGGCTACCACAAGGCACAAAGTGTTCTAGCGTGGTGGTGGATGTGGCGGTTGCATCAGTTGCGTCTGGCCCGTGTCATTGTCATTAACAGTGAAAAGTCAAGGATTACATACTGCGAGACGAGTGCAATGTACGTTCGTGCGCCCACGAACATTAGCAGGTAACTTTAAAATTCCTCATAAATAAATAGAGCCCTAAAACGTATTTAAGTGAAATTGTGGAATTTCAGGGTTGTATAGTTAGAGACTTGTGGGTTTACCAAATCTTGATTAATTTAGCGTATTGTACTTCGTAAACTTCGATTTTCATTCTTCTTCGTACCTGTTAACAAAAAACAAAATATTAAATAATGTATTTTAAACTTTTACTCGTACTTATACCTGTGTGTTACGTTGCGGTGCCAAAAACTTGTATACATGTATCATGCTCCTCTTTCATTGGAGTTTAAAAACGAGCAAGTAAAAACTATATGTATTTTAGAGCGCCATTTTAGCATTTTAGCGGTGTTCAAGATATGCGCGTGGGTATCGCGGTATACTTGGACGGCCAAACACATACACTTATGAGGTACCTAACGATCATAGAAGCGTGACGTATGCAACTTTTACCCGCAACCTCGCTCGCATTCTATCGTATGACTTATGAGATCATCAGACCAGCTGTTATAAATACTAGTAAAAACTTTTATTTATAATATAAAGATACAACTAACAATAAATATGGCCTAATTAAATAACTTACTCAATATTAAGCTAAATAAATATCTAAACTAACTAATGCCTAACCCAAACTGTCAAAAAGTTATTTTGCATTGTTATGATCCGGGTACGTACCCAGAAGGCTAGCAGTATTGTGGTGTATTTTTTATTCTGTAAAATATATCTTTATTCTTGTACAGCACATATACACACAGCAAAATAGTAATAAGCATTAACTACTAAGAGAACCTAGAAGTAATCACGTCAACCCTTTGTGTGTCCCACTGCTGGGCAGGGGTCTCCTCTCAACTATCTTACGAGTTGAGAGAGTTTAGGCCTTAATCCACACACGCTGGCCAAATGCGGGTTGGTGGATGTCACATGTCGTCGAATGATTAGTTCTTAGACATTTTCCGGTTTCCTCACGATGTTTTCCTTCACCGACATTGAGCAGCGGCGTTGAAACCATTCACACAAAGATATATGGGCACGAATAGGATTCGAACCCGCGACCTTATATTTCTAAGGCGAGGCCTGCACCGCTGCGCCACCGCTGCTCCATAATAATAAGAAGTAATAATTGACATAAACGTCAGTAAAAACTTATAAAATAAAAATAATATAAAAGAGACCGCGTTTCAGCCGGTCGCTAACAGGGAGCATTTAGATAAAAGGTGCATTTCCACGGACGAAGGTGACCCAGCAAATAATAACTAACTTGGCGCTGAATATGAATCACTAATTCTTTGTCCAAGTAAATGTTAGTGAAATTAGGAGGAAATTAGGACTAAAAGCGTGTCAGTTAAAAGAAAAAATTCAATAAAAAACCTATTTAAGTGCGAGTCGGACTTACAAAGGGTCATGTGATTTACAAAGGTATATTATCAAAGCGGCAACTGAAGAAAAGAAGAATCGTATGCATGATAGAAAAGAACCCTTTACTGCTAATATTTGAAGAAAAGGCTTCATATTGAGACGACAATTCATCTAAAACATTTGCTCCAAATATTATAGGTAAATAAGAGCTTATATTTTCCCAAAGTGGAGAAAATTCGGCTCTGTAGTTTATGAAATACGGCTCGCTAACAGACAGGTGAACAACAATGTCTGGCAAGGCCGTCGCAAGATTTTTAAGTTTTAGCCCTTAACGAAAAAGAGGTGAGTATTATTTTTGATGGCGGTTATAAGTTTCTTCCTTCGTATAGTCTAAATGAAGATACCGATTTTAAGGTTTTTTTGACGTGATAACGTCTTTAAAATCGTTTTAGTCGGGTGACATGTTCATAAACTTGTGTCACACCAAAACCTCACGAGCGCGATCACAGGTATAACGAGAGAGAGAGACGGACCGATCTCCCGTCTCATCTCGAGCGCTGCCAGTCATTCCGTGAAACTTGTCACGCGGAATCCTCACGAGCGGAGGCTGGCATAGCGTTCGAGTGAGTGGACCGATCTTCCGTCTCTCTCACTCTAGCGGCATACAAATTTGAAAAAATTGTTATCTTCATTAATTCCTTACTTCCCAAAAACTTATATCACCAACGTTATCACGTAAACATCTCGATCGTAAACCTACTTTACAAACAACCAATTTTTTTTGTTCAAAAACTGAAGTGATCGAGATGTTCTTAGCTAGGCTTAAAAAAAGCAACGGAACGAGTAAACTTTTGAGGTATTCTGGGGTATAGAGAAATTTTTTAATTTGTTAGGGGTCGGCACATATGTGTCTGACGGAAGATGCGTCGCGTTTCATCGGTCGAGTGACGCCCCAGAACAAACATTTAACCTTTCACATTTAACCGAATATGCGTTAGTGCAACGAGCGTACAGCGTCTGTTCCGTTTCCGCCTCCGCGTTGTCGGCCGATGTAGAGCGGCATGTATCTGACGGACGCACTAACTCATTATAGGTTGGGTGTGAAAGGTTCAATTTGCCTGTTTTAGCTGTACGATGATACGCAACGCATCTTTCGTCAGATATCTGCCGACCCTTATGTTGATACAACATCATAACTACATTGACAAATAAAAAACTGCATAAATTGGCAGACCAATTAAAACTATATTTAAAACTGTCCTCTGTTGTCAACGGTCTATTCTCTTGTCTAATTGTTACAATTGGCATTTTGTTGGACCTGGCCTTGGGCCTTTGCGTTAGTAGGCATGAGAATTTGACAATGAGGTCAGTTATCCGTGTGGTACAACATGTAAAAGACTAGCGGACAGTCCCGTTGTTACAGAAGTAATCACGGTGTACAATAAGCTAGCAGCCCACCTTGGCATCGCACGATAGATTTATTACGGCTATTTAAAAAAATATACCTATGTATAAATTTTATTTCAATCTTTGTATTTCCTTTCCATGCTTAGAACACTCGATCAAGTCTGCTTTGGCATAACAAAGGATAAAATCATCCGTTGGGAAGCTATAATGCCGTTCTACACGTTAAAGATAGATAGGTATATACTCAAGTAATAGACATATACTGTCAAGGACTTTATTTAGAGAGGAACAACTTTATTATACATGATTTTAGCGTGAATACTTAATACAGTTCTGAAAAAGCAAAAAGTTTATACTTTGCCACGCATCTTAACTCAAAATGTCATGATCTATGTTATAGCCGTGCTAAATTTGGTTGTATCTGTTAAGTTATATCTGCAGAACTAATCAGCATTGAGTTGATGACTGACTAAATTGTTCTATGACTCAATAATTTCAATTACGTTGGCATGGAACAAAACGACAAATAACAATTCGTTTCTTTGACTTCATCATCATTTCGTCCACGGCTGAACACAGGATTCTCAAATATGCCAATGAGCATTATTCATGATTACTTACAACTAATCATATCTAAATCCTTAACGCGATATTTAAATTTATAACTTCTTATTCTTATTTATACGATTATTTGTGATTAAAATCCTTACTAATGCTACAGGTAACTGTCTGTCTGCCACGCTACGAAAACTACTGAACTTTTTGTATGTAATTTCGCATGGAGGTAGTTTTAAACCCGAGAAAGCATATAGGATACTTTATATCCGACTGCGCATAAAGAGCCTAATGATTTAGTGCGATATTCACGAGTGAATCGGTATATTGGGCGGGCGCGTCCCATCGTTGCCTACAATAGTCTTGCGCAAACCTATTGCAGAATAAAAAAAATACGCAAAAATACGATAATGTGCACAAAATTATACACATTTTGCATAAATAGGTACTAACGATGTTATAAGTGGAAGATTGTTATTAGCAATATTGTAGCTATAAAACTTGTGCTATAGAAACTATGGATAGTTTACAGACAAATATCAATATATAAATAATATTTGTCTGTAAGCTTTTCTAGTCAAAATAAAAAAAAGAATTTTCGACATTAAAGGCTAAATCCACTAGCGTTAAACGGGAATGCGGAGTGCCGCATGCGGCTAGTCGCATTCCGGCAGACGCTAGTGTGCATTTGTGCTAGAATTGCATTGGACTCCTACGTAGATAATTAAATCGTTGATATTATAAAATTCTTGACCAATATCCATACTTTATAAACACAGTAGGTTGAATAATCATAAAATGTTAATAAGTTAGAGTGCCGTATATGGCGTCTACCGCTTACCTACTCTAACCCACATTTTTATCATCGACTAAAAATCTGTCTTTCATTATTTGATCAGAGTTTAACATAATTGGCATAGCTGGTATAATGTCCCATTAGTAATACCTCGGGAGCAAGCCTATTGCTCAATGGGCTTAAATTGTCAACTTAGATTTTTCTAAGCAGGCAAACACTCAGTAAGAAGGTTTTGCTCTAAGTGGGTAAGTAAATAACAAAGCAGTTCCGACCAATAAAATGTGTGTAAGATTTAGTTAGAGAGTTAGGCCTAAAACTTCTTAATATGAAGCGATATTTGCGGAAAATATGACACAAAATGATACTGTCATTCTTAGCAGCATTGTATAAACACGGTAATGACAGCGTCCTAAATGTTGACGTCATTATCCAACCGGTTTCCAACCACTGTATTAAGGCGGCAAATAGTGTTACTCGGACAATACCAACATTTGCATACGTGTGTATCTATGTGTAGGTTTAGAATTTACCTCCAAATTGTAAAATATTTACTGAAAGTTTATATAAAAACTTGTGCAACAGCATCTTTTTTTAACCACATCTAGAAATTGTGATTTTTCTTTTCATATTTATTTTTGTTTGCCAAAGTTGGTAAGATATCTAATTTAACATTAATGATAAAGGATAAAGAGTTCTATCCAAACCGCTGACATGCATGCATTATGACGCTGCATAACATAAGACTCAAGCTATCAACCTCACCGCACCGCATGGCCAGTTAACAACTGACTCAACGCACATAACATTATTTCCAGCTTTAACGGAACTGCATTCAGTTTGATTTAATCTCTTTTATAAATAAAAGTGCAAAGGAATTCTCTTGAACACACCTAGGCAACACGTTAACTGTTAGAGAAATAAATTGATTAGGGAATTACGACGCGAAGCTGAACATAAGTTTATCTAACTATTTGGATTGTAGTATTCCACACTCTAGCTATTTATTTTATATTTGTTATTATTTTTAATACCTTTACCTATCTACTACTACTGATAGTAGGTAAAGTAAGATTTAGATTAGATTTAGATTTTTTAAGTGTTGATTGTGGTCACTTTTTACAATTTTTGTTCTATCGCCTTGTTGTCATCGGTGTTAATGAAATGCATACGCACAACCGATATATGAGTACACTAAACCACATAATGTGGACGGTCATTATTTATTGAACTAAGTGCTTTTATGCGGCTACATAAAGGCATGACAGAACAACATAAAATTTTTCACATTTAAGCATCCGTAGGTCTACTTTTTATTACAATTCTGTGCTCTGTTTGATCTAAATTACAGTCTTATACT